>BCJD01000007.1:989551-1541423 GCA_001600195.1 Yarrowia keelungensis | reverse complement strand
GAGTGGAGTAGAAGTGGGGAAGAAGTGGGGGTCAGTGGGGGGTCAGTGGTGGAATCAAACTCGCGCCATCCGCGCCCGGACCGACTGGTCGTAGCGGTACGCAGAGACGACGCGAGTGAAGAGGTGCTGGTGTTGACGTTGGACCTCAGGGTCTGTTCCCACGAGGCCAGTTCGTCGCATGGCTCGCTCATACTGCCAGAGKGCATGGGCAAGCTCTCGAATGTAGTGCAGGGGCCCATCCTGAGATTCCAGGATGATCCAGTCCGCCATCCTGGCTGGGAGGGGGACATCGATCTTGGCACAGATGGCCCGTGCGGCCGGGCACTTGACGAAGAGGTGCTCGTGTAGGTAGTCCTTCTCTTTGTAGAGCTGGCACGAGCCACATCCAATGTCGCGGTAGCGGTGGGCAACAAAATCTGATTTGGGGTACCACCGAGTGAAGGGCAACCGACACAGCCGCAGCATGTGCAGTGTGGCAGCGCTTCTAGCATCACGTCGGTAGTGCTTGCTCAGATAAGTTTTTTTTTTTTTTTTCTCATAAGTTTTTTTTTTTTTCTCATACAATTCAATTCATTATAACATTAATAAGTAATAATTCCCATAATCGAATGTATGTCAACGTAATACTAACATTTCCTGTTGAGACTTGTTAACGAGAAAATCATGTGACGGTAAAAACATAATGACGTGATGAACAAAATGAACAAAAAACCGTGAATCACAAGGTACTAGGAATCAAATACAAACGCCTTTACTCTGTTCCTACTGGACCACCTCCTCCCTGTCCAGCTTCTTCCAACCACAGCGCCCTTGGTGCCTGTGGWTGACTACTCTCCTGGCCGACAAATTCCTCAACTTTGAGAAAGCATGACTTTGCTCTCTTAAATCGAGAAAGGTACCTGTCCTGGATTTCGACTTGGTTCGCGTCCTCCCCAAAAAAATGTCGGATTTCACCATGCAGTGGCCTCTTTTTCCAGAAAAATAAGAAATCGCGCCGATGGTTTAGTGGTAAAATCCATCGTTGCCATCGATGGGCCCCCGGTTCGATTCCGGGTCGGCGCAATTTGGTTACGGCCATATCCTGGTGAAAATACGGCTTCCCGTCCGATCAGCCATAGTCAAGCACCAGAGAGCCTAGTTAGTATTGTAGTGGGAGACCATACGAGAATCCTGGGTGCTGTAATCCTTTTCTCCACAGCTCACGAGCGTCAGCGAGTGGGCTGTGTCCTCTTTTTTTGCTCTATCTTACACTGACGATTCGTTCTCCACTAAAGACTAACTACATCTTCATATCTCATCAACATCACAGTAACCTGGGCTACTGCTACATACATTCATTTCACAGCTTTCGGCTTTTAGACCTCCAGCGGTACTATTTACACACTAACTAACGCTTTCCAGCCTTGCCAGACTTCTTGTTCTTGAGCTCGGCAACCAGCTTCTCGCCCTTCTCGTCCTTGCCCTTGGCCTTCTTGGACTTCTTGGACTTCTTGGTGGCCTCCTTCTGGGTGGCGGCAGGCTTGGGGGCCTGTCGAGCCAGCTGGGCCTGCTGCTGACCAAAGAGCTTCTGTCGCTCGATGGAGACGGCAGCTCGAGTCAGAGACTCCAGCCACAGAGCACAGTCCTTGGTGTTCTGGTCGTCCTCGCCGTAGTGGGCGTTGAAGAGCTTGAGGGCTCGTCGCAGCTCGTCGGTGGCCTCCTTGTACTGCTGCTCGTGGCACATGGTCTGGGCCAGCTGGAACCGCAGAGGAGCCTCCTGCTTGGGGTTCTCCACGCTCTCGGTGATGGCGATGGTCTTCTCCAGCCAGTGTCGAGACTCGTTCCATCGCTTGAGGGTGGTGAGCATGGTGATGGCGTTGGACAGCGACGTGATGATGTCGGGGTGCAGGTGGGTGCCGCACACGGTGACCCACACGGACACGGCGTGCTTGATCATGTGCAGAGCGCCCACAAAGTTGCCGACGGCGTGCTCAAACAGCGACAGGTTGAGGTAGTTGAGAATGGCGTCAACGGAGTCGATACCGGAGCATCGCTCGGACATGATGCAGGCCCGTCGTCCGAGATCAGCAGCAAGCAGAGCCTCGTCGATCTCGTAGGCGAGGTAGGAGGCAGTGTTGTAGACCTTGGTGAGCTCGGGGTTGACGGAGCCGTACACCTGCTCGGCCAGAGGGATGGACTCTCGCAGAAGCTGGAGAGCAACGTCCTTGTCGGTCTGCACGGAGTTTCGAGCAGCCTCCAGAGCCTCCTCGACCAGCTTGGATCGGAAGGTGGTGGTCTTGAAGACGGGCAGGATGTTGATGACGTCGGCAACGGCGAAGGGCTCGGCGCCAAACTCGTAGTCCTTCTGCAGGAACTGCAGACCAATCTTGCCAGACAGCTCTCGCAGGATCTGAACGGGTCGGCTGGCAAAGATGGACACGTCGAGGTCGTAGCCGAATCGGGTCTTGGCAATAGAGGCAACGGCAGCCTTGGCCTCGTCAGCAGACAGCTTGACGGTGTCGGAGACCTTGAGCAGTCCGGCGGGGGTATCGTACACCTTGGAGGACTTGCCCAGGAGCAGGTTCATGACGTGGGCAACAACGTACTTGGGGTTGGCGCCCTTCTTGGCCATCTCGGCTCGCAGCAGGTGCTTGGCAGATCGCACGGCAATCTCCTGCTCGCACAGCTCGGCCAGGAACTTGGCCTTGCTGGTCTCGCTCTTGTTGGCAGCGGCAATCACGGCAGACAGGTGTCGCATGGGGATACCCTTGTTGTGCAGAGACTGGGTCAGCTGCTGGCCGTCAATGGGAGTGGTGCCAAAGCCGGCAATGACGGCCTCGACGTGCTCGGGGATGACGGTGTTGAGCACAAACTCGGAAGCAGCTCGAACGGCCTCCTCGTCCTCCTTGGGGGCAGGGTGCACAAAGGCGTCGGGGTTGAGGTAGAAGGGCTCGACCTCAAACTTGGGGGCCTCGTCCTCGTCCAGCGCCTGCTTCTTGATCTCGGCTCGAACTCGGTGTCGGAAGTAAGCCTCGACAGCCTCGAATCGCAGCAGAGCAAGTCGGTGGGGGTAGGAGGGGTTGGCGTCCAGGAAGGCAATATCGACGGGAGCCAGTCGGTACAGATCCAGCAGGTACTTTCGAGAGTCGGTGCCGGCAAGACCCTTACAGTCGGCAGCCAGGTGCAGAGTGTGCTCCTTGTTGGCGTCCTTGACGGTGTGGGTCTTGAGTCGGAAGGCGGCGGCAATGGGCTTGAAGGCCTCGCCAAACTCCTCCTCGGAGGCAATCTCGTCGACACCCTCAACAGAGCCGTACTTGACCTGGGGAGGAGCGTTCTCGGGCTGTCGGAAGATACCGGGCACGGGAGACTGACACACGATTCGCTTGCCCTGGTAGTCGACCACGGTGGTGCACAGAGAAGCAATCTCGGGGAAGTCGAACTGCACAAGCTGCTGGACAGCCTGCAGGTCCTTGGAAGAAGCCACTCGAGCAGCCTCGTCACCGCCAATGTCAGAGTAGACACCGGAGCCATCAGCGCCCACAGAGTAGAAGATACCCTTGTGGAGGAAGATGTGGGAGGCCTCGGGCTCGGAGGGATTGATGGGCTGGATCTCGCCGTGGACAACCTGGACAGCTCCGGCAACAGCGGCCTCGGTGAAGTCAAAGTAGGTCTTGTTGAGATGTCGCTCTCGCACCACCCGGTCGTTGATGGACTCTCGGGGCAGCTCCTTGAGAGACTGCAGGTCCTCGGACCACTCTCGGGTATCGTCCTGGCCCTCGAGGTTCTTGAGAGACAGCAGCTCCTGGTTTCGGGCCATGTCGGGCCGTCGGAAGCCGGCGGGCTTGGTGAGCCAGGGGTTGGCCAGGAAGCAGTTGGTGGGAGGCACCACGGAGAGCATGCCAGCGGCGTTGAGCTCGGCGTAGTTGGAGGCAATCTTCTTGGCAAACTTGTCGGACAGAGACACCAGCAGGTCGTACAGAGAGTGGTGCATGTTTTCGGTGGTGATGGGCACGTACGAGATCTCGGTCTCGGTCTTCTTGCTCTTCTTTCCGCCGCCGTTCTGCTTCTTGGCCTTGGTCTTGACCATCAGAGGCTTGGGGGAGGGGTCAAACGAGCCCAGAGTGGAGTTGGCCACGTAGAAACCGTTGGTGTGGGCCACAATCTGGTACGACTCGCCCTCCAGAGTGGCGCACTGCAGGTACAGAAGCTCGCCGTTGAGCTGCTGGGCCTGGGTGGGGGGGTTCCAGTGTGAGAGGTGCAGAGACAGCAGAGCAGGGGCAGGCAGGTTCTGTCGGTCGGGGAACAGCTCCTGCAGGGGCTTGGACTCCTCGAGCTTGAAGCCGTGCATGGGGGAGTTCTCCTCGAGCACCTGGGTGGACTGCTTGAGGGGAGCCTCCTCCTCGTCGTCGGACTCCTCGTCCTCAGAGACCTCCTCGCCCTTCTCCTTGGCGGCAGCCTTGGCCTCGGCCTTGGCCTTCTTCTGCTCGGCCTTGAGCTTGGCCTTGGCCTCCTTCTGGGCCTTGGTCTCGACAATCTCCTGCATGTAGTCCTTGGGGGTCTTGTCGATGCCCTCGGTTCGGTTGAAGGCGGTCATACCAGCGTCCTGGCCAACAGCAGCGTGGGAGGTGTTGGCAAAGCCAGCGAGCTCTCGCACTCGGATCACGTGCAGACGGGCCTCCTGCTCGTTGTAGGGGGCGTTGGTGAGCTGGATGGTGGCGCCAGACTCCAGACCCTCAATCTCGGCCAAAGACTCGTAGCCGTCAATGGGCTCGCCGTTGAGGTTCAGAGTGAAGGAGGTGATGCATCGCTCCTGGACAAAGGCGTCTCGAATGTAGTTTCGGATCTCCTGGATGGACTCGTCGGGAGAGACGGAGAGAGAAAGGGGAGAAATCTCCTGGTCGGGGAAGGTGACTTGGAGGTTGGTGAGGACTGGGTTAGTAGGGAGCGAGATTGTGAATGAGCTCAGCCCATGAGCAATCGAGCGGACACGAGAGAGCGATATCAAGCGTTAGCTTGATTGCGAACGGACTAGTCGAGCTAGCGAGTTGAGCGTCAGCTCAATGAGCTAGTGAATGGCTGTAAATAACGAAAAAGCTGATATCAATGATCCAGATCAGTTCTTCTATCAAATCACCTGAATCATTCAATACCAATTCTTCAGCCATCATTTTGGTATCACTAGAAGAGTAAATAACAGTAGATCGTTAGACCATAAGAGAAACCAATTTTAAGTGGTCCTTGGTCCAGACTTTGATCAGACTAGAATAAGTGGAGAACAAGTCCCAACGGTTATCGTGGTCTGATTAAGGTCATGGAGAGCTGGAATATAGTCTCAAAGGAAGTGGAGCTATAGACTGGTAATAGTACCAAATATAGCCATTTGACAGATCGAAGTGGTTGAAAAAGCGGGTTTGAAATTCCAGACAGAATTCTAGTCAACAAAACTTCCTTCGACTTCTGGACAGAGAACAAAATTCATACCAAGACACTGTATTGAACAGCACAACAACCTGATCAAGTGAGACATAATATCATGTCACTGGAGACAATTTTGTTTTAGTCACTCGTACCAACAATAATTGCCCCAAATCAGCCATTATAGTCTCATTTGAAGCTTCTGTCGCATCCCCAGCTTCTGTCTTGTCTCTGATCCACTTTGTCCAGTATACCCTCATTGAAGGCAAGTGGGCAATTTTTGATTTCGAAAAATCCGTCTTAACCCCCTCGATCTGTCCCAACTTCAAGTATAAGAGTCTCTTCATCTGCTGTTTTCTTTCTCCCGGTTACCACTTCCTTGAGTCACAAAATGACTGCACTTTTTTTCAATCCCTCAATCAACAATCGGAGACAAAATCCGGGGTGATGATCCGGCATTGTTGATTGAATGGAGAATTACCAGAATCTGGAAAATCCGTTCTGTGCTCTCAATCTCTGTGTCCCTCGTTTCTCCTCCTCGTCATACTCACTAGGAACCTCCTCTTGTTCTGAAGTCATGTCGATAGTAGTATCACAGATCACAGATCAGAGATGTCAAGAATGGAATTGGATCCCGCTCTCCCAAAGTGAAAAGTTGGGACGCTAACTTACCCGGGCTCAGTTGAAAAACTCTGTTCGGCCGTGAGTCGGGATACCAAACATGGCGGTCAAAAGAGGGTTACAGACATGCCAAGAATAATAGGGCTCATATATAGCGTAATGAGGCCAATATCGATTGATTTACGTGTCAAAAACTGCAAGTTTGCCCCATTTTACGCCCATTTTTAACCCCCCCATTCTCACCACCTGCAGTTAAACATTGATTAGGTTCATGTCTTCGGGTCGTCCCGTGACAAGCGGTTAGGGTTCACCTTCTAAACGGGGCCATGGAGATAGTGGAGGTGCTAGAGTGTTTTCATCGAGACGAGTCCTATAACTCCAGCACCTGTGTGCTTCTGTTGCTTAGTAATCAAGTATATCCACCCCTCCTTCTTCATCTGTCACATGACCTTCCATAGCCTTCTACTCCCTTGCACCGGATCTCACTGTGGGGACATGCATGGGCTCCAACAGCGGCATTTCTCGGGTGCCACAAAGCGTACATGCGGAGCCGGGTTTTGCGGGGAAGCTGGTCATGTGACCGGAGACAATTGGCGAGTTGACCGGTATTTCTCTCCGTCGTTAACCGTGGGGAGAGTGGTGAGTTTTAAAGTGTAGTTTCAAGTAATGAGGTAACTGAAGTTTCAGTATAGTTAAGGTGAAATGTCCTGAGACGGGATGTGGTTATTGGAGTGGGGTAACTGTAGTGAAACGTGTCACGTGACTTTGGCTGGGTTGTTTGTGTCCCTCAAAAACAGCTCTCGACTGATTTGGCGTCTTTTTGGTTTTCTATTGGCTCCATGTCATCCACTATCTCTAGCCTGATTCTTGGTATACACGTCTAGATTTGCATGTCTAAAATGAGGCAAACGAAAGTGCCCAAAATCGGGGGAAAGAAGTCAAACACGCTCGAGACCTATATCATTTTGTTCTTAGTCTCTTCCTGAATCCAATGGTATACTTCAGTTCATCATAGCTGCTTTATAAGCCCTGTTAAGAGAGTTCCTGTTCCTCACTCATCCACCTACAAGTACTTGTAGGACACCTCAGCACATGGCGAAGTATGAAACAACAGAAAGCAGCAACAGTGCCAAACCACTCAATATTGGTATCAATAAACTCCCCTTGATCTCACAAATCTTCTCATATTTCTCATTCCACTCTTCAATCCCTCTCCACAAAGATACAACGGCTTTACGTTTCTTTCATACCTGAACATACCACCAGTCAACACAAGTTTAGAGCACCTCCCAAACGCACTCTAACGCACTCTTAGCCCAATAACCACTATACATCCTCCGTGTATCTCGCCCACAAGCCCTATGCATAATCCCAAACTCCACCATCACGGAACTCTAACATGACAAGTAGACCTCCCCAAAAGGAATGAAGAAAGTGTTTCAGAAATGACGGCCTTTTCTACGACTGACCGAGTTTGTAGATCACGTGACCCAAAAGGTCAGAAAGCCCAGTCACACGACCTATAACTGACATGTATAGCCCTGTGCTGTCATTTGCCGTATCGAAGTTTGATTGGTGGAGGAGGGGGTAGATATGACTAATGAGGGGGTTCTATTGGGTATGGAGCGGCAAAAAAGCGATACGTGACCAAGGCAAACCGACAGTACCACATACGTCGTTTCACCTCTCAAATACCTTCAAAAGCCACCTTCTTACTGGGACTTTCATATGTCTCCGTTTTCTCCTATCCGTATTTCTAAAGAGAAGTCTATTTTGACGCTAAGCCATATGCGTATTAAAATGACGTAGAAGGAGTATAGCTGGCGATGCAGAGTAGGTGGAGAGAAATGGAGCTCATATTCTTACTCACCAGACAAAGACGGTTCAGATGATACCTATATTTACCCCCACCAAGTCACGTGAGCACCTCCACCCCCTATTATTTATTTTGAAGACGATCCCCCACATGCACGTCTATTACATGTTAGCTCGCGGTAGTGTGCGAGATTGCAAAAAAATTTGGTGGGAAAGAAACCGACCTTGACGACGGATTTATTGACGAGGATTTTCGACGAGTCTTGCGGCACAGTTTCATCGCTTGTTTCAGCCCCAACTTGGAGTTTCAGCGTGCGGTATCAGGGGTAACGGGTAACCACGGCAACACAACATCAACAAGACGATAACAGGAACGATACACAACGACAAACGACACATTACGAAAACAACACCAAAAACCACTTGCACACATCTAATATGCCCTCAAATTCAACGTCCAACTCCACGGACGCTTCGGATTTCGAATCTGACCTCAGATACGACTATATTGCCAAGGTCATCCTTCTAGGGCCCTCGGGGTGTGGAAAGTCGTGTATCATGCACAGATTCGTTAAAGGAGAGTGGAAAGTGTCTTCATCGCAAACGATAGGCGTGGAATTTGCCTCTAAAATTGTCCGTGTAGGCTCAGGGTCGAATTTGACCCGAATCAAGCTGCAACTATGGGATACCGCTGGTCAGGAGAGATTTCGAGCTCTGACTCGTAGTTACTACAGAGGAGCCGCAGGAGTGGTTCTGGTGTACGATACGGTGAACCGGTCGACGTTCAGACAGCTTGCCGAGTTCATTCAGGACGTCAGAAGCCTTACTTCTCCTCAAGTGACGATGGTGGCGTGTGGAAACAAGGCTGATTTGATAGAAGAGGCAGATAGAACATGGATAGTGCCTCCAGCCGAGGTGCGGGCGTTTTCGCAGGCGAATCCGGATATCACAGTGACCACATGTTCAGCCAAAACTGGTAAAGGTATTGAGGACTTGTTCGATAAGGTGGCTGCTCAGCTGCTTACTAAGATTGAGTTAGGAGAAATCGACCCTGAGGACATGAACAGCGGAGTTCAGTACGGAGACGTGCCGCGGTGGGACAGGTCTACCAAGCGAAGTCGCAAAAAGGACTCCAAAAAGGGCTTTTCTGCATTATCGCGTTTCTTTGCAAACAGAGCAGGAGAAGAGGAGGCCAAGAAGGACCAGCAGGACAAGGAGGAGGCCAGTGGACGGTCCAGCTCGAGAAAGAACTCGAATACGCCGTTACTGCGACGTCCAAGCAATATCGAACAGGAACCCATCGAGCTGGATGGACGAGGAGCAGACTCACGGGTAGACGTGGCCCAGCAGCAAAAGTCGGGCTGCTGTTATTAGGATTTATTTATAGTAATGGGATGGTTGGATTAGAAGGGTGAGACTGTGTTAGAAATATGGAAGAAGAGTGTTGTAGACATTCATACTTGACCGTAGTGGTGGTAGATATGAGAGAAGAAGATGATGACTGAGGAAGAAGATGGACAGGAGTTTAGACGGGTGCTCTGATTATTTTTCTGAATTGATGAGACAGTAAGGTGACGCTCTAGGAAACTCCAGACTGTACTCTCATCCAGCACCTCTTTATCAGTCAGTAAGAAGAGCAGGACAAGTTGACGCTTATATAGGGTCAAATCGACAATGGCAGGAAACTAGGAAGAGATGAGGCGGACATAATCATGTCACAAATGAATCTGGGACGAAGTTTCTGTGTCATTTGAGCTCTGCACACTGAAATACAATGCATTGTCTTTTACCCCTTAACCGTATTAAGTAAAGTATACTTAAAGCCCCTGTCACTGAACCACAATATCTTGTGATAGCACTACTATGACCAGTTCTGCTCACTTTGTCATTGTTGAGAAACAACAAATTATCTACACTTCCAGCTCCTTCCCATCTCTCCACCACCTCGGGAACCCCGATTAGACACCCCCAGCATACTTTCTTCCCAACTAATCTTCAACTATTGTCAACAAAAAGGTTAACACCCAGAAATACAGCCTGCTGATGTCTCTGGAGTGTCTCAGACATTGTAAGACACTCCACAGTCTAGAACACAGCGTATCGTATTAGCACCACGCGCTGATCTTTCTGATTCACACGTGCTGAGCCAATGTATCACCTTTGGCAGCTGAATGCCGTATTCGGCAGGCTCTATTTGTCGTGTTCAGGTTTGGCCTGTTTTTAGCGGGCTTCCACCGGATATTATGGCCCTGGGGCGGCTTCCATAAGGTCTCCGGGCGCACCATTATTTAGGCCCTTATTTAATATCCCCACCCCTAAGCCCCCATCTTTCTCATCTTGCACCTTTTAGCGGCCTTTCAGGTTTGAGGTTTGAAGCTTGAGGTTGAGGTTGAGGTTAGACAAACGAGACAAGAGCTGGGGTTTTCTTCTTTGAGAGAGAAGCAGCCGAGATAAATGAGGAGAAGAGATGAATTGGGCAGCCGAGAACAATACGGGGCTCTTGTCTGCCGCCCCTTGTCTCTATTTTTAACCCTTATTAATCACACAATGGCTGCCTTGTTCGCAACTTTCACATTTACCCAAGAGACGAGCATGCGATGTGAAGACCCAAGAAGCATACAACGAATTACAGCTCTCGAAACACAGGCAAAAGAAACCAAGAGTCGAGACAACCAAAGAGTCAGAACAGGAGACATCCAAATACCACCACCACCCGTATAAGCATAGCCCTTTTTTTCGCAAACCACGTGTAGGTTTGTTTTACAATAGGCGAGACCATAAATGAGATATATATATTAGGGACGGTAGATCGCGGTGGGGCGCCCAATGGGGAAATATTGTGGACACTTTCCGGCCTCTCCACCACCCCCTTTCTTTCTTGCGCTTTACAGACAAGACACACGCTTCACATATCCAACTCATACCTTACATAGACTCTTCTATACATCATCTTTTCTCCTGTCATCACATGTTAGATGCACCTGGGTGGAGAGTATGAGCGGGAGGTGGCAGCTATGAGAGCGGTAGTACGTTTCAAATAAATACAGGACGCAGCAGCTCATATGTTTGCTTTCTTCCCCATTTCTCCGTTTTTCCCTGATTTTCCTGATTTTCCCCAACCTCCCCCACCTCCTCAACCCACTCGCTACGGGCTCTGGCTTAAGGTTCACGGTACTCGTTGCCTGCAAAACAAATTAACTACTCCCATTCCGTGCATGTCGACATAGTCACCGGCATACGACTTGTCCACCCCAAATGGACCCTCTCGATATCGGCAACAGCCAGCCTCGCGAGGGCTGGAATCGGTGAGTACGGCGGCGGCCTTGTGTCGTTTGGCCCGGGTTGCGCGCTTTTCGCACAATTGAGCAGGGCACCACAGCCTTCAATTGAGCGTGAAAAGCCTGGCAGCACGTACACGTGTCGATTGGAGTTGAAATGTGAAGAGTGAGGATCGAGAAGGCCCGAATCTCGTTGTGACAGCAGCTGTTTGTGTGTTTTTTTGTCGACGGCGCTTTAGTGCTCTTTTTTCGTGCTTCAGTGGCAACATCAAAGTGCCTTCATATGTGACAGATGGCCTTACGATGAGAAAAGATCGCTTACAGGTGTTGTACAGAGAGATGTGATGCATCGAGTGGGGCAACTTTTAGTTGTTTCGGGAAGGGCATCTCACTCGCATCTGACTGGTCACATTGATTCAACGAGGAACAGTGTGGTGTTCATAGCGACAGGAATAGCCCTCGATTGACTTCCAATCGTGTTCATTTCTACTTCATTCTCTTCTCCTACCTCTCCCCTTCCGATTGACACCTTTATTGCCATAATCTGAGCACCACAAGACCTCCAATGATCTTATCTCAGCCCACGAGCATTTCTTTACCACCTCCTACCTCCAGAACTAACACAGCCTTAACGCATTCTCCAACGACGGAGTCTCGCCCACATCCAACTCGTACAACCACGATGAACTGCCTCCATCTCCCACGTCCCGAACCGCATTCACAGGCATCGATCCGGACTACGAGTTTGCGCCGAAATGGGAACCCGGCCACGGAAACAACAACTCGTCCATCGACGACCCGCTCTACTCCACGCTCGACCCCCATGCTCGAGCACATGCATCTCTGAACCGTTCAGTTCCCCCTTCTGAACAGCAGCAACCGCCGCAGCATCAACAGCAGCAGCCACCGTTGCAACAGACACAAAGGGCGCCTCCAGAGCGTCCAACGGTGATCACGCCGGTAGGAACACACACTCCCTCGGCTGGAGGATCACGTGCTGTCACTCCCATCAGCACCAATGTAGATAGACGTCCTTCATACGCCTCTCAGGGCACCACGGGATCTACAGGCTCCAAAAAGAGTATCCCTCAAAAGGTGATGGATCTGTTTGTTTCCGACGACACCAGTGCCGACTCCGACACTCATTCGTCGTCGTCGAAGAAACACCACAAGGTCAAGCTGCCTAGACCGTCGAAATCCATGTTCTTCTTCAAGAAACATGACGATGACGATAGTAGATCGGAACACAGCCGAGATCGATCTGAACGAACGTCTCATCCAGGTGATGGACATCAGCTTCGAGCAGCCCGATCGTTCAACAAACCTGACCAGGGCGGTATCTTTC
This sequence comes from Yarrowia keelungensis, assembly GCA_001600195.1. Taxonomy (NCBI): domain Eukaryota; kingdom Fungi; phylum Ascomycota; class Dipodascomycetes; order Dipodascales; genus Yarrowia; species Yarrowia keelungensis. The sequence goes on along the minus strand of BCJD01000007.1, from coordinate 1,528,970 downwards.
ACAAGGCAGCCACGTCGAACCATATCGACGACTCCAACAGCATCCACAGAGCAGCCTCTCATTCCACTCTGCCTAGTGGCGATGAAGACGATTCGCTGATTGCGCTAGCACACAAGGCCAAGAAGAGTTCCAAGAACATTATTGGCAAGGTTTTCCGTGAGTAAATAAGGAGGCTATTGACCCGTCTCTACACCTACAAAACACCCCTCACAACATACTTTAAACTAACACAGACCACAAGGACAAGAAGAAGAAGAGCCACACTTTTGACGGCCACATCAACCCGCTGGAACAGCAACCGCAACCATTCAGAAATGCATCTGTGGCGTCTGTCCCCGAGCCTCACGCTCCAAAGCAGCAGCCCACTGTTCGGTCAGCAAGTACAGTGTCGCACCTGGACCCCCACAGAAACTCGTCGACGTCGTCACGTGACCATATGGCCTCGTCGTCGCGGGAACAGGTGCTCAACATGATCAGCAAGCGGCCTTCTCTTGCCAACGCAAACTTTTACAATCTCGATACTGACCTGGACTCCATGGCCGGTATTGTTGAAGACGGAGGCGCTTCCAGTTCAGCCAACACGTCTTCAGCACTCCCCCGGCATGCCTCCACGGGCTCTACAGCTGCTGAATCCATTCCCGGCATGCCTGTTTTGCCTGGAGGAAGCATTTCTGGACCTATGGGCGGTCCTATGGCCAACGACCGTTCGTCCGTCAGTACTAACAACAACAATCTCGCTCCTGGCAGCAACAACACCAGCCAGCACAACTCTGTGTCTGGAGTCGCATCTGCAGGTCCTGGAACACCTTCCAATGCTGCTGCTACTCCTACAAACGCAGCAGCAGCAGCCGCACCAGTCATTGGTGTAGGAACAGACTTGTCGTTCATTGGTAACGACGATACTGCTCCCCAGACCAATGCTGGCCAGTGGTCTGCTCCCGAGTCGTGGGCCGTGGCAGACACTGGTCCTGGCTCGTCGAAACTCGAGCCTGAAGAGGTGGTGGAGACATACGCAGACCCTACTCGTGAACAGTACGGTCTGGAGACTAACGTGAGCACGCATATTCCCGGAAAGCCGCCGACCAACTACTTTGTGCGTATTTTCCGACAGGATGACTCCTTTGGAACCATCGTCTGTCCTCTGGAAACTACAGTGTCTGAGCTCATTCAGATTCTCGGTAAGAAGTTCTTCCTGCCGTCTGTCAAGGGCTACCAGCTGTGTGTTCGAATCGGTGGACTTACTCGAGTGCTGGATCTGCTGGAGAAGCCTCTTCTTTACCAGAAGATTCTGCTCGAGTTCATGGGATACACTGAGAAGGATCGTTTGGTTGAGGTTGGACGAGAGGATCTGTCCTATCTCTGTCGATTCCTCTTCCTGCCCTCTTCCATCCAGACCTTCACTCCCGAGGAAGAGGCCATCATGTCTCGAGACTACGTGCATGCTGATCTGCAGAACCTGGAGCTGCAGACCATCCCCATCATCTTCTACCAGTTTTCCAACGAGATTGAGTATCTGGACGTGAGTAACAATCCCAGTATCAGCATTCCTCTGGATTTCATTCAGTCCTGCATCAATCTGAAGAACTTGCGGTTCTCAGGCAACCGATCGCGGTTCTTCCCCGTCAACATCTCCCATGCCGTGTTTCTGGAGTACCTGGACATGAGTCGAAACATGATCAAGGACGTGGCCCAGATCCGGTTTGAGCGAATGTCTGCATTGACGACGCTGGATCTCTCGTGCAACCAGCTGACCCGTATCAACAACAACGTGGCTCTGTTGAAGCAGCTGAGACGGCTGTCGCTGTCCAACAACAACGTGACAGACTTCCCCATGGCCGTGTGCAACCTGCCGAACCTGATCGAGCTGGATCTCTCGTTCAACCGGCTGTCCAGTGTTCCTGCCAGCATTTCCAAGCTGGTGAACCTGGAAAGACTTGTGCTGAACAACAACTACATCAGCAAGCTGCCCAACGATATCAAGAACTTGGTGCAGCTGAAGGAGCTGGATGTTCGATACAACCGGCTGAACAACGTTGACGCTCTGTCTTCTCTGCCTCTGCTGGAGGTTCTGTATGCTTCCAAGAACCAGATCACCTCCTATGAGCACAACTTCGAGTCGCTGCAGTGTCTCTACTTTGACAGAAACCCCTTCACCGAGGTCAACGTGTCCAACGTTCTTCACACGCTCACGGTTCTGCATCTCTCCAAGGCCAAGCTGTCTACTTTGCCAGACAACTTCTTTGACAGACTGCCCAACCTTGAGAAGCTGGTGCTGGACAAGAACCATTTCGTGTCTTTGCCTTCTTCTCTTGGTTCGCTGAGAAAGCTCATCTACCTGTCTGCTGTGGGTAACAACCTCAGTGTTCTGCCTTCCTCCATTGGCCAGCTGACCACTCTGCAGTTCCTCGATCTGCACAGTAACAACCTGCGAAAACTGCCCGATGAGATTTGGAACCTGAACGTTCTCTCCACTCTGAACGTGTCCTCCAACCTGCTGGACTCCTTCCCCAAGCACAAGTTCCACGTGTCCAGTGTCTCTTCTGGAGACGCTTTCCACCGAAACTTGGAGAGCGAGTTCGACAGCAACTACGAGATGCGAATCAGAAGACCCTCGGCTTTCAGTATCACCTCTACACTGAGCCCTGGGGAAACCAGCAGACGAGGCAGTCTGGCATACAGCAGTCCCAAGATGAGTGCTTCGCCCATGACTTTTGCACGAGATGCTCCTGTTTCTTCCAGAACCACTCTCGCCAACTCGCTGTTGATCCTTTCTCTGGCTGACAACAGACTGAACGACGAGTGTTTCGAGGAGCTGTCTCTGTTGACTTCTCTGCAGGTTCTCAACCTGTCGTACAACGAGCTGATGGATATTCCCTACGGAGCTCTGAGACGGCTGAACAGACTCACTGAGCTGTATCTGTCTGGTAACAACCTGACGTCGCTTCCCGCTGACGATTTTGAGAACATCAAGACCCTCAGAACTCTCCATGTCAACGGTAACAAGCTGCATTCTCTGCCTGCCGAGCTGGGTAAGATTCTGCATCTCACGGTTCTTGATGTCTCGTCCAACCAGCTCAAGTACAACATTTCCAACTGGCCTTACGATTGGAACTGGAACTGGAACTTGGACCTCAAGTACCTGTCGTTCAGTGGAAACAAGCGGCTGGAAATCAAGTCTGCTGCCAACAATCTGATGCGACACGGTGATGGACAGGAGCAGAAGAACTTGTCTGACTTTACTGTTCTGTCTCAGCTTCGAATCCTCGGTCTCATGGACGTTACCCTGACCACGCCCTCTGTGCCTGACCAGACGGAGAACTGTCGAGTTCGAACGTACGGTTCCGAGCTCAACAACATGCCCTACGGTATGGCCGACTCTCTGGGCCAGCACGACAACCTGTCCATCATCGATATGGTTGTTGAGCGTTTCCGAGGTAACGAGAACGAGGTGATTGTCGGCATGTTTGATGGTCGTAACGAGATCAACCCTCGAGCTGGAAACAAGGTCGCAAAGCTGCTCCAGGAGACGTTTGGTGCTCTTCTGCAGGACGAGCTCAAGAAGATGCGTGATGACGACACCATTGAAGATGCTCTCAAGCGGTCTTTCCTGGCTGCCAACAGAGACATTGGAGCTGCTGCCCTGACCACTGTTGAGTCGCACACTGCTCATCGAAGCAGTACCACCACGCATCTCAACAAGCAGGACGGTCTGACTGGTTCGTGTGCCACTGTCTGTTACATTTCAGACAACAAGCTGTACGTGGCCAACGTCGGAGACTCCATGTGTATTCTGTCCAAGGGTACCGGTGAGCATCGTCTGCTGACCACCAGACACGACCCCACTGAGCCTGAGGAGCTTGGACGAGTGCGAGCAGGAGGAGGATTCATTTCTGCTCACGGTAAGCTGGACGGTGTGTGTGATGTGTCTCGAGCCTTTGGTTTCTACAATCTCATTCCCCACATCCAGGCCCGACCCGATATCGTGTCCATGGAGCTCAACGATTCCGACGAGCTACTGATTATCGGATCCAAGCAGCTGTGGGAGGTGATGAGCTACGAGACCGCGGTCGATATTGCTCGAACCGAGTCCCAGGACCCCATGCTGGCTGCTGCCAAGCTGCGAGACTTTGCCATCTCGTACGGAGCCTCAGACAAGCTCATGGTGATGGTGCTTGGTATTGGTGTCAAGCGACGAACCGCCAACCAGTCCAACCTCATCTCCGGTCTGCCTCCTGTGGGAGAAGACGAGCTGTTCCAGCCCTACAGAAAGCGGCGGGACAAGTCTCTTCTTCCCGAGGACTCGAACCTGGCTCGTCTGGGCTCTGAGGTCGACCCGCCTGAGGGAGAGATGGCCATGGTGTTCACGGATATCAAGAACTCGACTCTGCTGTGGGAGACCTATCCCATTGCCATGCGGTCTGCCATCAAGATCCACAACGCGATTATGCGACGTCAGCTGCGAATTCTGCGAGGATACGAGGTCAAGACGGAAGGAGACGCCTTCATGGTGTCTTTTACCACCCCGACCTCGGCTCTTTTGTGGTGTTTCTCTGTTCAGCAGCAGTTGCTAGCCGCTGATTGGCCCGCTGAGATTCTCGAGTCCGAGGAAGGCTACGAGGTGCGAGACGATGAGGGCAACGTTGTCTTCCGAGGTCTGTCCGTCCGAATGGGTATCCATTGGGGTTCTCCTGTGTGTGAGCCTGATCCCATCACCCGACGAATGGACTACTTTGGCCCCATGGTCAACCGAGCAGCTCGAGTGTCTGCTGTGGCTGATGGAGGTCAGATCACCGTCTCTGCGGACTTCATCTCCAAGGTCAAGAAGCTGCAGAGTCTGCGGGAGAAGATGAACGCCGAGAACATTTCCCTTGGCGAGGCCTTCAACGACGAGATCACTGGCCAGGCCATCACCCAGAACCTGGACATGCTGGACTCTCTGGGATGGATTGTCAAGGACATTGGAGAGCTCAAGCTCAAGGGTCTGGAAAACCCCGAGTTCCTGTCTCTGGTGTACTCTGCTCCTCTGGCTGCTCGTCATGGCATGCAGGAGGATCTTCTTCACCCCAAGAAGAAGGCTGGAGGTTTCACTAGCGACCTCCTGTCTCAGGTGCTGGAGATTGCTCTGCGTCTGGAACACATGTGTGCTCGGTTCAACGGCCAGTCTCGACCCGTGTCTCTCAAGGACATTCAGCGACACGCCATCCAGCACATTGCTCCCACTCCCGAGTCCGAGCTTGGTGTTTACTTTGAGAACATTGTCACTCGAATTGAGAACGCCGTCATGATGCTGTGCATGCGTCACACCGTTGCTCGAGCTGGAGGCTTTGATCCCATCAACATCGACAACGTCAACACCTCGGCTTCCACGCATGGAGTTGAGATTGGCCAGCTGCTGGACGCCATTGCATCGCTCACAGGTATCCACTACCTCCCCGACAACCAGCAGCAGACTCATCTTCATGGAGAGCGAGAGGTGGAGAGCAGTGTTCGAGTGGAGGAGCTGAACTAGAAGGGCAGGAACACTAACAAGAATACTACATGAAGAATATGACATACAAAAGGAAAAGGAAAAGGAATGGACAGGAAGGATGGATGGGAAAAGCACTATGAATGTATTGTATTTTTGACTGTGACAAGTGTAGACAGAACGTAGCAGATAATAGTATTTAGTAGGGCAGCATGGGCAGGGTGTTTAGGACAGCCAGGGAAGGTGCTGTAGTGTAGTTTTAGTAGCTATTCCTTCAGGGGTTGAGGGAGAAGGAGGAAATAGCTGAATGAGGGAGTTTTTGTATGGCAACATGTGGATATTATGGTATATTTGAAACCAGGAGAAGAATCTGAATTGATTGGTATTTTTTTGTATATACTTGTCATAAAAAAATAGCTATTGGAGAGGTTTGCATTATCGTCGTGTTGAGCTCAGAGTTAGGCTAAGGTGTAGGGGGTTCGCAGGTGCTGTGAGGCATGAAAAAGAATCACAAGGAGGTAAAACAACTTCTGGAAGGGTACGGAGATACTAATGAACGTCGTTCTCTTACAGGGGTCTTCAGTATGTTTTCTCTTACTACAGTGACACCTTTTTGTCACGTTGTCCTTCAACATGAGGTATTTGCAACTGTTTCAGAAACGCCCAAAAATTGTTGAATATTCCTGAAACCCCGTCAGCAGCCCAATTGGACCCTGTTTACCTGATCAGACCATTTCTTCACCCAAATATCCCCTCTTAATCTGATTTGTACCCCCACTGCCTGACTTGAACTCTAGCTTCACTGTGCTGCAACTCGTAAGCTTGCGAGATGAAAATAGCACGACGAAGAGATACTCAACTGTATTTATAGCAAGGCTTGAAAGTCAGTCGAGTAAACAGAGTGAAGCTTCCAATACGGTCATTATATGTCTTTCTATTAAAGTGTCAACAACATTGTTTCCATTGACACCTCTTTTCCTGCTCTATTGTGACGTACATTTCATGTCGCAGTTACATATCACCGTCTCCACCCATCCTCATCACCCGGATAAATTGTCTTGGAACTGTGGCTGGTCAGAGTTCCAATGTGCGTCCATCTGAGACAGTAATAAGATGAGCTCTATTAATTGAACCTCACTTGCTGACGACGTAGATGCTCCGGATTCCCTCAATACTCCTATCCCAAGTCCACGGCTTCACGTCATTGTCGTGCATTCTCTTGTTTTGTTTCATTCTATGTTCTCTTGTCGTAAACAGGTCTGTTATGTCCACCACCTACCTTTTCTGTATATGCGGGCCGTGCCGTATATCTGTTTTCTGATGATACGAGCGAGCGTTTCTGAGTAGGATAGATATGACTAAGCGAATAATATCACTACACTCTCCATCTTTCTCCAATACCACTGCTACTTTGAATGACCGAAAAAGACGACTTTTAGGCTGATAAACAAGACGTCTAAAGTTGATGGCTATTGATGTCGGCAGAAATTAGGTTCCGTGGTGAGATATTTTGCGGTGATGAAAACCACCAGATACACGCCGAGAAAACAGTAAAAAGACTAGTTGAAGATATATATCCAGGCTGAGCGGTCCAGATTCAAGTTCTACGTTTTTTCCCACAATTTCCGCACCCCCCTTTACCCCTAAATGACTTCTCTTTCTCCCCACTTTATGCACGCCCCGCATGAAGGTGCATCTATCGACCTTGAGTCTAGCGCTACACTAGACAACTGTCAACAGTCCATTTTTTAGTGCCGTTTTCTGCTGTGTTGCTGGCTCCAGTTCCGTGGTTCTTCTTCTCTCGTTCCTCCACCACACTCTCAAAACGCCCCTAAAAAAGCCCAGCCATGAAGTTTGCGCTCTTTCTGTCTCTGGGTCTGGCTTCAGCCGCCCTCACCGACAGTCTCAACGATGTTCTGAGCTATGCCGGCGACGTTTTTGCGTCCCGAGCCTCGCCCGCCAACCAGTCGGCCCAGGTCCAGAGCGATTTTGCCGCAGTGGCCACCAGTGTCGTTGAGAACCCTCTGGTTCAGCCTGTTATCGGCGACCTCAATACCGTTCTGTCTGCCCAGAACGGAACCAATGTGACCACCACAGCGGCCGATTTGCTGGACAATATCGGCAAGCTGCTCGGTGGATTCCTCAAGCAAAACGATACAGACCAGCTGCTCGCTCTTATTGGCAAGCTGTCTGCTACTACAGAGATTGACGACCAGGCCATTGACCAAATCTTCGCCAAGGCCCAGGAAGACGTCGGAAACCAGATTGACGCCGTGCTGCCCCAGCTGGGCGGCCTGCTCAACGATTCCGGTGTCCAGGCCAAGGCTCTGGGTGTCCAGGGAGGAATCAACCAGTTCTTGGCTCAGGCTAGACAGCTGAGAATGGGAAACACTTCGACCGTCGATATGTTGAAGAACACAAAGCTGGGACTCGGCGAGATTGTCACCCTGGACGGCCAGGTGCTTCTGCTGGGTCCTGGAGGACAGAAGGTCGTGTCTACAATCGGCCCTGCTAACACTACCTCCTCCAGCGAGGGTTCGTCCAACTCTGCTTCTGCCACCGACTCTTCTGCCGCCGCATCTGCTTCTGCTACTGCCTCTTCCACCAAGAAGAAGAACGCAGCCTCTAACCTTTCTCCTTCTGTGGCCATGCTGCTTGTCGGTGTCGCCGCCTACCTCATCTAATCATGTAATCTATTGTATGTATAGCCTTGAAAGTTGTAGAGTAGTGTGATCAAGAAATGGTGACATGAGATAGTAATATGATAATCAGGATTGTACTGGTTACAATTAGTTGTTTGACACTCACTTAGTCATGCTTCAACACCCATAGCCATCCAGAGTGGCTTACTAATGACAACTACAAGCAGAGTGATCACTCAATTCCTTATCAGAAGCTCAGTAAACCACTCATATGCATCTATTTCTCCTAAATCTGCACAGGAATTGTTCAATATTATAATTTTTCGTACTATCTTACACAATTGTCATTTCCATTCACACCTGCTGACTAAGCACGTTACTTTTTATACAGTGTCTGCATGATATTGTTTTGGTTGTCAATTAGACTCTTTTTGGGGAGTTCAGGAGTTCGACCTTTGAAAGTGAGTATTTTTAAGGGCATCCAAACACGTCAGAAATGGACCAATTAGAGCTCAATAATTGCTTCTAGCAACACTTTATAGCCCCGATCAAATTTCTTCCCTCTACACCTCCCCAATACCTCCTCCTCCTACCCCTAGCTTCGAACGCGTCTGGTCCCCCTTCATTAAACCCCTTTTGGGAACGCGTCCAAAGTCTAAATGTCTGTCTTCTCCCAACCAGCCATGCACGAAAAACCACCGAAACACTCAATTCTCTGAACCACATCCAACTCTCAGTCTCGAGACAATCGCTAATTAATCTCTCATCATGTCTGCTGGAGCTACCGTGATGGCGATTTCGGTCAACTATGACCAGGCCGAGCAGGAAATCAAGTCGTTTTTGAGCGAGTTCAAGACCCCAGAGTCCATGTTGGACGACCTGGAGGACCACGACATGGAGAACGATGGACCGGAAAAGACGGGTCTCAAATACATGGATATCTTGCAGCGAGTGGCCAACCGGCACGAGGAGACGATCCGGGTGGATCTGGACGACCTGCGGGCCTGGGAAAAGGAAAATAATGTCAACATTGACCAGCCTCTGGCCCAGAGAGGACACAGTCTACTGGAAAACCTTTGCAACAACACGTGGCACTTTCACGACATCTTCTGCAAGGTGGTCGACGAGCTCATGCCCAAGCCCACACGTGATCTGGGAGCAGATGCCGATGCCGTCGATATTCTGATTCATTCACGACAACAGATGCAAGAGAGATCAGAGCGAGCTCGAAGAGAACGACGGGAAAATGGAATGGTCAATGTCGACGATGACCTGATGAACGGCGACAACCCATTGCCCACGTTTGCTCCCGAGCTTCTTAGACGGTACTCTCTGTACTTTAAGCCTCCCACCGAGGCATTGGAGGGTGCTCCTACCACTGGCAAGTCCTTCAGAGTACGAGATCTCAAGGGTGCTCAGATTGGTCATATTCTGACCGTTCAGGGTATCGTGACTCGAGTCTCCGACGTCAAGCCCAGTGTTAAGATCAACGCTTACACCTGCGACAAGTGTGGCTCTGAAATCTTCCAGGAGGTGAAACAGAAGACTTTCAACCCTCTCGTTGACTGTCCCTCCGACGACTGTAAGTTAAACCAGACCAAGGGCAAACTCTTCATTTCCACCCGAGCTTCCAAGTTTGTTCCCTTCCAGGAAGCTCGAATCCAGGAGCTCACCTCCCAGGTTCCCACTGGTCATATCCCCAGATCCGTGACTGTGAACATTGCCGGCTCGCTGGTGCGTTCGTTGGGTCCCGGAGACCAGGTTTCCATTTCTGGAGTCCTTCTTCCTGCCTTTTACACCGGCTACAGAGCTCTGCGAGCAGGTCTGTTGACGGAAACATACGTGGAAGCCATGGACATCCGACAACACAAGCAGCGAGACAGTGGAGAGCTGGACGCTGCTTCTCTGCGACGAATCCAGCAGATTCGAGCCGAGGGAAACATCTACGAACACATGGCCAAGAGTATTGCTCCTGAAATCTACGGACACGAGGACGTCAAGAAGGCTCTTCTGCTTCTGCTCATTGGAGGTGTTACCAAGGAGCTGGGAGACGGAATGAAGATCAGAGGAGACCTCAACGTGTGTCTGATTGGAGATCCCGGTGTGGCCAAGTCGCAGCTGCTCAAGTACATTTCCAAAATCGCCCCTCGAGGTGTCTACACTACTGGCCGAGGTTCTTCCGGTGTCGGTCTTACAGCTGCCGTGATGCGAGACCCTGTCACCGACGAGATGGTGCTTGAGGGAGGAGCTCTCGTGCTTGCAGATAACGGTATTTGTTGCATTGATGAGTTTGACAAGATGCCTGATTCCGACCGAACTGCCATCCACGAAGTCATGGAGCAGCAGACGATTTCCATCTCCAAGGCCGGTATTTCGACCACTCTGAACGCCCGAACCTCCATTCTGGCTGCCGCTAACCCTCTTCAGTCGCGATACAACCCCAAGCTGTCGCCTGTTGAGAACATCAACCTTCCCGCAGCTCTGCTGTCTCGATTCGATCTGCTTTTCCTGATTCTCGACAAACCCAACCGAGAAACCGACGAGCGACTTGCCGAGCACGTGACCCACGTCCACGAGACCGGCAGACACCCCCAGATGGAGTTTGAGCCTCTGTCTCCTGCTGCCATCAGACAGTTCATCGAGCACACTCAGACGATCCGACCCACTCTGTCAGAGGAGCTCAACCAGCACATTGTCAACGCCTACGTTAACAAGCGGCAGGTGCAGAAACAGCAACAGGGCTCCAAGCAGCAGTTTTCGTTTGTCACTCCCCGAACCCTGCTGGCCATCATTCGAATGTCCCAGGCTCTGGCTCGACTTCGACTCGACAACCACGTGAACGCTCACGATGTCGAGGAGGCTCTGCGACTCATGGACGCATGCCGAAAGTCCATCGACGATCCTCTGGACGACACCGAGTCTCGAGAGTCGATCTCGTCCAAGATTCTGGCCATTGTCCAGGACCTGCAGCGAGAAATGGCGACCCAGGAGCTGGACTTTGACCGTGTGCAGCAGCGAGTCACCGGAAAGGGATACACCGCGGACCAGCTGAACGACGCCATCGAGGAGTACCAGAACCTGTACTTGTGGCAGCTGCACGATAACGGAACCAAGCTGGTGTTCCTGTAGAGAGGGAGATGGAGGGCTTACGGATATTTATGTTGTATAGTAGCAGAAGGGCTGGATAGTGTACTTTTAATAATAATACCAGACGAACAAAGAGTATGTGTAGGAGGAGTGCGATTATTAGGTGTAGTGAAAACTAACGTGGACCATCAAACAACGTGTATTTCAAAAGCCTTTGGTAAACTGACTAGACACACTTGTAGCAAGCGAGTTCCAAGTCGCATAATTGCTTCTTCTGGCTACATACACTCATACGTAGAGTTTCGATGTTCATATTGTCTCTAGCTATGATGTCTTACATTACTTAGTCCTTCAAGTATTGCTTCGTGGAGTGACTCTTTTATGTATAAAACCGCTAGAATAAGCACCTCCATATTCACCCATTTCGTTCTCCACTACTTCTCCACTCTCACCATCTCTTAGACTTTCGGCTACACCATATAAGCCTTGGATTAGGCGGACTGATGAGACAGTGAGGTAAAACAAGTTGAGAAGTCAATCTGGGGTGGGGTGTTCAGAACATGTTTGAAAGAAAGTGTGTACAGTATGTAGTTACAAGTACACAGAAACACTCAGTAATGGCCAATCAATACTTCTACAATGTCGAGTACTTTCTTTCAAATCTTGTAATAAGCGCCTACATCAGCTTGATCTGCCAACATTCGCTCAACAGCACTAACTCGCTAGCTCCACTTATGCTTATCCTTTAGCCCACACTACGGGTACTACCCCTCTCTATTCATTACTCATATCATACATGCCATTAGAATACAATGCAGTTATACTTTGGTGCTGGTTGCAAACACCGCTCTCTCCGTGATCCTCCCCATTACTTCTCCGTGCTGTCCCTCTTACTGAGCGTTAATACTTCGCAGGTCGTCTCTGACGGGGTCAAAGTACTCGTGGTCCATGGCCTCTCGGGCCGTCAGCCGCTCCTGGTGGTCGTACCGCAGAATCTTGTCCAGAAAGTCGATGGCCGTGGGGTTGGCGATCGCCTGGGTGGCGCTGGTGACAAACTTCTCCCACGGTTGCCGGGGGTATGTGCCGAGAATGTCGTTGTAGATGTCGGGCAGCTTGAGCCCGTACTTGGTCAGACACTTGTACATGTCCGACGTTCCCAGCACCTTTGCAATCTCCACCAGCTGGTTCTGGTTGGACGAGCCGTGAAAGAAGGGGTCTTTTCGGAAGATGATGCCAGCCAGGGTGCAGCCCAACGACCACAGATCCAGCGAGTAGTCGTACTGCTGCAGGTCGTACAGCAGCTCAGGACCCTTGTAGCATCGGGACGCCACTCGGACGTTGTAGTAGGTTCCCGAGTGGTAGAACTCGGCCAGACCCCAGTCAATAAGCCGCACCTTGCCCCGACGGGGGTCGTACATGATGTTGTGGGGCTTGACGTCTCTGTGCATGATGCCCTTTGAGTGCGAGTACTCCAGGGCCACCAGCACCTGGTAGATGTAGTATCGGATGTCGTAGTCCTTGAACTTGGGGAACACCTGGCGGAAGTCCACGTTCTCCACGTACTCGAAGATGAGCGACGGCGTTTTGTTGACGGGATCACGCACCACGTCCAGCAGAGACACAATGTTGGGGCCAGCAGCCACGTTCTGCAAAATCTTGATTTCTCGCTTAATCTTCTTCTTCTTGACGGGCTTGAGCACCTTGATGACACACTGCTGCTTGTTGACGACACACACGCCCTGGAACGCCTCCGAGTACTTGCCTCGGCCGATCTTGCGGTAGATTTCGTAGTTGTCGATGTTGCCCCAGGTTATCGTGAGATTGTCGTAGTCCCAGTACTGCTGGGGCATTTTGGCGTTCACGTCGGCAAACACCCGAGCCACCGAGTACGGGTTTTTCGATCGCGGTTCCATGCTCATTTTGTTCGTCGTTTTTCGCCGAGCGGTTGCTTGTCTCCTCTGTCGTGTCTCTCTGTAAGGGACAGATGGATGACTCCAAACCAAGGGGTGGTTTTTTTTATCACTATCATGCACCCAAACCCTATCGTTGGGAGTGAGTGGTGGAAGAGGTCAGCTGTGAAGGGGGAGGAGAACTAGTACGGATAGTGAGTGGTTACGAATGAAGAAGAGAATGTCTACATCGGTATTTTATTGTTTATTCGTCATTATTGCCCTTTTTTCTACCCTCTAAACGCCCCTTCTCTACCCTCCCTACAACCATCTGTTGGGGTTAAGAGTCAAAATATCTGACGGGTTTCAAAAGACATACATCTGGCCTGTACGACGTGAACGAAATACGGGGCTGTAAGATTAGTGGAGACGCAGGGCGGGCTTGGTGAGGCGACGTGGAGGCTTGGTAACGGGGAAGAGCTGATTGGACGGTGATGACTAATGCCGATCCAAAAATAGATGAGATCAGAAGGTGAGAGTTAGTTGCTTTTAAGTGGGTGTTTTGTTAAAGGTATACTTAGAGTGGCCACAAATTTGGTGAGAAGAAGATCACAATGGAAAATATAACAGGGCAAACAAAGAAGCAGCAAGTGAGCCTGAGCAGCTGGTCTGTAATAGGATGGGAGACGCGATTCTACTGGATCGACGGTGGAAACTGTTTTGGTTCATATCTCTTCCCAAACCAAACGGATATTGGATAGCACAGCTTCACCGTACTCAGCAGCTCACAAGGAAAAGATTGATATACTGTAAGAAGCACTTTCCTCGATATTTCACCTCTCAATAACTTTCCAACCATCTCGATCTCGGTCTCAAATCATAGTGACCTTAACCCAGTCAGAGTTAGAGAGGTGAAATCTGAGAATGTCTCTATATTGAGCATTAGAAAAGGTATAGAAGCCCAGAAAAGACGTTAGCTAGTCAAAAAGGCTTCAATAAGCCACTAGACAAAGCCACTAAGCTCCATCTCTTCTCCATCGCCCAAAAACCACCCTCTTCTCTGTCGTCCGCCAACCCAAAATCTTCACCATGCATGCAACTCAAATCACCCAAGTTCCAATATCAAACACGGTCAACACTCTCGACAACACTCTCAAAAGTTCCCTAAAAGCGTGAAATGCAGTGAAAACACTAACACACCACTATTTAACCGCATTTCTACACACCCATCACAATGTCCGAGCTCAAACAAGTCTGGAAAGGGTACTTGAACCTCGAACAACTGGGAGACACGCCTAAACACGTCAGTCCACTACGAAAAAGCACACAAAAGATCCCGATATCTCTATGGGACTGGCACAAAACGAACATATCATCACGTGATGAGTTGGTCGCCGAAAAACTCGTCTCGGTATCTCAATTACCACTCTGGATGTTGATCCAAGTCACACCCACTCCTCTCACATCATTATGGGTCTCATGTACACACGATGATCTTCAAAAACACCTTTCACAGCTTCTCCAGGGTGATTCAGGACTGCTCATTTCATGTAGAGAGTCTCTGTATCTCATGCATGCCTCTGAAGAGAACAGAGTTGCTCTGACGTCACTAGGAGACCCTCTAGAGTATGCGAAAATGCTCAAGGAACTGGTTAGTGAATCGACTGTTGCTCCTCAGCCTGCTGTCGTTACTCTACAGAAGGTCGTTCAGGCAGCTATGCGACTCAGAGGTATTAGAACTGACGAAGAAGGAAGACAGATCTATAAACATGTTTTGGCAGCTGCAGAATTCAGTTTAAGAAGGGAGCTAGGAAAAGCGAGTGTTGAGAAGATGAGAGATAGAGTGGAGAACTTGTTGTCCTTGATGCATTAGCCAAGGGACATTTCTCTTGTACCACACTCACAAATTGCATAAGCATTAATATATTTATTACCATCATACCAGTGAGACTACAATACAACTCGCCCTTACCTGCACAGTCTCTTCCATAACAGTTCTGTTGATTCTATATTACATAATTGCTTGTCAACCTCTTCATACCGGATTGGCAGGCTGATTAGTATTTCTGTTGACCATCTCGTAACCTTCTTCAAAAAAGGTCTTTCTCAACTCTCGCCATTGACTGGTCCAAGTACCAAGAATGGTCATGAGAACTGTAGAGGTAGCCTGAATCAACCACCAGAGACCATTAGTGGGCAAAGCTCGAGTATAGAGAGTGGAGACGATAATGTTGATGACATGCAAAGTGACGGTAAAGTCGAGAGCGAGCTTCGAACGGCCCACAATGACGGTCATTGCTAGCACTGTGAAAACCGTGTCAATCAACCACAGCATACTTATCGTCCATCCGATGGTTGTATCGTATCTGACGGAATGCCAGTCGAAAATCAGACCTATGTGGAATGCGTCTCCTGAAACCCAACATGAGAATCCGACCAAAATGACAATGATCGTGTAGTATATCGTCTGAAGCAGAAGAATCTGTTTCAAAAGAGAAAGGGGAGTTAGTGCTTCTGCTCGGGGCATTTTGGAAGTGTGTAAAGTGTGAAAAAGAGGTTCAGCCTCAAAAATGTAGTTAAATCAATTGCTTAAACAGGAATCGATCTGAGTGTCAAACAGAGTGGCAATTCAGGACGAACTACCAGTAATCTCAATAGGGGCTTTGATGATGAGATCGAAAAGAGCTGTAATTGTAGAGTAGAGACCAAGTCACGTGATAAACTAGTTCCGTATTCTCGTCACGTGATGATAATGCGGCCCACGTGCTTCTTAATGGCGTGCCTGGAACTCTTGGCTTATCAATGAGGTTCTGATGAGGTTGGCGATTGGGGACTTGCTGAGTCTGTTTGAAGCAGTCAAGTCACGTGAGATCGTTTGAAGTTGCTTAGTAAGACGATTGAAGACCGTTGGTGGCAAAAACAGGCCTTGTTTGTAGTCAATCTCTTGTGCTGTCGATTAGGAGCGTGTTATTCTGATCAGGTAGACAGGTGCATGTTCCACGTTAGCTAAAGTTGAACCTTGTTTTAGGGGAGGAGATGAGGAGGTGGTTCATCACGTGATTGAGACAGGGAGGAGGCTTTTAGATGGCATTTTGACAAGTAAAGTGACTAAAATAACGGCACTCTTGTTTGCCAGATTTTAAATATTTCCGTTGGTCGGGGTGATAAAGTGACTTTCTGTAGTGCCTTCATGTCAACCATTATGGTCACTTCTCCCAACTGTTTACTTTGAAGTTTGTTAGCAACAGAATGAGTCTCCAAAGGCACTTCAGAAGAAATCAAAAGACCCAACGAACTGGATTGTGTTACTATCTAC
Source organism: Yarrowia keelungensis (assembly GCA_001600195.1). Taxonomy (NCBI): domain Eukaryota; kingdom Fungi; phylum Ascomycota; class Dipodascomycetes; order Dipodascales; genus Yarrowia; species Yarrowia keelungensis. The sequence continues at coordinate 1,512,569 of BCJD01000007.1, read as the reverse complement.
ACTATATGAGTCTCCACAAAACTTCCCTCACTCTCACTACTCCTCTAACCCACTTGAATCAACTCATCTCTTCACCCCCTACTCAACCTAAATTACGGTCCACATCCACACTTGAATATGACGTTATTTTGATGCTACCAGAAGAGGTAGTGTAGATGGTAGATTAGATACGGAGATGGTATGAAAAGATGATACTCATTACTACCACCCGCCGTCAAATACACCCTCCCTCCTCCTGCGCTTAGTCAGCTCAATCTTAACACGTATTTTTAGATTTCGAGGTACAGCGTGCATCATTCAAATAACATCGAGTCAACATACATCAAGGAGATACGACACACTACCAGTACACCCTTACCAGTAGTTGTCCAGGTCGACCATGGCAAAAAAGAACAAGAGCAAGAAGGCTGCTGCCGCTGCGGCTCCGGATAACAGCCCAGCGGCAGCTGATACTCCTGTTGCTGAGGATACCCGTGTTTCTGTTACCCCGGAAACCGAGTCTGAAAAAGTTGAGGATGGAAAAACTGAGGAGGGTGAAAAGTCAGCCACCAACGGACTTTCTCTCGAGGAGCAGGTCAAGTCTCTCAAGGAGCAGCTTGCGACTGCCAACAAACGGCTGGAAGTCGAGCGAGAAGTGGCTGTGAAGCGTGCTGAGAGTGCCAGACAGGAGACTGCTGAAAAGCTGGAAAAGGCAGAGCAACAAGTGGACGAATTGCAGAAGGGGCAAGAAAAGATGGATGCGGAGCGAGAGACTTTGTCAGAGCAGCTTCAGGAATTGAAACAAGAAGTAGCAAAAATGCAGGAAGCCCAGAAGGTTGAGGGTTCTGCTGCTGACGAGGTTGAGAGGCTGCAGAAGAAGGTTGCCGAGCTTGAACTGGCCAAGAATGATTCCAGTTCGTCTTCTTCCGAGGAGGAAATCACATCTCTCAAGGAACAGCTCGAGGCCAAAACGGAACAGTACGACAGTCTACTGGACCGAATCACACAGATCAAGTCGACTTTGGGCGAAAGATTGAAATCTGACGCTGCCGAGCTGGCTGATACCCGTGAAAAGCTCGAGAAGGAGTCTGAAAAGGTGGCTCTTCTCAAGGACGAGCTTATTGAACAGTCTCAGGAAAGCAAGAAGCTCAACCAGGAGCTGAAACAGGCTCGAGAGAAGTTCCAGAGCGAGATTGACGGCTTGTCACGTGAGAGAGATCTTCTCAAACGGGAGATTCTTGTCGTCCAGGAAACAGCCAACAAGTCTCAGGGGGCTTCTTCAAAGTACGAAATTGCTCTTTCCGAGCTGAAAACGGTGAATTCCGACCTGGAGTCTCGAAACAGCGGTCTTCAGGACGAGATCAACACTCTCAAAAAGTCCGTCCAGAGCCTGAACTCTGAAAAGTCGTCTCTGGACAATTTGGTGGAGGAGCTCAAGAAGGAAAAGACGTCTAGCTCAGGAGAGCTCGAAAAACAGATTCTGGAACACAAGACTGTGTCTGACAGCTTGAGGAAGGATCTGGAGAGTGCTCTGAAGGAGTCCGAGGAGCTCAAGAGCAATTACCAGCAGCTGGAGGAGAAATTGGCATCTGCCTCTGATTTCGAAAAGGAGTCCAAGGACAAGTCTCTGTTGATTGGAAAACTGAGACACGAGGCTGTGATTCTCAACGAGCATCTCACTAACGCTCTGCAGATGATCAAGAAGAGCTCGGAGGGAGACACTGTTGATAAACAGCTGGTTTCGAACCTCATTCTGTCGTTTGTCTCGTTATCGAGAGGCGACACCAAGAAGTTTGAGGTGCTGCAGCTCATCTCCAACTTTTTGGAGTGGGACGAACAAGAGAAGGTGCAGGCTGGATTGTCACGATCTTCTTTTGTCACTGACGGAAAGCTCGAGAAGAGCAGCAGTTCTACTCAGCTGAGTGGACAGGGAGGAGATAGACAGCCCGCCGTGGGATTCTTTGGCAAGTTTGCCGAGTTCCTGGACAGAGAGGCGAGCAAGAAGTAGAGAGGTGACGGGGTCAGTGGTGTGCACAACGTCCACTGACAGGTACATAAAAACGGTGTATGATATTGAAAAGGGTACATGTAGGCCGTAGCCTTGTTCATTAACTATATACAGTGGTGACTTTGGTGGGAAGATCTTTTTGCATCACCTTCTATTGTTCACTTGCCAATACAAAACTTGCTGAAAACAGCTCCGAGAACCTCCTCGATACCAATACCCTGGCCAGTGATCATTCCAATACCATCAGCAGCAGCATTGAGCTCTTCGGTAGCGAAAACGACATTGTCCAGGTCATACGACATGAAGTTCTCAAGGGCAGGAATCACCGTAGCAACCAGATTGTCCTTGACTCGCTGACTGGCAAGCACGGGATCAGAGCCTTCAACTGTAGTGACGGTAGAGAACTCAGCAGAGAGCTTGGAAAGGAGATCTTCAATACCAGAACTGGTGAAACAACTCACGGGGATGACCGAGTCACGTGACAGTCCAATCTCTTCCACCAGTCTCTTCTTCAAGTTGTCGACAACTCCTTCCTCAACCAGGTCGGTCTTGTTGATAGCAACGACAATCTGCTTCTCAAGAGCATGAAATTGTTTGAGTTCAGCAATAATATCGTTGCTGTGGTTACAGTCGTTGGCGGGCAGGACAGCCATTATCACGTGACTCTTCTGAAACCTCTCTCTAGCTCGTTTGATTCCCTCCTTTTCCACCATTCCCACCTGGTCTCCCTCTCTCAGTCCAGCAGTGTCTCCTAGCACTACCTTGTATCCTGCGACATCCAGACCAATCTCAACAACGTCTCGCGTAGTTCCAGCTTCCTCAGAAACAATAGCTGCGTTTCTTCTCGCTAGAATGTTCAATAGAGACGACTTTCCTGCATTAGGAGCTCCCAAAAGAGACATGACGATACCTGACAATAGAATTTCTGACCGTTGAACCTGAGCCAGATGGTTCTTGATATCGTTCAACAACTTCCCGACATTATCCTTTGCCTTCTTCACCAACACCTCTCCACTGTCAATACCCTGATTATCATCTGCGAAGTCAATCAAGGCAGTCAACAGAGCCATGTTCTCAATAATTCCCTCTCTCCAAGCCTCGTAGACCTGCTTACTGTGCCCAGAAGACGCTTCTAACGATGCTTGTCTCTGACTCTCAGTCTCAGCTTCAATCATGCTTCCAATTCCTTCAATCTGAGTCAAGTCCAATTTGCCATTGTAAAAAGCACGCTGGGAAAACTCCCCAGGCTCAGCATACCGAATAGGAAGTCCACTATCGGGTTTCACACGCTGGATCGAGTCTAGGACAGCTCTCACCACCGCTGGACCTCCATGAACATGAAGTTCGAGCAAATCTTCTCCAGAGTATGACTTTGGACCGTTGAAGAAGAGTGTCAACGCATGATCCAGAACCTTGGGAGGGCTCGAAAACGGCTGTTTCAACGTGGCAAGAGTAGCTACACGATGAGGAGGCGTTTTCGTCCGATTAGTCAGCTGCTTGTAGACTGTGCTGGTATCAGGTCCACTGACCCGAATGATACTGACTGCAGCTCTCCCAGAAGCCGAAGAGAGCGCATAAATCGTACTCTTTGTGTTTCGAAGCATTTCAGACTATGAAATCACGTGTTTGAAACACTGGGGGTATCCTAAGGGTATATACAAGAGATCTTAGAGTGATGTGGAGGAGGTGAAAGATGGTGCGAAGAAAATTGTATTAGAGTTGCAAGTGGAAAAGGGGGGTGGTGCTGTTTCTGTGGTAGTAGAAAGACTACATATATACAAAAGTAGTATCCACCTGATCACTACCGCTCCACCTTTTGATTGCCACTTTCAGAATTTCTCTACCTCTTTTAGTCACCCCGTTATCCACCTCCCAGTCTCCATCTTGCATCTTTGATTATGCATGAAGATTTCAACCTCCCAAATCTTGTCTTTCGAAAGCGTTTAGACACTCTCTCAATCACACAAACTGCACTCTTCAAAATGCGCACTTTTCGACGAATTGCGGTGCTGTCGCGGTCAGTAGCCGCCGTTAGCCGTCTACAGCCGTCTATTGCCGCCTTCCACACTTCCTCCACCCCCAGATCACATGAAAACCCGCTCGGTATTCCGAAATCGCCCGCCTCAGCGCCCAGAATCCCACGAAAGTCTACCAGACGTCCTGAACCGATAGCCGGGGTCAAGAAGACCGTGGTGGTTAGCTCGGCAAAGGGCGGAGTAGGAAAATCTACAGTTTCCGTCAACACAGCTCTCTCACTGGCCAAACGAGGTCTGAGAGTAGGACTACTGGATGTGGACATTTTTGGACCCTCCATCCCTACAATGTTTGGTTTGTCAGGTGAGCCACGTATGACTCATGAGGGCAAACTGATTCCCATGTCGAAATTCGGCATTCAGGTCATGAGTATGGGTTTCTTGGTGGATCCTAATAAGGCAGTGGCGTGGAGAGGATTGTTGGTTCAAAAGGCACTTGAACAATTGCTTCAGGACGTTGATTGGGGTACTTTGGACGTGCTGGTAATGGACTTGCCTCCTGGAACTGGAGATGTGCAATTGACGATCGCTCAGACTGTCAAGATTGATGGAGCTATCATTGTGAGTACTCCTCAGGATGTTGCTCTTGTCGACGTGATCCGGGGTCTGGATCTGTTTGAAAAGACTTACACCAAGGTTCTGGGACTGGTTCAGAACATGTCGGTGTTTGTTTGTCCCAATTGTAACCATGAGACTCACATCTTTGGTGTTGATGGAGCTGTCACCAAGGCTAAAGAGCGAGGTCTTGGTGTTCTCGGCAATGTTCCGCTTGATCCTCAGATTTGCTCGCAGTCTGACAAGGGTGTTCCTGTTGCCGTCAGCGGAGGTGTTCAGGCAAAGTACTACGATAAGATTGCTGAGGGAGTTGCTGAGCAGTTGGGCGTCTAGGGGAGAGTAAAGTATGGATTGTACATAGATATTTATGATAATTATTAAATGAAGATATGGCAGAGATGATTAAACAAGTAGTTTAGCTTAATTTTCCCCTAATTAGTGATGCACATGGATATGCCTACCGGTAATGATATGTATTGTATGACGACAGTATTGACAACAGTGGGAGATAGAAACACGCATGGAAGCATTCTACAAGTTCTTGTGGCGATATTTGTTTCTTTGTGGCAGAGCGCTTATATAACCTGGCACACTTGGGTCTCTATGTCTTTCATAGTCTCTTCTACATCTACTCTTCATACAAGTACACCAAAGAACCAATCAAATTAAACTGTCTATAGAAGGAATACGGCGGCACCGGCAAGGATACCGGCCAGAGAAACGCCAACAGCAGAAGCACCGTTAGCCTGCTGGATGCCGTTCTTGGGGTTGGAAGACTGAGCTCCAACGGTAGGCTGGGGAGAAGAGCCACCGTTCTGTTGACCTCCGTTGCCGTTAGTAGGCTGAGGAGCAGGAGGAATAGCGTTTCCTCCGTTACCAGAGTTGCCAGAGTTGCCAGAGTTACCAGATCCACCAGATCCTCCAGAGTTGCCTCCGTTAGTAGGTCTGGGAGCAGGAGCGGCAGTGTTGGTATCGTAGGGAACAGTCAGAGTGTAAGTGTTACCGGAAACAACGGCCTGGATGGCAGCAGTGGCGTGGTTAGTAGGCACGACGGTGGTCAGAGTGACAGTGGGAGTGACACAGTTGAGGTTGAACCAGCCGTTGCAGTGGGTGAGGGTCTGGGTGATCACCTGGGTGATGTACTGAGTGGAAGAGATGCTGTCAGAGTTGACAACGTTTCCACCGTTACCGCCCTGGTTGCCTCCGTTACCTCCGTTACCTCCGTTACCACCCTGGTTTCCGTTTCCACCGTTGGTAGGCTGAGGATTGGAGCCCTGAGTAGGGTAGACGGTGATAGTCTCGGGCTCAGGGGTGACCACCAGAGACTGGGTGCCGATGACAATGGTGGTGGGCAGGTAGGTGCTGACAAAAGTAGAAGGAGCGGGACCAGGACCAGCTGCAGTGGTGGTATCGCAAGGAACGGTGATGGTGAGAGTGACGCCCTCGACCACAGTCTTGATGGTGGTGGTGGCAGGGTTGGTAGGCACCACGGTGGTCAGCGAGATGGTGGGAGTGACACACTTGTTATCGCTGCAGTGGGTGATGGTCTGGATCACGGTAGAGGTGATAGACTCGACCGAAGAGACGGTGACGAAAGCACCGGAAGAGGTAGGAGAAGCCTGTCCAGAAGAGACAGGGGTGGAAGAAGCACCGGAACCGGTGGTGATAATGGGGGTATTAGAAGACACGGGGGTCTGAGAAGAGAACTGGGAAGCCTGAGCGGAAGAAGAGAGGTTTCCAGAAGAAACGGGGAAAGAAGAAGAAATGGGGGTGGAAGAAGCTGAAGAAGAGGCAGGAGTGGAAGCCTGAGAGGTCTGGGAAGTAGGCTGGGCAGAGGAAGCCTGAGAAGACTGAGAAGTAGGCTGAGCGGAAGAGGTGGGCTGAGCGGAAGAAGTAGGCTGAGCAGAAGAAGTAGGCTGAGCAGAAGAAGCCGCACTGCTGGTAGCCTGAGCAGAACTAGTGGGAGTCTGAGAACCGGTAGGGGTGTTGAAGATTCCAAGGTCAGAGAAGAGCTTGGAAACACCGGCACTTCCTGCAGACACCGCACTGGCCACATTGGGGTCAGTGGTGAAAGACTCGACGTTTGCAGTGAACAGGTTCCAGTACAGAGTGTTTTCGCTCTGGACGTTGCTGATAGCCTGCTGGACGTTGTAGTGAGGCAGGTACTGGGAAATCAGCGACCGAGCTGTAGTAAAGTCAGGCGACTGCTCGTAGGCGCTTGCCGAGTTGAGAACGGCTGTGACAAAGGCCGGAAACGAGTCGGAGTCGAAACCAACGAGCACCGAACTTCCGGCCTGGTCCAGAATGTTGTAAACGAGAGGGTTGGAGGCAATGTACTTGATGAGCTGGTCGACCTCGGACTTTGCCTGGGCGTCATTGATCTGGGAGTTGTGGGCCGCAATGACTCCGTTGGAAAAGCCGTCAATGACGCCATCGGCAATGACGTTCTGGGCCTGGGCCTGGTGCAGAGCCGCAGCCAGAGTAACGAGTGTGGAGAACTTCATTGAGGATACGCTGGGGGAAAAACGACGGAAGCGGCCAAACAGCTGCGTCGCAGGGTCTTTAAGTATACGACGAGCGGGTGTTGGACGACATGCGTCTACCAGGGTCTCAAACGGCTCACGCCGGCGTAAACAACGAGCAATAGGCTCCGCTTAGCATGCAAAAGCAAAGCCTGAGCTAGCCTGAGTTTGGGGTAGAGGGGTGGTATGGTATAGAACTCGGGTGTTATGAGGGTATCAACAAAGGGAATCAATCCGAGGGTTGAACTATGGCTGGCCGGTTCCTTATTTCTGTCGACCTAACGAGCACAGTTGCCTCCCACTAAGACTCGTATTGCGCATCGTCAATCAGTCGATCTTCCGAAGGGCTTTGTCAGTAGGTTGACGTGGGCCCCATGCATAATCAGATTTGTTTTTTGCATGAGTGTATTTCTCCCCGCATGTTTTTCCGCATGGTGGAAAACTCGTTAAAGAGGGTTGACGCTAGCGTAGTGTGATGGCGGAATGTGGCCTAATCTGGGGTAAACAAATGGGCAGCGGATTGATAGATCCCTTCTTCATCACCACCTGCCACAATTTCTTGCACCTCGTTTTCGCTCGTTTGCAGCCCTGTCACACTCTATTGGGCAACAAACTTCAATACCCTTGTTGCCTTGTCCGTATACAGGTGGAGGAATGAAGCTAGAAGGGGACAGAAGCCACATAGAGCCAAGCAATTCTTTGGTTGTACAGAGAAGTTGCTGAGAGAAAAAAGAGTGCTCATGCTCTCTCCTCTGGCTGCTCTCAACCACTGTTTTCTAGACTGCTCGTTTCTCAAAACCAACTAAGTTCCAATAAGATCGACACTCACGACAGTCTATTTAAAGAGTGGGGTTGCTAACGCCAAGAGAAGACTACAGCAAATGCCGTACACTTTGGTATGGGCCATGAGGTGACGGGGGTAGCCTGGGTACTTGTAGGGGTGTGAGCGGGGCATTTCCGCTATCACATTCACCTATTCCGCCATTCCATAGTGTCTCAGACAGACCGTGGGAACCGTTGGGTACGTTCGTAACCTCGTTGAGCATAGAGTTGCGGATGTTGACATTCCTCAGGCAGGTAAGAGGCAGGAAAAGAGACATGTTTTAGGTGGAAAAGAAGAGAGAGGTGAGAAAGTGGGTAAATGAGAGATACTGTGGGCACTTTTTGGTGTCATTTTGATCGTAAAGACCTCATGAGAATGATGGTAGTTGCCGTATATTTTCAGAATGAGTTTCTGGTGGTGATTTCTTTACCCCCCAAATTCCAAAGTCAGCCGTTCATTCTAAGACTGTCTTACTGTCTCAGAGGTGACCGAATTGAGCCGATTCTGTGCATTCTTTAGACGACCACTAATGGCGGTTCTGAGTGTTTAGAGAGCTTTTATAGGCCCATTGAAACTGTCTGACTAACACTTAGAGGTGTGGAGAGACCATGTTGGGTAACTTTGTGAGACATGAGAGGCTTATACTGGAATCTGGGTTGAAAATGCATCATTCTCGTGAAGAGTGTGCAATCAGGTGAGTGCAGCTGTGTTGAGAGAATTGAATCAGGGAGCTAGAATGTGATTCCAACGGATAGCTTGAGTCCTCTATGGTTGTCATCTTGTCAGAGACACTCGAAGGTATAGTCCTGAGTCATTGTAGCTCTCATGAAACGCTAGTTGAGTTGTTCTCCTTAGAAGTTCAAATGTTGGTACGGCAGCCATTATCACTGGTGAATAAGACTACGGAGTACCGGTACCGTAGTCTTCGTTGCCATTGTCTACAACTAGTGCTTGTCATTAGTAAAAATATCCCTAATCAGGCAAAGGAAGGTGTCATTTGATGAGAGTGGGAGGCAGGTTATTATATAAGCGTCTCAGTTGATATTACCATCTACAAGCTTCATTTGAGCCAACAGAGCTCCCCATTGATTTCACATGTTCAGCCCTTCATTGTACAAACAAACATGGCAGTGCACATTTGGAGACGTTCTTGGGGCTCAGTCATGAGAAGTTCCACGCTACTTTTGGTAGCCCCAGATAGTTATTTCAGAGTCTTCAAGCAATTGTAACTCTTACAAACTACTCCAACAGCTCCTCTATGCCACAGACTCCAGTTTCCACTGAATTTCACCCTAAACTAACACCGACCAACACTTTTCAACTCCACATCTAGATCACATACAAAATACTCCCTTCAAGTCTTTCGAGACTACCGGTATGCCTACTCGCACTTTCCACGGAATTTAACATCTCCAATACCTGCAACTGCTACATTGGACTTCTTCTCGACTCGCATAGTCTGCCGTAAATCTTCGAGCTAGCCCACCCCTTCGTAGTCTTCTCTTGGCCCACGTTCCTCCACTCTCTCGACCGTGTAGCCCAAAACGGCGGGGTTCATTTCCCCATGTTTTGGTCACGTGACCGATCAGACCATCTCTTGAGGCAACTTTTAGTGCCTTTTCTCGCCTGGCAGTCCCCATTTAGGTCTCTCTAGTCAACCTAATCTGCCTCAGTCTACTTTAGATCGTTTCGAACTAAAGCAGGGGTGGCATGTGGTTTTGAGGGAGGTATAGCCGGATAGCAGGAGAAGAACATATGTTATAGAATTGCTTTTGTGGACTAATTGATGCTGGAGTCCAGAATTTACCCAAACCACGTCCAACTGACTTACCAACAGTTGTTCACAACCTTTGATCAAGGTGAAACAGGCTACCAGCCTATTCGCAGCTTACAGACTAGTCCCCAGCACCAGCACACTAAACTAGACTATGTGACCCTGTTTAGCGGGAAACGGCTGTACCGGCGAGATCAGGACCCGCTTGATGTTTCACCAGCTTCGCTTGTCTTCATACGGCTCCTACTGCTTTACCGCCCTGCCAATGCTTCGATATACCCTGTCGGGCATTGTTCGGCGCCTCAGGGTGCTGTTTCAGGTCTTATTAGATCGGAACCGTAGTCGGAGATTCGAAAAGTAAATTGGACGTTTGAGCGTATCCATATTATAACGATCACTGTGGGTGAGGGTGAGATGCGACAGCACTAAGGGTGCGGTGCCGTGTGAGTAGCAGTGTTTTCTACTATGATATCCTCAAGTGGTAATCAACTCGTATAAGATAATCCATCCTGATTCCACAATTTACCCCGTTTACACCATCGATCTCCTTACTTCAAGCATAAACGAGCGCTATTAACTGCTGACCAACCAGCTCGTCTCCCACTGTCTGGTAAGCATTAGTTGACCCAACCGCCACACATCTGCCTGCTAAGCCGTAACCTGCATCATGCGGGGTTCGGCACTAAGCCTGTCGGTTTCCGGTCTAGACAGGCAGGCCAAGCTGTCAGAGTAGTATTATTATCGGTGCCAAGGCTGTAGTCCAGATCTATTCCTGAGTCAGTGAATCTACGGTTCTTGTGTCGTGTCGTGTCAAGGTTGAGATCTGAAATTTCAATTTTCAACGTCCTCCCTTTATTTTCCATCCTATCCGTGTTCCACCTTTTTTTCCTCCACAATTTCTTACGTCGTATGCCCAACCACTAACGCACCCCATGGTGTCAGATAATGGGCTGATGTTGGCCAGGGCCTTGAGGCAGATATTATCGGCTTGTACGACGTAATTTAACTGGGCTGTTTGTTCACAAGAGCTGGTAGCCGGATGTAGACTTGCTGTGCTTGTACAGGTCAAACATTCATCTCTTTATACGAGCGTCAGGAACAAGGCACCTGAAACTCAACCGAGCAATTTGAGCACCATGGATCATAACTGAATAGGCAATTCATAAATCAAGGTCATAACACCAAGACTGACAGGCGTCTGCCCAGATTCTATTGCCTGGAGGGCTTAAACGAGCACTTGTAGATTGAGGTGGATGTCTATAGATAGGTACTTGTAGTCCTCACAGTCAACTACCTAATGCTCATGTAACATTGTGATACAGGAGCTGAAACGTCTGCTTGCAGTCACTTCTACAGTGTTTGCTGAAACCAATGTATAGCGTCACATCATAATCTCTTGAAACACGGCACTTAATGCGACGTATTTCTGGGATACGACAATACAAACAGGCACCCACATAGCACTTATTGACGCGTCAGAAGATCAACCCCTTGCGTTCTTGGTATTGGATATAGAATAGGTTACTTTTATAGGTGGCGAAGCTCTCATAATTCCTTAAGTAATCACCAAGTAAATTCCTAACTGGCATTTGTTACACCCACCTCTACCCACCAATCGAGTTCCGTGAACCTTAAAATCACAGTGCGACGAACATCTCTTTCGTTTGCCACCGTATCGCAACATCGGCCTTCACCTCGATAAGGCATCCTCGGAGGGTGGAGAAGGTGTTGATCGGTTGGGCAGAATTTTCTCTACGTCGTGACACCCTCTTTTTCCCGATTGGAGCACTTTGACAGCAACCAGGTGGCGCTGAGTTCACCTTATCGATATTATCACCGTTTTCTAATCATACAGTCTCGCCACCTACGGATTCGCTCGTTATTAACATGTACACATAAATATTACCCAATGCAACCTATATAATGCAACCAGCCTGCTGGCTATTTTTTCGTTTGTTTGTGACCGTTGTTGTTTGTGGTCGTGATTTTTCTGTTTGTGTGATTGTGTGATTCTAGTTTTGTAGTTCAGCACCGTCTAAGGACAAACATGGAAACGTCCGAGGTGGCAACCTCGCCTCGCTTCTCGAGTCCCTGGAGCATGTCCATCAGAGTGTTGTTTCGGTGGCCCTCCTGGGTCATGATGGAGGCGTACCACTTGTACTCCTCCGAGGTCCACTTCTTGCCCCACTCCTCAATCTCCACGTTCTTGCGTGCGCTGGAAAACAGCACCTCAATGTCGCCCACCGAGTTGAGAAACTCGAGCTGCTCCTCAAAGGTAGGGGGAGTAGGGGGCAGCTGCGAGATGAGCTCACAGGTGTTGGTGTTGATCATGGACAGAGCCAGCATCTGACGCAGAGCTCGGTCGAGATTGGGGGAAATCGTCTTGGTGAAGAAAGACAGATTCGAGGGGTACAGCAGCACCATGCATCCTCCAGGCACCAGTTCTCGCATTCGAGACTTGACAAAGTCCTGGAAAGGAGGCAGAACGTGTGTGGGAAGAGGGAGCACGGCAAAGGTGTAGTGAATAGATGCAGGAGGAGAGACCATGGAGGTAGACGTGTTCATGAACGAGTAGGACTCAAACACGTCTCGGGGAGGAGTGGTATGGGGGAGAAGCTGGACTGTGGGAGCACTCAGGTAGTCTGCCGAGTGTCTGGAAGACAGAGAGGTGGACCGCGACAGTTGCGACTCGTTAGGAGAGCTGGCGTGGATGTAGTTGAGGGAAGCTCGGATCTTTCGGTGGCCCATAAGGTCGTCCTCGTCGGCAAGATCGGGACTCATGGGGTCAAACTGGTGTCCAAAGTAGCTCAGTCTGGGGGTCAACGAAGGAGAAGCAACCTTCTGAGCGTCAACTACATCGCCTCCAGCAAAGGCAGGAAACGCGGGCTCAGCGGCTCCGTTCGTGGTGGGCACCCAAGACGAGCTTGGTGGTGCTTGTCCGTACGAAGGAGGAATGATGGACTTGTGAGGAGGAACCACATGGGTCACATGGATGCTAATGTCTGTGTTTTCTTGCAAAGACTTGTAGGTATCGAGAATCTCGGGAATAGCCAGCTGGTAAGCGTCGCCAATGGAGGATCGAACCGACAGAATCTTGACGGTCTGCTCTCTACATTGCACTCCAAGGTCCACTACGTTGGCCGAAATCACATGGACGGCCTGCTCCAGCATCGACTGGCCTGGCGACTCGCAAAAGGGAGGAGATGCGACATCGAGAGGGTCCAGCGAGTTGGTCTTTGTGTGCAGCCGCTCGGCGTAGTGGTCGAGCGTTGGCTGTGATGGGGTTTCAAAGGGGAATGACAGCATGGCTGGGGTATGCTGCTTAGGTAAGCAGGAGGATGAGTCGGGTGGGAAAAAAGTTGCTGAAAGTCGAGTCGGTATTCGAGAAGAGTAACGGTCGGATTGTCTTGTGGTCGTTCTTTTAAGGAGCTGTCTTTTTTCTTTTAGAGAGTCTTGTTTTTTCTCTCTTGTAGTTGCTCTCGCTTGTAGTGTATGGGATGTGAATATGACAGGGAGACCAGCTATCTGTAATGAAGTCGTGACAGGTCAAAGGGTCGGAAAAAAAGAAGAGAGGTCGAGGTACTCGGTGTACTTGTCGGGGTTCTCGCACGTCTGTGTGTTTTTTTCGGTCGCTTTGGGGGTTCAAAGAGTCGCTCGTTCGTGAATATCAGCGTCTTCTTCAATCAGCGGAAACCATCTCCTTTATCCAACATGTAAAGCTCGACTTTTCGTTTTCTGTTTTTCCGCCCTCGCGCTTTTTGTCTTTCTTGCACTTTGCATTTTCTCAAATCTAGATGCTTTTGCTATTTCCCTCGATTTTGCAGACGCATAGGTTTAAGGTTGGCATTATCGAGCAATGTAGGGGCGAAACGGGCTTCGATGAGGGTGGTCCAGAGGGATTGGAGAGAAATTGACGGTACCATCATGCTCGCCAAGTTGCAGCGAGCACAACAATATAGCTATTAGTTGTATGTCTCCTCCCTCCACCGCTCTGATCGCCATTTTCACCTACATAAACTAGCATACATACAATACAATCGAACATTTCAGAGAAAATTTAAGATTCACTCCTACGCCCTCAGGAGAGCAGGGAAATAGCTGGAAAAAACACCATATACTAATTCGATCATTCTGGACACAACCACGTACTCTGTTTCTCGATATCTCCACCACACCATTCACCAACACTCTCACGGTAGCATTTCCGAATCCAGGGCCTGCACAACCTACTTTGCCTCCCAACTACACGGAGTTTAAATCAGCTGCTCCGCTACCCTATCCAGTAGTGCAAGGCAGAACATGTTATTGGCCGCGATATGAGATAGTGTGGCAGCACAGCTGAAAATATTTCACTGCGATTATGTAAGCCGCGGGTTTCGGCCGAGACCCCGAGGCCCCTACTGTCTGGTCACGTGCATAGACTCGCCTTGTCTCTGTCTTTCTCAACCCATCGCTTTCTCTCTCTTTGACACCACACGTGACAACTCTAATAACCGAAACTTCTCTTGCCTCCAGGACGTGGACATAGGCTGGATACTGCTTAACCGAGAGGCGGGGCACAGAGCACGGCATAATTGGACCCAGTAGGATACCGTTTGAAAGGTCTCGGTCACGTGACTTCAGTGGTGGCGCTCATTTTTCCGTGGCGCAAATATTTCCGTCCGTAACGGCTGATCGCAACAATGGAATTTTAACCTATTCCAACCCAAAAGCTATTGATCCCAACGCAACCTTATTTTTCACCCAACTAGGAATGTCCGTTTCCTATTAAATCATCAAGGCGTTTACTTGAGGCTATTTGGGCTGGTTGAGGAAATGCATATATCGTGTAGCCAGCTCTGTTCCACCACTTGGACGCTGCCTAAGACCACCATTAGGACGGTCTTGGCGAGCAGTAGACGTCTGCGAAGTCCCCATCCTTTTATCTTGCTTAGAGGGCTTTTTGTCCTGGACCTTGTCCTCCACCCTCAACGCCTTACTCGTATTACTGCACCTGCCAATATCCAAAGCGGTTCAGCCTTTCAATTACTCTGAGACTTGCGCTCCAGACGGTTCCAACGACACCTCTTTTCAAGCACGTTTCTCTCTGGAGATGCCTAAAGGGGACGGTCTCGGTTATGTATTCGTAGGCTCCGCCAGAGAGCTTCAATTGAGCGTCTAAGCGGCTGAAGGGTGGGAAACCACGCTTATTAGCGCAATCTAGGCGTCCTGGGATGCGTCGTAGATGTTTCCCCAAGCCGCTTACAAGCACTATAACCCGCTTTGGGGTAGGTACCAAGGTAGTTGCTCGGCTACTAGTGGAAAGCAAAAGTCACGTGGTTATTTTGCTCTCGGTGGCGCCGTTGCTGGGATACGGGCGGCTAGCGGTCACGTGAGCCCTCGCAACGGACCGGAAAGAGACCTTCATCGTCTCTTTCCTCTTCTTATCATGCAGCGGATATGTTGATCATATATCTGAGGGATTATCGATGAGATTGTGTAGAGGAGGTCATGTGACCTGTCAGAGATGTAGTTGGTCTGTCTTGTCACGTGGTTTTCTCCCGTTTATTGGTAATTATTTGTTATTATTCGTTCCTGTATCAGACCCGAGACCCTTCAGGTACACGCGTCAAACTAGCTTATCAGATCTACAGCGCTAAGAGGTGGGCCCAAAAAGAATAGGTTGGGTGGGCTAACCAGTGGATTGGGAGCTGCCCGTTGGGTGCTTGCACAGATACTCACCATTGTTCCTCCTACAGCCGTCTACCGCCTGGAGTAACCTGTTGCAGAGCAACTTATGATGTATACATTCATAACTGCAATAGAGCTGTATGAGATACGCTGGCCGAGTTCAGGGTGCAGCTTTTTTTTTTTGCGCATTTGCTTTTAGTGTCGAGGAATTTCTTTTTTGGCCCTTGCTCTGGCGTCCCCATCTTGCTCTGGTACAAAGTGTCTTGTAGATGAAACGAGCTAGTGAGAAGAAAAGAAATGACTAAAAAGAAATATGAGATATTTACAGGAGTGGAATGGCCATGAGGACGTGTCGATGTTTCAAGACCGGAGTTGTTCCGAAAATTCCCAACCAAGACACTTTTCAAAACATGTTTTATGACCCCCACTGAGACAGAGCTATTCCTTGGAGAAAGTTCGCCCCGGCCGAGTCATAGAATTGGGCTTTTCAGGGGTTTGTACCGATATTAAAGCCTCTGAGACAGCTCTCGGGACGGAGGTTTTTGTCTAGCACCTCTCAACCAACCCAGCAGAGATTCTGTAAGCAGCTGCGTATCCGGAAGATGGCACATGAGCGGCTCACATTGAGAGACATGGGACTCTGCAGAGCCTGAATAAAGACGTAATACGCTCCTGGCAATTGGGCCACTAGAGTTTGGGTCTTCACGTGGTAATACAGCATCTATAGTGTGTTGAGCTAGGTTTCAGTTAGTCTAGCTGGTTGAGTTGAGCGTGTAGGGGCGGCTACAGTGCTGCTGAGAAGATGGGGAGTTCTCCAATGGCTACTAGTGCCTCTGCCAAGCAAGCAACTCAAGTCCGGGGGTCTCTGGCATTCCTGCTTGTCATTCCCTCGATGTTGCTGCGTGTCAAAAGCAACTGACTGCAATTTGTTTTTGCGGTCCGACTACCGACCCAGCGAGGCTGCTGTTGTGGCTGCTAATATTACGGCTGGCCTATGCACATCTCCCGCACTTTGTATCTGTAACAGCGTCCGTTTGTGGCAGTCCAACAGAGAGATCTCTCTGTTTCTCACCTGTTACACTAGCAATTGAAGCAGGATCGTTTCATCTGGGCTCTTAACAGTAAATAGAGGTCTTCCACCTGTACACTCGTATCACTCTGTGACAACCTCAGACTATCTCAGACAGCACGCTTCAGCAGACACATGTTCACAGCCACCAAAGCCCTTGTTCTGACCCCCACCATACAAGAAATTGAACTTCTATTGTTTCCACACCAAAGGCCGAGATGACTAAGCCCGGTGCGCATTCCCTGCATCTCCTCGGGCTAGGGCAGTCTGCAAACGGAAGCTCTCCCTGGGTTGCTAAAAAGATCGACACGAAGGTTAACGGTAAAAGCTGGCTGAGGTCGGAGGGGAGAAAGAAACGGGCTCCAAACGGGCCCAAAGTATGCAAAACTTTGGTCCAAAGAAACCGGGCCCAATTCACGGGTCCCTGATCTACGCAGAGGTGCGAATAGCGAGTGTAGCGGAAGACTTTGCCATCGCAGAGTCGTAGATGTTTGCTGCCATCAGAGCCCTCCTGCAGACTCAATAATGAGACAAAAAACAGCGGGAAAAAGTTGAATTACAGAAGCCCGTTGCCACGGAAACGATCGACGGGCTCCCCAGCAACTTTTTCTAGCCAAACCTTGCCCACAAGTGTCTTAGAGATGATAACTGGAGAACTGAGCGTTGTAGGGGGGCTATAGAGACGGTAGCTGGTTCAATTGAGAGATAAAAACGAGGAGAATTGATTGGTGGTGTTATTTTTCAAAAACAAACAATATTTCACCCCTCGGCTGTCCATCGGAATCCGACTGACACGGATTCTCTGACTCTATTTTAGCCCGACTGCACAGCACGCAAAGCTTGAAGGATGCTAAAGTGCAGCTCAACGAGTCAGCGTTTTGCAACCGATGGAGAGCGGATTAGCAAGATCGTAAGCAAGGAAGAGGGCCAAGAAGTGCGTCACGTGATGGGGAACCTCGGCATAAGCTTTCATTGTGGAAGCAGGCAAGAAATTCCGCCAGCGTTCCGAAATCAGGCCATGTTCGGGGGCTCGGTCGAGACAACAATGAAACAGCTGTACAGACGTTTCAGGAGTGCGACAGAAAGAGGAAAAAGCAGACCTCTACGTGGATCTGTTTCATGTGTGGGGATCCTTTAGGGTAGGGGGGTTAGTAAGCGTGTATATGGGAAGTTCCTCAAGCCTAGTGTTCCATGACAGACCGTTCTTCTTTCTTCTAACGCGCACTCAATTTTTATTATTTTCGCTTGTTCATTATGGTCATGTAAGGGCGTGTATCCGGATAGACGAGAAGCTCTAAGCTGGACAAAGTTCATCGAACAACGACGTTGCAACTCTTTCATTTCGGGTGTTGGAAGCGAGGTATCGGGCTGTCATTTGTACGGGATGATCGGTGGTGGTCTAGGGCTCACGGGTCAAATTTTCAGACCCCCACGACCGTTGTGGCCCGAACCAGAGACCTATTTATTCCTTCTCATAAATATGTGGAACTCAATTTCAATAGCTATAGCAATGTTGATTGTAGGACGTCTATGAGGGCTACTGACATCTTGGAGCCTTGGGAATTTCTCCAGATGATACTGTAGGTATCCACCGTCGTACTCATGTGACTGCTCTAAGCCACTGACACTCGCACAGCCCTCCACCCAGGCAAAAGTTAGCACTTTAACCTCTACCGATTAGAATACGATCGCAAAGAATACGAAAACTGAAAATGATTGGGAAAATTCCACAGTCCGTTTTCATCCAAACCTTGCCGACGCGGTTAATATGGTGTTATTTAATCAGCATTAAATTTTTATATATCAGGGAAATACAGCAATGTTGATTTCCGGAGATCGGCGTGCACCACAGGTGAGCGTCTGTGGAATGTTGAGCGGTGAAGTAAGGAGAAGTCACGTGAAGCAGTAGGGGAGGGGAAGTCACGTGAATAGAGGGTATGAGTGGTGGAGTAAAACAAGTCACATGACGCGTACTGACTGTAAACCCGAACAATAGGGGTGTTTACAAAGACTAACTAAGAGTTTAAGTAAAGTTGAAGGTGTGTGGGGAATGTAGAAGAGGTGTAGTATGACCATTTTGAGCGATGGTGAGCTGAGAAGTTGGAATCCATGTTTCTCCGGGTCTCAGGACCATATTGCTTCTTTTCCTGTTCGAATATCGCCACTTTTGAGTGAGTTAGAGACACCCCATCTCTCCCCACACAGTTAACATTCTTCAGCCGTAGTTGAGGTATTTGTTGAATTGTGGAGACCTCCAAAGAGGCAACGACTCTGTATTGTGCACGCTTAACGTGATCTGGGCATGTGCCTGAAGCATGTGCCTCAACCAGATGACCTCTTATCAGAATGTGCGGCTCGCAGAGTACATGTGGAGATGACCTATGAAAAAGAACTCGAAGAGCCGTTCAATGATGCCGTGTGTGTTCAAATGACTCATGAGGCGATGGTCAGGCGGTCTGATTCAACAGCAATAGCAGAAATACGTCGTTATTCATACCTCCTGTCTCACTAATTTTATGGATAATTAGTCCTACAACGTAGTAATTTCTTAATGGCAAAAGTCCTCACCCCGCCACTACGATTATCAAGGCTTTAGACCACATTCTCCACTCTCGCTGGGGCTGATCCCGAGCCCTATCCACCTGAAACCCGCCTTAGCCTGTCTTTTCCAGCGTCTTCGGCAGTCTAACAGAAGGAACATCTCCGGCTTGGGTTATACTCTCCAATCTTACTCAACCATGCATTCCCGTTCAGGAAGTCTCAAACAGCCCGCTTTTATCCTCGGGTGGGTTATTCGAGGTATTTCGGGTATATTCTGGTAATATCCTGGATTAATACTTGGTCTGATGGTGCCTTGTAGTTCTGTGATCGTATGACTTTCAAGAGTCATAAGCACATGAACATAGTCACACGACCGGCTACCAAGACATTAACGCCTTTGCCTCGAACCTCATATCCACCATTTCCAATTCATTACTATACATCACGTGACCTCCTAACACCACCTCTATTAGTCTTGTTCCTCCACCTTACAACATATCATCCAGAGATTTCTCAGAGTCCGCCTTGATGAGCTCAAACATTCCCTCGGGCATAATGGGCTTGCCCTCGGCGTCAATGACGTATCGGAAGGGCATTTCGGTGCTTTCGTACTTGGAAAACTTGAGTTCCGGGTAGTCCACGTACGGGATCTTGTCAATGGGAATTCTCTCGTCCACCACCTTCTTGGTCACTCGAACAGCGGTGTCTGTGGTCATCTGGAACTTGTCGAGGTTTCGGCCAGCAAATCCGTACTTTCGCAGCTCTCCAGTTCGATCTCGAGGAGGATGATCTCCCAGAATACCTCCAAACAGGAAAATGTCAAACTTGTCTCCATCCTCAGGAGAAAGCGTCTCCTCAGCCGAGGGATCAAGCAGACAGACTCGGGCCTTGTCAAAGGAGGGAATCACAGACTCGAACTTGGTGATCTCGGTCTCAGTACCCTGGACCTTGGCCTTGATCAGGTTCTCAGGAAGCTCAGTTCCCTTGGGCAGGGAAGAGAGATAGAACTTGTCCGATCCGACATCCGAGGCGATGGCGGCGTACTCGAGCTTCACCCAGTCGGAGAAACCCTCCTCCATGTGTTCGATGACAAAAGTGGACATTTTTGGGGATGGTTGTGGAGAGGATCGATGGTGAAAAATAAATCAGAGATAAGATGCACCTTTGAAGTTTATTTGTGGGGGAGGTGAGGAGATGGGGGTGAATTTGGAGGTAACGGGGGTGAGTTGGAGACATAAAGATTATTAGAGTTGGTTCATTATGACGTTATTTTCAGTCTGTATGAGTTTCATGACTTCATCATCCTTATTGGTGGAGTATGATCGGTGTTGTGTTTCAGCTGTATGTAGGGTGGAGAGTATGGAGGTGAGAAAAGAGACAATCATAGTGAAGGATAGGAAGATGGGGGAACTTCAAGATCTAAACCTGTATAGCAATTAAGCCGTTTAACTTGACCTCATTGCACTTTTCTGTACATTCTTCGATTTCTAAACGAACTATGATCATATTAGTTTTTGTACAACTACTTGACTGTGGTCTCAATCCTTCAAACCTTCCACAAAAATTACTTACTTCCAGACGGTTAAAATGCTGCTCTTAAAGTAATACCACTCGTAACATAGCTCAAACATTCAAGCCCAAATAATACCCAAAAATTGTAGAAAAATACACCGCCTCGTTCATTAAGCCTCTTGTGACCTCCTCTCACATTTATTTCTCCTTAATCTCCACTACAGCCCACACCTTTCACCTCCCCTCTCTCCCTCCTCACACTGTCACACTTGCATAACCCTAATCCACAATATCTGTATGTCTGCCTATAGTTACGATCATACGGCTACAAGAACCAGTACACTTCCACAACACATTTGAACGTCGATATGGTCCTGGAAATCGACAACAGCTACCATGCGGCGCATATTCCGACGTATCCTACGCCCGAGGAGAAACCTCTGATTCCAGATCAGCTGTGGAACCTGCTTATTCAGGGCTGGATCAGAGTAGCTGAGCAACACCTGATCCGGGTTTCAGACGACAACCAGAGGGTGGAAAACGCCGACATTCTCGAGATTTCGACCTGGATTGACTCGTACCTGAAGAACACAGAAGGAGATGAAGACACAGACCCGAAACTCAACTACTTGGTCTACCAACTGTGTCTGACATGTCCGTTTGGAGTGGTGCTCAAACCCCAGAGTGCCTGGCGCTTTGTGCTGAGATACTATGCGAAAAACAGCCGTCCGGTCCTGAACTTGCTCGGAGGAAACCCTGACTTGGCTGAAATTGCTGCCATGGGTTTGCTGGAACATGCCAGAGCGTTTCCCAAACAATATACACAGTACTACGATACTGAAGGAGGAGGAGTCAGTAATCTTGTTATCCTGCGATCTCTGCTAGATACGGGCAACAAGGACAAACTGGAACCTCTGAGTCAGCTGTTTGTGGGTCAGAAGTGGCTGGTCAACACTCTAGCTGCATTCCCTACAGAGACGAGTTATTCTCAATTGACAGAAAAACAGAAGGATCTCTCAAAGGCATTGTTGTACATTGTTTCGACATGTCTGCTTTCAATTCCCTACATTTCATATTTCGAGAAACTGATGCGATCTGCGCTTTTCCTCGATCTCAAAAAGAAGTACCATTTGGCTGCTGTTCTGCTATGTGCTACCAACTTTGTGGATTTGATCCAGGTCAAGTTTTCGCAAGCTGCTGGTTCCCAAGGTGTCATGTCGGTGCTTAACATCGAAAGAGACAGACTGAGCGAGAAACCTCAATTGAGATTCCCTGTTACCAAGACTAAGAACGACTACAATGACTTTTCATTCACCGAAAATGCAGGTGCTTCTTCATCAGCAGCTGAACCGTCCGATGCTGACGCGCATACTATCATGGACATGTTCCCTCAATTCAACCTGGGTCAGGCAAAGACTCTCATTGACCACCATGTCACTACAGAGGGAGCCATGGAGTACATTCTGAGTAATCCTGATGTCCTTGAGAACCCCAGTTCGATTCCCGAGTGGAGTTCTGGTGCTACCGAGGCTCCTGCTATGGACAGTGCACTTGACGACTACGCTCCCATGCCTGTTCATGCTGCCAAGTCTACTCCCAAGTACATCTTTGGCAAGAAGGAAATTTCCACTTCTCTCAATCCTGACGAGGATGCCAAGTCGGCCAACCTCCAGCATGCTCTGCGTATGATCTACGAGAGTGACGAGGACGAGAGAGACGATACCTACGAAGGAATGGAAGGAGCTACTGAGGAGGACTCCCAGGCCAACGCCAAGCTCGACAAGATCCAACAGTACCTCTTCCAGCTGTATTCTTCCAACAAGCAGGTGTTTGACAAGCTGGATCGAAAGAGCAAGGCTCGAGCCGAGCTCAAGAAGACCACCGAATGGTCAGACGAGCAAATTGAGGGCTGGGCTCGAATGCTGGAACGAAACCCTCGACAGTTCAAGATGCTGGAAAGCAAGCAGCTGGAGATGGGAGTGTCCAAGAATGACAAGCCTGTGGCGGAAGATAACAAGAAGGAGAACAAAAACAAGGGCAAGGGCAAGGAGGTGGAGCGAGAAATGACGCCTGAACAGGCTGCTGCTCGTCAGAAACAAAAGCAGGCCCGAGATAGACGGCACAAGACCCAAAACAAGAGCTCGACGCATCATAGAAAGAGCGGGCATGACCGCAAGATGGGAAAAGCCAACTTTGAGTAGTATATAGAGCTGGGATAATGTAATTATAAAGCTATTTAATGGGGCAGCACTGGTAAATAGAGTAGAATGCCGTCGTTCACCACCCACCCAAAGAGTGATAGCTCGGATAGCCCGGGCTGAGGTCCCCATAGGTATCGAAGTACTCCTCTGTCTCTCTCTGGACCTTTCGTTGATACTCTGGGGACGCCCACAGCATCTCCTCTTCATATTCAGCTTGCGCGGCTGCTGCATACCTTTCCTCAGCACCATGGAACCCTTCGTATATATCTCCGTTGTAATGAGCTTCATCTCTGGTTCTGCTTCTTTCGAGACGCTCTTCATAGATAGTTGCGTCATCTCCTGAGTGTGCCTCGCAGTTTTCTATTTCAGTGGGATGTTGAAGGGCATATGTGTATGGAGTAGCCAAGAGAGCGTCCATGTCAACCAGTCTCGGAACGTCGGGTGGGTTGCTTTCGACTTGTCGCTTGAGATCGTCGATAGCTTTGTATCCCTTTGATGCTTTGTCATTGTAAGGATGTTCTTCTTTGTAGTAGGACAACCTGTATGGAGAACAGTCGATCGTGTCTATCTTCATAAATCTCTCTGGTTTGCTGAACTCATAAAAGTCATTCAGATTGACAAATCTGTCTTCCTCGTCCAGTTTGCTGACTTCTTCCAGTTCCTCCACAAGTGCTTGGAGGTCGTCATCGCAGACCCAAGCAAACCCAGGACCGTCCAAAGTAAAATATGGGATGTAGAGGCCTGGAAGAAGTGGCACTAATGGTGTCGAATACGGTTGCCGGACATCGCGAGGTGGCGGAATTGGCCTGTTCCTTGGTCTTTTACAGGTGAATGTCACTCCTGTGAGTAGATCGAAGAACTCGAAGGAAGAGCCAGATTCGGTGGTCAGGTATCTTCCCTCTTGTATCAGAACTTGAGGATCTTCTAGACACTCTTCGAAAAAGACCCGCTCTGATCTCGAGCTTATGGTTTTCGTTCCCATATACATGACTGGAAACTTCTTATTACACGCAACTAGAGCCTGAGTATCGTATTGTTGAGCCAGCTCATGATGACCAAGAATCTGGCGTTCATACTCCAACTTCAGCAGCTTCTGGTGACCCAGATCAACCCACAGCTGAACCAACTTGCACTCAAAGTAGAAGTATAGGTATCCGTTGTAGAAGACGAAAGACGAGGCATTCATGTAGTCGTAATTTAGAGCAGGAAGACGGCACAGCACCACATGTCGAAGATCATGAGTAGGCTCGACATAGCTTAGGCACGATTCGTAACCATAGTCCACATTTGCATACCACAAAGTGTCAAAATTCTTTTTCTCTAGACCATAGTAGACGCCTCTCACAGGCACATACAGTTCAGGTATGTCATCATAGTCGTCGTCGTCGTATAGAGTCTCGTCGATGATCTTAACAACTATTGCGCCCATATCGCCAGGCAATAGCGTAGTGAACGTTTGTCCGTAACATTTGTTGGGTTTGAGTACTGTCAAAAGAGATTCTTCAACAATGTAGTCTCCATTGTCGTCTCTTACGCACAAGTCTTTATGCACGAGACACTGTGTGTCAGTGTTGATCTCAACGAGTAGGAGATTGTTATTTTCTGATACAATCTTGATATCCGTGCTCGCATTGTCCAGCAGGTATATTTGAGGGTAGTCGGGTTTATCGCTTTTGGTCGCTTTATAGCTCTTGTTCTCACAGGGATTTGTCTCCAGAGTACGGACGTCCACTTCAGCACCATATTTCCTCAATTTCGTCCCTGTAAGAGAAGATCTTCTAGAGACAGGAAATGCAGTGTTTTTGAACACGGGATTTCCCTGGTCACATCTGCTAATCTCAAACGGAACTTTTGTAATCTGCTTGAATTTCCCTGTCAATGCATGGGAAAGATGCTGTATGATTCTCAAACGACGAGAAGGACCTAGACTTCTTTTGGTTCTGTGGACCAGTACATTTGCACAAGTCCCCCAGGAGCGCAAGTGGGTATCCTTTTCGTTCAATTTGAACCAGGGAACTCGTGCTAGGACCTTGTGTTTGACAAAAGACTCGTCGACAGAGTTCCAGAAGTCGTGCAGAGGCCTGCATGTTTGAGAGAGAGATATGCACGTCTCTAGATCAAGGAGAGAGAACAATTGAAGTGTTGTTTCCGGCGAAAGGCTCTTGATGGCATTGTTTGTTGATTCCTGAAGTCCATTCATAGATTTGTTGTGTGGAGTAAATGGGATAGACTTTGGCGTTAGCGGAAAGGCCGGTTTGGGCTGAAATGTTAAGGTGTGAGTAAATCGGCTATGGAGAATACGAGGGAGTCATCACGTTCTGATTTGAACGTGTATTGGTAATTTTGTGAGTTGTCGTTTTGTGAGAGTGTGTCCTGAAGAATTAAGGTGGGGTTTCGTTGTGAAGTAATAATAGATGGTGTTTCAACTAAAGCTAGGTAATAAAAGCGGAACTAAGAAAATCGATTTACTGGGGCAGATGAAAGGGGTGCAACACCAAATTAACACAAATGGGTGAATTCTCGGTGGTCACTTGATATCTTCTCTAGCCCATGCAATTGCTGCTTCTCTGCTATCACTACGACACCTCAAGTTGGACCCACATCTCGGCTACATCTCGGCTACAACTGTCACATTTATGCATCTTAGCAGCTTTTATTACAGGCAATACGAGCAGTTTGTGAGTTTTGATGTGGAACTTCTATAAGCCGCATTCAGTAGCTGCAAGACGTTTTGCCACTCGTATAGATCAATCGACGTATAGGAGTGTTTCAAGTCAACGTTAGCAGAGATGATGCCTTAATGAGGCAAACATGGTACAGCTAATCATTATTGAGGGTGTCTGGACGGATAGAAACAGCTCACATTGAGTCAATTTCGCCGTATAAAGCACTTGACTTCATTATTATTCCCACATAACGCACACGAACACCCCCATTGTACCCTTCACACCCCTCTCCACCGCATCGTTTAAGTTTCAGACCCATCGAGAAAGATGCAGCCAAGAAGCGAGACAACGTTATCAGTCAAACTAAGGCTGCCCTAAAGGAACGAACTCTTCAACTCAATTGAACTTTTCAAAACAACCAAAAACACCAAATCGAAGATGCCCGAAAAGACCTCCGACGAAATCAAAGCTGATATCTCCTCTGTCAAGAAAGACGTCCAAGCATCTACTCCTCTGATTCTCAAGGGCACTGGAGTCTTCTTCTCTGGTCTGGCAGCTGGAGGAACTCTCATCACTACTCTTTACCTGAAACCCATCTTCAGCCAGCTGACCACCAACGACGCTTATAACGTCTTTGATCTGGTCTACGGAGTTGGAAAGTGCGCTTTTCCTCTGTTCGCTATCCTCGGTAGTGGTGCTTTTGCAGGAGCTGCTTACCTCGAAAACAAGAGAGCTCCTAAGGAGGTTGCTCCTCGAAAATGGTACAATCCTTCGTCTAGCACGGTTCTGGCCTACTCCGCTGCTTCTCTGATTGCCATTCTGCCTTATACTCGTATTGTCATGTGGCCTTGTCTGACCATGTTGTTTGAGAGAAAGGGAGAGATTGTCAAGGGTCAGGATATCATGGATCTGCTTGATCTGTGGGCAACCCATCATCTCGCGAGAGTGGTGCTGACAACAGCAGGCTTCCTCGGTGGTATTGTTTCTTTGTTTAAGTGAAAGAAATAATGGAGGGGACATGACCTTACACCCTCAGCACTACTAGCCTCACAACAACCGTATATATAATCAAAATCCTCTGAATAACTACCGATAGTGATGACCACCAGGTCTGTCAATAGCTTACTGTGACACCGTAGCTTCCTGGTTTGTATCTACTTGTACTTGTACATACTGACTGATAGATACTTACATTTCCATCAGCATACAGAAATACACTCACATACAGAGAGCAGCTCCATGACTAACACCCGACTCTTGAGCTCTACTGAATCGCCTCAATTACATGGCATGTATTTTTAATATGTATTATATATATTCCTACCACTCTCTGTCAAATGCTATACAGTGTTGCTTACCCTTCTTACCCTTATCTGGCAATGTTCTCAACAACAGCCTGCTCTTGGGGCGTCAGTCGCTGCCAAATCTCGTAGAATCCTCCCACATTGTTAGCAGCCACGGTCTGGAAGAACTGCTTGAGCACACTCATGGTCTCCTTGTTATCGACCAGATCAGCCTTGGCGTCATTCTGAGCCCAGTGAACCAGCTCATCGAGACCATCAAGCTCCTCCCACTCGTCGTCTCCCTCGTCCACCTCGTCAACAGGCACGGTAGGTCCTCCAGAGTTGGACTCATGCTCCTGTCTGTTGATATCGTTCTCACACGACTTGAGATCCTCAATCAGCATCTCAATGATCTTCTGCTGGGCGGAAATCTGCTCGTAGGTCTGCATTCGCTTGGCCATAGATCGAGTCACAACCACTCCTGCCTCAACAGGAAGAGGTCGGCCATCTACAGTCATCTCCATGATTCTGGGATCCTGCAGCTTGAACAGAGCACCAAGAGCAGAAACAGAGGGCAGAGAAGAAGTGGAAGAGTAGATGAATTTCTCAAACCAGTTCTTCAACAGCGCTTCAAGACCAGTCTGAACTCCCTTGGGGGTGTCGATCGTCATATCAGCCAGCAGGTTGACTACACTCTCAGGCGACTCTTCGATGAAATGGCAGAAGACAAGAATCAGGTTGGTCACTTGCAGAGGCTTGTCAGCAGTACCCAGTCGTCGAGCAGTAGCGTCCAGAATCTCGGTACTGATAGCTCCAAGCTCACTGTGGTACTTGTCAATGACAGTAGTGATGAGCTTGCCGATAAAAATGGGAGCATTGTCTCCAAGAGCAGGGTTGAGCAGATGGGCAATGTACTGCACCACCACCTGTCCTCCAGACTCGTTTCCGACCTTGTAAGCAGCAATTTCAGCCGAGGCTCGCTCAACAAGCACCTGGAGAACGGTAGTAGTCGACTGAAGCACGTCAGCATCGTCAGATCGCAAAAAGGGAATCAGAGCAGGGAAAAAGAGGTTCACAAAGCCGTGAGGAAGAATCTCAGTGGGCGAGTTGTTCACCAGATTGGTCAGGACGTCCATCGCAGTCTCAGAAGCAGAAGTGTAGCCTCCCTCGGCCTGGTTAAGGAACTTGGTGATGTAGGGAGCACACTGTTCGGCAATGGAGAGGTAGTCCTGCTCGGAAACGTCTCTGGACATGTGATCGATAGCCGAAGTCACATTTTCTCCAGTCTGCACGTTACCGACATCGTCCTCGACGATATCAAACAGCAGGGGGATCACGTTGGGAACATTGGGCTGTTTCTTGATAGCCACAACAAGAGCTTCACAGAGAACAGCGGGAGTATCATCGTCAGCATCAGGAGCAAGTCGCTGCACTGTTTGAACGATGGTAGCAGCACTGATATCGGGAGTGGAGTCCTTGATGAGTGCCAGAAGAGCAGCACAGGCAGCCAGATCACTGGGATCATCGGGTTTGCAAGTGTAAGGGTCAGTGAGGTAAGCTCGAGCTCTGAGGATAGGTTCGTTAGAAGTGGCACTTTGAGCCACGAGATCGGGAAGATCGGCTCTTCCGTTGCACAGATACAGCCACGACTCAACGTCCAGCCAGTTGTGATGAGGAATGTTCCAGTTGATGGTGATGTACTCGCACCAGGTCTCAATGACCTGCAGAGCATTGTATCTCAGTGAGGTTCCGAGGAAGAGGTCCGATTCTTCCGTCACAAACACGTTAAAGTCCTCCCATGACTCGATTTTGGGTCCTGACAGTGTAGCGCACTTGTGGATAGCATGAGTCCATTCCTCCATGTAGGACGACTTGATATTAGTAGCCACGGCTGTTTGAGACGAGGCAATGTCAATGAACAGCAGCAGTTGAGCCAGGAAAGCCACCAGCTCGTCGTCAGGGTTCTCCAGAGTCTGTCTGTAGACGTTGGCAGCCTTCTGGAGAGTCTCAAGACAGGCTTCAAACACTGGCAGGATGCATTCAGCAAAAGGCTTGGGTGCAAAGTTTCTGAAATCCTGCAGAGCCAGCACAATCTCCTTGTTAAGCGCATAGGCGTCCTTGTTGATATCCTGCTGCAGCAGAGGCACAAACAGCTGACACCAGCCCTGAATGGCTCTATACACGGTATCGTTGCTAGTATCAGTCATGGCGAAAAAGTTTGTGGAAACTCGCAGAACAGCGACAGCCTCGCATTTGATGTCGTTTCGGGGGTACGTGGACACCACCTTGTGCAGCATAGTCATAATCTGGTTGGCGATACCGAAAAACTGGACTTCCGAAAGAGTGTCTGCAAACAGTTCCTTCAAAAGTTGCAATCCACCCATAGGAGCGGTTCCAGACTCGATCAACTGCACCACCTGGTCAATCAAAGTAGGCCATTCGTCTGGGAACTCGCAGAAAGCGATTTTGGCCAGACATTGAGCTGCCAGGTTCTGGGTATCGTGATCAGCCAAAAGAGGGCCAATCAGCGCAGTTTTCACCCGATTTTTTACATCTTCGGGCAGCGGGTAGCCTCCAAACTCCTCGTACGCAATCGACCAGGTTTTGAGGATAACTCGGCGCAGCAGCTGAAGTGCTAGCTGTCGAGTTCCAGCGTTGTTAGAGGTATCTTCCGATTCGGAGATGAGAGCCAAAGCAAAGTTGGCAGCATGTTCGGGAGTGGTCAATGAGTCGAGCTGGGCCTCGGCAGCCTTGATCCGCGCGTTATCCGGCGCCTGGACGTCCAGAAGAAGCTGTTTGATGGACGACATGGTGGTGAGTTGAGATCAATTTAGCTTAGGGGTAAATCATTTACGTGACTTCATGCATGCTAAAATATAAGGCGGATAGGGTTTCGCGTAGGGCAGCAGCAAGTGACGTGAGAGGGGAGATAAGACAGAGAGGGAAGAGGAGTTTGAGTTGGGAGTTTGGGAGGGTATTTCTGAAATTGAGGAGGGGAGTGTGATGCTTTTGGGGGGTAGAAATTTTACATCTTCGTAAATACTCATCTGATAAAGATTATAGTAGTATTAATGGATTTCTGAGTTGATTTCCATTATTTTGATAGCAAGAATAACCCACTTCTATTAATATCTGCTAATATGGGGTTCATCTTCCTACTTTTCTCTCACAATCTTAACTAAAGTCTAACCAACTGACATCATCTTAACTAAACTCAAGTGAATTTGATTAGTGAGAAGATATGGTCTGGAAGTTGTGCTATTCCATAAATTCAAATCAAAAATTGTAGTTGAACTCTTTGTGGAAAGACAGCTCCAACTCTCATTTAATATGCTTGTATCATTACCTACAACTGGTCTATAATGTATCACCCACTCACCACCTCCCGATAAGGTACACCGATAACCGTTGGGGTATCTCCGAATGATGATAATTTTTCATGTCTCAGAGAAACGTGCCTGATCTAAATACCATTGGAGTCTCGACATCAGTGGGAGGGAACGCATAGCCTCATTGTCCTTTTCGATTAGTAATGCGTCTCACAGTAGCACCTTCATTTCCACAACTACTGCTTATCCGTATACTGTATGCTGCCAACCCCAGATCATCACCATAGCAACGGAGATAGGAGTGGCATAAACAGTCTACGAAACGACTTGCAAATAAAATGAGAACGACAGGTCTTACTATAGATCTTTTAGCAGCATCTGTTAGCTTTATTTACCACCAATCATGTCCATAATGTCTTCAGAGTCCAGCCGTCCACTGTCCAAGGTGTTTTGTCAACGTGCCAACATGCAGCCGCTTATGCATCCAGAAATAGCCATTGAACCAGGAGATGAGTGGGGTTAGTCAGAAGTGGGTTGTTAGTGAGTGTCTTTGTGTCCATTGTTGCTCTATAAATACTGTTCTGACTGTAATTTCCACTTCTGCCTACACTTGCACTCCAACTATTCAGCCACTCCACAGACTCTTCAACAAGTCCGATAAAGTTCTCTATGACCGCGCCTCTTTGGATGTAGAACGGGTCCATAGTGAGAGATGAAGAGGAGGTGGCGAATAAAATGACAGCTCAAAATACTAATAACAGCTCAATAATTGCCCTCTTTTGGTTTTCTTGTCCATTTCTTCCACCCAACTACCACAATCAACACCCCATCCATACACCTAACCCTAGTGACACCTCATTAATAACGCTCAAGGGCTTAGACGCAGCATCCCGTAACTACCAGTACACGACACCGCTAGTATACAGAACATGTCTTCAGACGGAGCCTCCCCCTCGGAAATCCTGCTGGACGCGGCCCGCCGAAACAACGTGGAGCAGCTGGAGAGCGTGCTTTCGGGCGGCGCGACCCTCATCAACGAGTCGCGTGACCCGCTGGGCAACACGGCGCTCCATCTGGCTGCTGCCAACGGAGCCTACGACACCCTGGACCTGCTGCTGGACCAGGAGGGCGTCGAGGTCGATCCCGTGAACCGAATCAACGGCGATACCCCACTACATGTGGCTGCACGGGCCATTGCCAAGGCGCCTGAGGTGTCGGTGGCCATCATTGACATGCTGGTGGACGCCGGCTCGAACGTGAAGCACGAAAACAAGGAGGGTCTCAAGCCGGTCGATCTGGTGGCCGAGGAAGATCAAAAGCACGCAGAGAGCTTACGGGCAGCTGAAATGGCGTTGTTGATGGGAGATGGAGGTGAGTACGAACGAACGAACACTTCAGAGCGAAGCGATGAAGTGCGAGAGAGTGGCTGAGCTGAGCATTTCTGAGCAAAGCGAAGGAATGTGGACCTACCAACTGCTAGAGCGAAGCGATAGCAGGTGGCAATACGGAGTCATGATAGATCTGTTGTCTGGGTGCCAGATTAATCACTGACAGCTATGCTGAAGGCACAATTGTCACTGACTGAAGGGTAGTATTTCACTCCCCCAGATCTGTGTCAATTGTGGCTTTGGAGTTGTCAAGTCAGGTTCTTGGGACTTCAGGGTCCTATATATGTTGTCAGAAGACAAGGTTGTGACATGGACGGTGTAACTGAGGGGTGATTAAGGTGGAGTGACTAAAAGGAACCAATGAAGAGACTAAAGGGTTCAATTGGTTCATACCATGATATGACATTAAGTCTCAAGCTGTCTTGAGTTACTGTGGGTTATCAGATACGGTTTTTGAGCCACTAGTGTCACTTCTCCGATCACCTCATGATTCCCTTCTAATTGTTCTCATTCTGACTCCTTAAGATGGCTCCTGCTTCATCCACCGTGACATCATCTTCACATTACTTCTCATACTAACACAGACGACGCTGGATTCATTGGCGAAGAAGACGACGGAGGAGAGTCGGAATAGACTCCCTGGTACAATACAATTTTGTAGAAGTAGATGCATATATGAGCAACGAGGGATTGAGTGTTTGTAGTGTTATTGGTGGTGTACTTGTAAGGCCTGTGTAGCCATGGTGCTTATGTTTTGTACCGTCATTGAGTACAAATGTAGCATCAATCTTGGTTATCTACTTGTTGACAGATGTCCAGTGACGGAATGTATACTCAGGATCATCACTTCTCTTAGTGATACAATAGTTCAGACATCGCTGAAATCATAATATAATACAATGTCTATTATTACTGTATCCAGATGAGCTTTTGTGGGACATTGAGCATCAAAATCCAACTTTTCTAGTTTCCTTGTCCTTCATTGTGACTTAATCATCAGGTATGTCAGCCTGTATCACCTCTGAGCTCACTTTCCCTTCTCACTCCCCTTCTCACCCTCCTCCTCACTCAAGCTGAAGTTATCTCTGCAAGTACAGTGCCAGGCGTGAAGAGCAGTATGACCTGTCTCTATCTTCTCTGTCCTACCAGCACAACATTTGGCACTGTAGTAATCGTCAAAATGTTGAGAATCCTTCAACAAAGGCTTGATTGCTGTCCAGATAGCCTGTCTAGATACCTTAGACGCACTCTTTGGACCTATATTTGTCGGTTTATGGCCCATTTTGACTCCATTAAGAACCACCTCATTGCCCGTATTGATCGTCCAAATGATACTGTTAGCAGACGGTTTCCTTCCTGGTTCCTGAGAATATGCAAATTTCGTATCGGTAGTGATTGTCTCAAAGAACCGAGGCTTTGGACCACTGTTATCCACCTCTTCTCCTTCAACTGTCCTCTTAACACCCTGTTCAAGTCGATCTTTGAACGCTCTTTTGATTCCCACATCATTGCCAGCAGGAACTACCAGTTCATCGAGGTAAATCTGCTCGAAAACACGCTCCACCACACCCATAACCACTCCTGTGTACTGTTTCATAGTCAGTTTATCACTGCAACTTTTGGACAGAGTTATAGGAGAGTCTCTTCTTCCTGGTTTAGTACGCACCCTTCCAGTTGTAGTATAGTACTCTCTTCCTCGAAGCACACAGTCTTCAGGAGCAGCTCCCCAGTCATCTTCAGCATCATCTTGAACACATTCCATGCTTGAATCCCCACAAGGAAGTTCACTGATCCATAGACTGACCTTGAAGTGAGGTCTGAGTCGCAGTTTTCCACTTTCAAGAGACTCCACGTACTCAGATTCTTCCTTCTTGGCCTCCTCAATAAGGAAAACATTGAAAGCTCTCAATACCAAAATCTCAGCATGCATATCGTGAAGTAGAAAGCCATTGCTACATGATAACTTTTCATCTGGAGTAGCTTTGACACCAGTACAGAGACAAACGCAGACAGAAGAGTCGTCCTGAGTGTTAGTCAGCACTATGCCCGCCAAAGTCGTCCATTCAGGCACATTATTCGTTCGAACCAAAGGTTTTCCTTTCCCTGGAAGCGAGTTGAACTTGTCGATAACGACCTGAGGTATCATGCAATGAGGGGTATGTGTGAGGGTTTATTTTAGCTGACCTGAGATATATGTGACAGCAACGTCCTCCCTCTTACGATTCAGCAGCTTTAGATGGGTATATAGCAGTGCTGTTCTGCTGTTGATGAGAATCAGAAAAGAAAAAAAGTTTCTTGTTGGAGCTTGATGGAGAGGTGGTGTGTAGCACGACACAATATAGATGAAAATATAGGGCATATGCGAGGTATAAAAGAGGTCTGGTCTAGTGAATGCCATATGATTAACACGATGGTAGCTGTTATATTTCTTTTCCCTCGCTAAAATCATACTTTTCAGGCTCTCTACGTAATGATCCGTATCTCATTAAGCCAATAGTGACAATATCGCATAGCTAACAGTACCATTATAATCACCAAAGCTCAATTGTTTACCTCATATCTTTTACTACTTATTTCCTCTCAAATACCGTCAACTATGGAAACATGTAGATGTCCACTTACAACACACCTAATCGTATTACGTAATATAATTCATTCAAAAATGCCTAAAAAATCCGGAAAAATTCGGAAAAATTCTAAGATGAATACGAACATTTCTAGCTATTGATCGCAATCTTCATCCTTCTCATTCACCCTCCCATTCACTCACAAATCACTCCTGATGTTCACCATCCACCCTACAAACTCCAACTCTAAAATCAATTTACACTGTACGTGACGCGTCTTGTTGTTCACCTTGATCTCATCATCACCACACTACACAACTATGGACGCTAAAGAGTACCTGACTGTGGCAGTTTCTGGAGAACAACTCTCCGTGAGCTATTCCATGCTCAGCCGCAAGTTTGGCATTTCTCCTAAAGATGCTCGACAAGTTCTCACCGAGTACCTTGAGTCCAACAAGAACGACACCTCGTTGCACGTCACATATTGTCTTCGAGGCATGAAGAAGCATGGGGTTTCGACGATTGAGCTGTGTGAGGGCTCTGAGGTGGCCACAAAACGGGCCGAGTACAATGAGCCTGTTTCGCAGCTCATTTACGCCGTTTCTGCCTCTCCTACCACCTCCACTATTCTCTACAACATGGCTCTTGAAGCGTCTTCAATGGGACCGAATAAGTTTGCTATTGTCAGCAAACTTGCCGAGGGCATTGATCTGACGCCTGTGAAACCCGCCATCAAGGACGATTCGCCTCCTGCACCTGTTTCCAAGCCTGTGATTACTACAGCGCCTGCAAAGAAGCCTGCCGTTAAGCAGAAGCCTAAGCTCGACTTTTTTGGTGGAAAGAAGAAGTCCGAAAAGAAGGATGATAAGGACAAGAAAGAGACTACTCCTGTTGAAGATAAGAAGGAGAAGGAAACTACTCCTGTGGATAACAAGAAGGACACTACTCCTGTGGATAAGAAGGAAACCACTCCTGTGGAGGCCCCTTCCAAACCCAAGAAATCCGTCCTAGATGCTGTCAAGGAGGGCAAAAAGAACGAGCCCAAGCCCAAGGAACCGGCTCCCAAGTCGAAGAAACAGCTGGAAGCCGAGGAGGCCGAAAAGAAGCGAAAGCAGGAGCTGGCAGAGGCATTGTTTGCTGACGACGACGAGGACTTTGATATTCCCGTCAAAAAGAAGGAAACTGTCAAGGAGGAGCTCGAGGAGGATCTGGAAAAGGCCAAGAACGAGACCGAGAAGGACGCTGCAAAGATTGCTGGTGGAAAACTGGATGTCACCACTGAAGACGTCGAGATGGGTGATGATGATGGAAAGACTGAGGATGTGGAGATGACAGACGTTCACATGACTAACGATGGAGAAGATGTTCACACACAGACCCAGACTAAGAAGAGAGGCAAGAAGAAGGTGATCACCAAGGTCAAGGAGCTGGATGAGGATGGATACGTGACCTACAGAAAGGTGGAGACGTGGGAGTCCTGTGACGAAGAGGAGGACGAGTCTGGCATGAAGGAGGAGATCAAGAAGAAGGAGGTCAAGAAGGAGGTCAAGAAGGAATCAAAGACCGAGTCTCCTGAGCCGTCGTCAGGTGCCAAAAAGGGCAAGAAGGCCAACAAACAGAGCTCGCTGATGAGTTTCTTCAAAAAGTAGATACAAGTATGCATGATTAATAGATGGACCATTAAGAAGTAGGCGTAGTTCTGGAGGGTGTGGTGTCATTGAAATAGTAGGAGTATTCTGAACTATGCGATATGTTCCATATGTTTGTTGTTGCTTATTGATGGATTATGTAATACACCATGTTTGCCTATAGACTATATCTTAGTCAGCTAGTTGTACGATCTAAACGAGATACTTCTATCATACATTAAACCACTCCCAATGGCGTGTTTCTTCACATGTACTCCCAACAGAAAGTGGTACCATAGACCTCGTATTTGTCGTCTATCATAACTCACCAGGCGTTGATGGTGTGACATTTAGTGGATCTTATCTTGTTTTGTTGTCTGTTTATCTCCCCACCATTTTAGCACGGTCTAGCCAACCTTAGTGTCCTCGATCAGATAAGTTTTATCAGATTCCCAGTGACGTCATACAGCACAGTCTAGTCTCCAGGAGTAACTCACAGACCCGTACAATTGAGACCGGAGTATTCAGTCCAGGGTGAAACAATACAACCCCACGTGATTCCGTTACCCTGTCCACTGAGCCATCTAATCAAACCAAATGAAGTGAGCGTCAGACAAGACTTTGAGGGTGCAATTGAGTAAAGCAGAAGTTTCAAATTGGAAGAAATGAACGACTGTTGGATCCCATGTGCCTTGTAGCCCACCTTCTGTCACCCTCTCTTTGTTTCCATATGTTTACCCCATTGAGCATTCATATGGAGCAAGCGCAAACGTGGACTACTTGTAATTATAACCCAAACCGGAAGTGTGATTGCCGTCGAGTTCAAAAGGGTGAAGAAATTATCGCCAGGCATTAATCAAACGAGCCGAAATCGATAATATCTCCGTCATCAGGCTTCTACAAGTACGAGTCTCCAAGCATCTGATAACGCAGGGTAGGAGAATTACACAACATCTACTCATTGAACTCCAGTCACCCTCGATCTTCTTCACTCTTCTCTGCGTCAACAGACCATCACTGGTATGCATATCCTCTGCAAAACACGCCGCCACCAGGAATGCGCGCTTTACGTGTTTAATGAGGTTCGCGTTAGAGGATAGAGTTGCGGAGAAGAGAGACTCTGGCGGAAGAACGAGAACAGATAGCGCCAAAAGAAGCAAACAAACGAACTCTCCCCACTCTCAGGATTCCGACGATATATTATTTCCCCGTATTTTCTCGCCCAAACCCCCTGCTTTGGGCTTCCCCTCAGGTCCCTACCTCTTCACCCGCCTCAACTCTAACCTAGATTATCGCTTGGGTCGTATCCATCAGATTAAAATTATCAGATGGGCATGCATCCCACGTGCATCACCTTAAAACGCCAGGTGGCAGAAATTATGTCAGAGATAGCCCCAGAGGCTATGAACATAGGGTAAACCAAGTGGCAGCAATGGATTCGCCTCGCTCGTGGCTACACAGTGCTTGGCTTGTTTGTTTTGTACTCCATCGGGAAGGTCGTACTGGGGCAAAGTAATTAAACTCTATTTTTGGTGGAGATATTCCCCTCTGGGGGGGCGCTCTTGAGGGTGAATTTGAATTTCGAGTCTTTAGCTGAATTATGCACATCACTGCGGTCAATTTGGTACCCTTAATGTGCGGTTTGGAAGACTATTGCCAAAAATAGTTTCCGAGGTAGGGTTTCTGATGATTTAGATAATGACTTTCTAGGACGATGAAAAGTAGCAAGTGGGCTTATTAATATATCAAAATGAAGCTGAGGATACGAGGAATATTTTGACGTAACTCTCGTGTCTTCATGATTCCTCCATCTCCAGAAATACTCCAATCCATATTTTTCCTCCTATCGACATACAACTCAAACAGAAGCGCCGTTGGGTGCATCTCAGACGCTAATCAAACCGTGTCTTGTGCCCACTTCCGTGAGTCGCATTCTATAGCATGTATGTTTATGGGTATCTATTAGCATATTTGGGTTTATGGATGGTAACGGATGTTCCGTGGGGATGTTTTTTGTGGGCGATAAAGAGGTGCAAGCAGTTACTTGAGAACAAAAATCGACTCTCCCACCATTCAGCTCCACATCGATATACTCACATTACAAATCGGCTGATTCATGCTCTCACCAACTCCTTCCCCCTTCATTCATCATAAATGTATAAGCAAACGCTAAACTTTTGTAAACAAGACTACTGCGGGTGAAGGAGGCAGATTTGTGAGAAAAAACGACATTTCCAAGATTACTTCAGACCTGTTTTCCACCCCTTTTGTGTCCATTTCTCCACTTCTCATTTCGCTCCCCTTTCAGCCACTTTTCCGCCTCTCAGCCCATATTCAAGCCACCAAAGCTAGGTTGGCGCTCTGCATGACCTTGCCTTAGTCTGCAGCCACTTGATCGGCTAACTTTGGAGATGTGTATAGAGACAAGTATATAAGAGGGGGCGTGTGTCCTGGTTGCTCCAGCCATACTCTTCTTTCACTCCCAAACACCTTCCAAGCATCCTTCTCTCTTTATCGTCGCAAGACACAAGTTCTGGTAACTACTTCACACTCCACACACCCTCACCATGCTCCGACTAGCCTCTCGACCTCTTGTCAACACTGTTCGATCTGCCCGAGTGGCTCAGACGGTCCGACACAACTCCACACACAGCACCCAGTCGTCCAGCACCCTGCTGCTGAGCTATATCGGCTTTGCTTTTGCCGGCGCCTTTGTCTGGCCTCTCAAGGAGTCTCTCCGTCACTAACCGCATCTTCTTGCCCACCCTCATTTATATCATGCCATAATTTATCTATTTTATTTTAACAGAAAAAATCGGTCTTCACCGATCTGTAGCCACCCACAAGGTTGTGGAAGGGAGTGTAGGAATAGGAATGGGGAGCCGAGGCTGAGGAGAAAAAACTATGGTCTTATCACACGACCAGATAAGCCAAAGCCAAGTTGAGAGGTCCTGACTCTAAGAGCTAGCCTACCTACGTTTGGAAACCGTTGAGTGGCCCCTACTCGTACTGTACATCGTCATCCCACCATTATTATCGACCCTTCACCTCCCTCCTTCACCTCCTGATAGTTGCAGGTCCAGCTGCTAACGCCATAATTACCCAACATTGTACCTGATTGTCCACATGATGTCAACATAGAGTTCCAAACACAACCTTGGCGGAGGAGAGGGGATGTTGGGGAGGGTGACCACGGCTTTGTTTGTGTGGAGACCGGGTGATATTATTTGATGGGGGTGCTCGCGAGGGTCTTATCGTTCGATTTGAGATTTTTCCTGGCCTTTTTGGTGCTCACACGACCTCCCCTAAGGGTCTCCTGTGCACCCATAAATCACCCCATTTCCCTGTCTCACTTACAATCCTTAAGGTTATCACGTCATTTTAGTCGGTGCAACCGGGGATTGAACTGGCGATGTGCTAGTTTGTGAGTATCATACCAAGTACTTTGACGCCATATTGTTGAAGAATACTTGACACATTTTCAGGCGTGAAAATG
Organism: Yarrowia keelungensis; assembly: GCA_001600195.1. NCBI lineage: Eukaryota > Fungi > Ascomycota > Dipodascomycetes > Dipodascales > Yarrowia > Yarrowia keelungensis. The sequence continues at coordinate 1,473,525 of BCJD01000007.1, read as the reverse complement.
CGAAAATACCACCAAAATAATCAGGACATCACCAGAATTGCTACGATACCAAACAAGTACACAAAGTATCCATATTTCAGTCACTTTCAGTCACTAACACCTCCCCCACCCCAAACTAACTTCACCTAACCCAATGCTTGCTACGCGATATGGAAATCAAGGCACCACCATGACTTGATAAGAGATCTCAATATCCATCAAATTTCACATCTGAGCCTACCACTACAATCCCCGCATCGTCACAAATCCATTGCTTTTTTCAGAATTCCCGCAGCTCTAAAACTCGCTAAACCATCTTCCTCAAACACCTAAATAGCCTCCCACCCCACCGTCTCACGCCTGCAAAAACTCTCAGATCCTCTTCTCCACACAACCAAACCCCATCATGAGCGAGCGAATGACCACAGACCAGGCCATTGCTCTGGAGAAAAAAGAAATCAAGGAGGACAAGACCCCCAAGGAGCCCAACGGCGTTCCTCTGGACGATATAGCTCTGCAACAGGAAGGTGACCCCCAGGCTGCTGAGGCTCCTGGCAACCTGGCCAACTACGATATGGTCGAGCCCGAGGAGGATGTTCCCATGCCCAAGAACGTTCCCCTCGATGACGTGGCTCTCAAGGAACATGGAGACGTCAAGGCTGCCATGGCCCCTGGAGACAACTAGAGATCGGATCAGAGAGCTTATCACATCTGATAAGAACCTAGCATTGTATATTATGACAAGATATGAGTTATGAACTGGTGGAGATAGAGGATTTGTGGTGGGTGTGTACAAGTAGTGGGTGTGATAAATATGTGGAAAAGAGTAGAACACTCAACTTGTTTAACTAGTGACAAATTTCAGTGGTTCAAGTTTCATGCCTTTGTCAACGGCTATGCAGGTATTGCAGTATAGACCTGACGGATGTATGTCTATCTGTTCAGAGATGAAGATCTGAGAAGTACAACACCAAAAGCTGAAGTCCTGTATATCATTCTCTGTGAGTAAGAGAGACCCACTGGAAATGCTCTGTCTGATATCCACAGTCTTCTAAATGTCATGTTTGAACTTCCCGTGTCTTTGTCTGCTCTAGATCGACCTGTACTTGTAGCTGTTACACTTCAGTCCTCGTAACGTACACTTCATGTCAACATACTTATCTGATCATGCTACATAGGAATTTCCAACGCCTACACTTCACTCTTCTCAATAATAGTTAGTATAGCTCAACACCTCCATCTAAGCCTTCACTGCGGGAAGACCAAGGAGACCTCGGATGGCGTTTCTGGAGTACAGAATGGTATCTCTGACGTTCTCGACGGTGGGGAAACCCTGCACCAGCTGCTCTCCGATATTCTTGAGAGTGTTCTGAAGGTTCTTGAGGTCAGCAGCCCAGCTCTGAGCAGACCAGTCCGAGTTGAGAATAGCACCAGTGAACTGGAGAATAGCCAGACCGGCAGTGGTGACAAAACTCTTGAGTCCGGACTTGATGAAAATGTCGGCGAATATCTTGGTAAAGCCGCCCAGACCGTTGTACTTTTGCAACCAAGAGACAAAGTTGTTGAGGAAACCCTGGGCCTGGAGAAGGAAGGTGGTGATGGCGGTGTTGAGGGTCTTCTTGTCTCCGTTCCAGAAAGCGGTGAAACTCTGGGTGAAGAACTTGACGCCGTTGGTGGTGAGGTCTCCAAACAGATCAATGAGGGTGAGGACATCGTCGATGGATCGTTCCTGAACAGCAACAGCGTGGAAGTCCTCGATGAACCGCTTGGTGATCTCGTTCTGGTACTCGGAAGGAAAGTTGGCCAGGTGACGAGAGGTCACGAGGTGCAGTCGACTGAGAGAGTCGTCAGCAGCAGGAGCAGCAGAAACGAGAGAAAGGCAGGCAATAGTAGCGAGTTTGGAGATACGGACCATGGTTGATGGGGTTAGAGGGGTAGAGCTGTTTGTGTTTATATAGATATTGTAGAATTGTGGCTCGCCATGGTAGGTATATGTTAGTATCAAACTACGAGTAGCTGGACTACAGGGGTATGTGGGGTTGGTGGTGTTGATGAGTGGTTATGGGTTGAAGGTGAGGTGAGTCAGGAACTGTGACTCTTTAGAATGAAGAAGCACTGAATCAGATGACTGGTCTTTGACACAATACCACACAAGCAATTCCAAACTGCTCTCCAAATTATTTCATTTTCAAATGTCTTTTGGTCACAGACCTCCCACCTTGAGGGTCCAAAAGTCGACTTAATGACAGTCCACCTGGTAGACTCAGGGAAGATATCCCAGTATCATGATAGTTCGAGAGCTAGTTTAGCATGAGAGAGCTGATATTGGTAGTTGCTGTGGTTGATTGGCAAGATCTTTTAGTTCTGGTGTGGGGGTTACTATGGTGAACAATCTTACACACATAGATCGTAGTTCTGAACACATATATCCGTAATAGATGTCTGATGTAATTATTTTCAGTCATTGACAGTTGATCTCCTTTTCCATCGCCTGTCAATCTACTAATGACCAGGCTAATGGTTTCACCAGATTAGTCCAACTTGCAGGGGTGGCTCGCTAGTTCAAGCTAGTGTTTTACCACAACAGTTATTTGCCTAAAAGTGCTGAAGTCATGTGACAAACGCACTGGAAGTGGTGATTCCCGATGAATATATAGGCAGAAAACCTCATGTGAACTTCCTGAAGTGTCTACTAACTCCATGGACATTGTATTAATCTCGCTAATGCACCTGGTTGCCTTATCCATGTGTCGCCGAGGAGATGAGTGTTTGAAGTATAATGAATGTCGCCACAAATACGAGGAGTTGAAATTAGTACTTTATCATTTAGTAAAAAAACAACCATATCTTCACTTTCACTCCATCACCCTTACTAAACAACTTATCTTCATTCTCCTTCTCACACATACTTCATGCTGCACACCCCACATGACCTAGGGTCGCTGTGAAACTACTGACTTAGGTACAGTACTATTTAGCGGCCTAGATCTGAAGCAGCCTACAACGCTCGTTTTTATTACCCTTTGAGGGTAGGTGATTGAACTAGCACCTGAATTAGTGAAGTGGTTGCATTTGATACAACTGGCTATTGTTACGAGAAGAGTAGAGATGTTGAAAGGTGTATGACGAAAGGTTGCAACATAACAAGGTGTCTGAAGCAAATTGAAATGTGCTTCGCAACAATTTTCGACTCCTATTCTGTCAATAACCGGGCTGAAACATGTCTCAGAGTGTCTGAAGAGACAATCAGGGTAGTCATCGAAGTTGTCAACACAACAGGTGTGGAAATATATAAACCACAGACATGGTGTCTAAGTACTATTAAATACAAGATTGTCTGTTTAAGGTACAGTACACAATTCAATGGAGACCTTCGATCTCCAGTATGAGTCTACTGTACTCATAGGACCTGCAACTTCTACAACCTCTCTTAATAACAAGGGAACTCTAGTAACTTCAAATTGGAATTCAATCAGCTGAAATTGTTGTCTTGATAACCTGTGGAAACGGTTGTGAGACTCTCCCTCGTCTCGTCACTCAATTTCCTCTCAAATCAAAAATATTCAGCTCAGTTTTGAGATCCTACCAAGCTACTTGAGAAATCTAACTAAATGGTAGCACTGCTCAACTACCACTATTGCATCTTGTTAGAGTCCTGAAATTGACTCAACGAAACAGCACATAGCTAGACTCACCAACCACAACGCTTAGTAATCACCCTCCTTGACAACGCTTTGTTTGGTCATGTCTATTTGTGGAGTTTTTCCGAAACTCTCTAATCAAGCGTCGGTTACTGGTCGATCACCATTTATAGTTATAGAGCAAGTGCTAAGCGAGGTTTTTGGGGGTGTTTTATTGGCAGTAATACTTCTCAGAAGTGAATAAAAAGTAGCTCATTGTAGTCCCCTCGTTCCGCTCATTTGATTGGTACTACTCACTAAGCCTGTATCCCATTCCAACAACCTCATTTTCACCTCCCCCTGAGAACCTTGAAGATCGACGTGGCTGAGCGGGAGTTTCCTAAACTGTAAGATGCTCGTTGTAGAGACGCTGAAAAGCTCGGGGGAAGCTCGCCATCAAAAAGGTACTCAAGCTGGCACCAATTACTCGTTTGGGACACGTGATCTTCGGATTTTTCCAGTTTCCAGCCGTTGCTGCGCCTCACATATGAAACGTCAATGCAACCTAACTGAGGAGGAACAATACAAGTGCTTTATGGGGTGAATAAAGGGGTGAATAATGAAGATATAGAGATGAAAATAGTACCAAAATGATCGCTAGAGTTGGGCGAGTAGATTGATATCTTTAGATCAAAATTCTGCTCACTAAATCACCCAGTATAACGGCCCACCTTACTCTCTTATATGCACCACCTGCATGAACACGTCGCACTAACTTAGCGGTGCATGTTTAGTTAAAGTACGCGTCCAAGGACTCCCCTTCTTCTCCACATTTCAGGTCGACGAATCTCCCCCGAAACCCCTCGAAATCTCCACAATGTCTCTCATCCAGCTTCAATGCGGCGCACAAACATACGACTGGGGCAAGCTCGGCTCCAGCTCGACTGTTGCACGATTTGCCGCAAAGTCCGATCCCTCGCTCACCATCTCGGAAGACACTCCCTACGCCGAGCTGTGGATGGGTACTCATCCTTCTGTGCCCTCCAAGGTGCTGGGCGACACAAACGGCACGACTCTGCGGCAGCTGATTTCCGCCAACCCGGACAAGCTGCTCACCTCCCAGGTCGAGCACAAGTTTGGTCCGGAGCTGCCCTTTCTCTTCAAGGTGCTGTCGATCCGAAAGGCCCTGAGTATCCAGGCTCATCCCGACAAGGAGCTTGGCGCCCAGCTGCACGCCTCGGACCCCGCCCATTACCCTGACGCCAACCACAAGCCCGAAATGGCCATTGCTCTGACCGACTTTGAGGGCTTCTGCGGCTTCCGACCTCTGTCCGAGATTGAGCACTTTCTCGAGACCGTTCCCGAGTTCCGTGAGCTTGTGGGCGACGAGTCTGCCAAGCAGTTTGCCGCCGAGCGAACCGCCGACTCCAAGAAGGCTCTGCAGGCTCTGTTTGGCCGTCTGATGCGGTCTTCCGACGAGCTGGTGGCCTCCAAGGCTGCCGATCTGGTCAAACGAGCCGAATCTGAGGGCCCCAAGTTTGCTGGAGGATCCCCCATTGGCGGTTCTGACCTGGCCGATCTTCTGGTGCGGCTCAACGGCCAGTTCCCCAACGACATTGGGCTCTTCTGTGGAGGTCTGATGCTCAACTTTGTCAAGCTCAACAAGGGCGAGGCCATGTTCCTGCGGGCCAAGGACCCCCACGCCTACATTTCCGGCGACATCATCGAGTGCATGGCCGCCTCCGATAACGTGGTTCGAGCGGGCTTCACCCCCAAGTTCAAGGACGTGGACAACCTGGTCAGCATGCTCACCTACTCCACTGCTCCTGTTTCCGAGCAGAAGATGGTTGCCGAGCCGTTCCCCCGAGCCCACGGCGCCACCGCCAAGCTCTTTGATCCCCCGATCAACGAGTTCTCTGTTCTTGAGAGCGTTGTTCCCTCGGGAGAGTCTCAGACCGTGGACGGTATTGAGGGCCCTTCCGTGGTGATCATTTCTCAGGGAGCTGGCGAGATCACCGTTGCCGGCGAGTCCAAGAAGCTCGAGGAGGGCTTCGTCTTCTTCATTGGCCCCAACGAGAAGGTCGAGGTCAAGAGCAGCGGGAAGGAGGACCTGACTCTGTACAGAGCTTTCTGCGAGGTCAACTGAGCGGAGAGCTGAGATGACGAGGACACTAACACTATAGTAAGACTAGTAATAGACGGGATTGGATTGATGGAGGTGTAGGTGGTGAGTAGAGATCATACCAACAATATCGCTACTTGTATAGTAGCATTTGAGGATAGCTAGAAATGATTTCGTATAGAACTGAGAAGCCAATAGAGCATTTGTAGACAAGCTGATGACTTTTGAGCAAACTTCCATAACACCAAGTTCTATGACTCTTACAGTGAAGTAGCTCTCATGGCACATCTAAAAGTACAGTGAACTGAAGAAAGTACGTACAAGTAACAAGGTACTGAGGATATGTAGGTACACCTACAACTACTAAGGCCCTTCTTAGTGGATGTAAATGAGTTACCTGACTTCTAGTTAGTCCTCATGGTCCAAGATGTCCAAAAAGTACAAGTACTCCTACAGACTACAGTACAGTCTGTATAAGAAGGTATAGAGTAGAACCACCTTTACGAGACGCTACAAGTTAGGAACATGGTGGAGTCACTGTAAGCATAATAGTACATACTAAGTCAAACAAAGCCACTCTCTGTTTCCCAAAAACACCATTCCACTTCCACCTACCCATTTCACACCCCTTCACTTAATCATCAATATGTTAACATCTATAATATTAGGCTGTCAGCAGCACTCTTTTACCATCTTCCATCTTCCAGTTTTAGTTCCAACTTCTCCACCCTAGTTTCGCTTGTTGCCCTGCTTCCACTTTTTGATTCGTCGCTTGAGATCGCCTCGGCTCTGCTGGTAGATGTTGAGCTCCTTGTCCCAGAACATGCCGTCAATGTCGTCTCCATGCTTGTTGATGAGCTGCTCGATCCACGACTGCTCTCGCTCCGACTGAACATGTGGGTTGGATGCAGCCCGCTCGGCTCGGGCCTGCAGAATCTTGATGGTTTCCGTCTCCTCCTCCTCCTCAGGCTTGTCCTCAAAGCCCGTCCACTCCTCCTCCTCCTCGTCACTCTCGGCCTGGTGATCCTTGCCGTAAATCACCTCCACAACCTCGCCCTTGTCATCTCGCACAATGAACGCCTCGCCAGCACTCAGCTTGGGAATCTTTCGCTCGTTGACCACCAGGTTGCTCTTTTCCAGCTCCTCTCGCTCCTGCTGCTCCATCAGGTCCCGCAGCTCCTGATCATGTGGGTTCTTGCCCTGCTGGATTGTGAGCCGCAGAGACTTCTCCTTGAGATCCTCCTCGAGTCCTCGGACCTTCTTGGAACCCGTCTTGGTGGCAAGACCGAGCTTCTTGTAGTTCTGGGCCATGGACAGGTTCTTGTCCCATCGCTGCCGGATAATGTCGGATCCCGTCACCACAATCCGCTTGTGGTTGTCCTTGTCTTTCCGGGTCACCTTGGTGATCGATGACCGGTTCATCTTTCGTCTTCGCACTCCAGAAGGCATTTTTGCTGTCGTTGTCTGTGTATGGGTATGATGTTGAAAGATTCCCACAGGGCTATACTTTGTGCATAGAAATATTTTTAAGCTTTTTCATGTACTCTGCATGTACACCCAGAATCTTATCTGAACAAGAGGTGGCAAATGACGGGGGAAGGGGTGGCTAAATTAAATCAAAACTGATATCATTGGTTTCTCCTTGTTTTGAGCTTCATATCCATATTTCTGCAGATAAATTTGACCACTTTTTAATTGATAACCTTAATTTCTCTCCATCTTCAAACCACAACAACTCCATGAATATTTCTCATATGCCAAATCAGAGCTCACATTCGTCTTCTCCCCATCTCTACCTTCATTTTGACACCCACTTTGACCCCCCTTCCAGTTTCCCCACCTCATCACTTCCTGCAGAATAAATTTTCACCACTCCACATGAACATCGCCAGAATGACGTTTGAGGTTGCCAAAACAGTCGCTGGGGGCTCCGCCGCTCGAACAGCTACCCTAGCCCTCTCCAACGGCAATTCTATCGCCACCCCGGCTTTTCTCACCACTTCTAGCCGAGGATGTGTGCCAAACCTGACCCCCGATAACGTCAACGTCGACAAACATGTGCCTGGAGCCGTGGTTGTCGGTCTGGAAGACTTTGTGGAGCGTCCGCAGGCTCCGCTGCTTCTGAAAGATCTGGGAGACGAGCCTTCTCGAACCAGATTTTCTCTGCCTGAAGAAGCCAACATTCTGCTGCAGACGAGAACACCCTCTAACATTCTTCCTGCCAAGCCCAACGGAAAAAACACGCTGTCCATGTACTCGTGCGTTGGCGTGGTTGAGACTGATATCGATCTTTTCCCTCTCATTGCCAACGCCGTTGCTCCTGAGGTGTTTGTAGCTCCTGCCGATATTGCAGGTCTGTCTGCCTCTGGAGCGTGTCCTGGCTCCAACAAGGTCAAGAAGATGATCACCCGGTCTCAGCGATGGTTGGAAAAGTGTGTGGCTGACGTCAAGGTGCCTCTTTACGCCTCGATTCTGCCTACTCTGCCTGTTCTGCATCAGAAGGAGTATCTCAAGACTGTAGTTGAGAACCAGGACAAGATCAACGGTCTGGTGTTCCACACTCGAGCCGAGCACTCCGAATACCCCGATCAGACCATTGATCTCAGTCGATTCGACTCCACTCGAAAACCCACAGACGCTCAGGCTGCTGAGAGTGCGGCTAGAAAGGCTGCTGCTCAGGGACCTACAGACGGTAACGGAAACCCTCTGGATGTCAAGACTGAGCATCTGACGGGCCCTAAGCCTGTTCTGGACGAGCTCAAGGCTCTTGGAATGGACAAGACCGTGCCTCTCTACCACTCTGGACAGTGTGATACTCCCCAGCAGATGCTGCTTCTCATTCAGCAGGGTTTCGATCTTCTGACCGGATACTCTGTCGAGACCTTCTCCGATGCCGGTGTGGCTCTCGATTTCACCTTCCCCGCTACTCCTGGCTCTGCCTTTGGACACAATCTGTGGGATCCCAAGTTCAAGAACGACTTTTCTCCCCTGGCTGACTCCAACCAGGCTCTCAGTGCTCCTCACCACCGATCATACCTGTACCATCTGATGGACGCACACGAGATGCTGGGTCACGTGATTCTCGAGCAGCACAACCTGGAGGTGTACAACCGGTTCCTGGCTGGAGTTCGACGAAGCATTGAGGCTGGCACTTTTGACGCCGACGTCAAGGAGTTCTTTGAGGTCTACGGAGACTCCAAGGAGGTGCTCAAGCTGGTGGCTTTGAGCGAGACGCTCCAAACTAGTCATGGAGCAGACAAGGATCGTTTTTAGAGAGAAAACGAGGAAGTAGGAGGTAGTCAAGGTGATACCTCCTGCGCCAAAAGGACTCAGTCCACGGAATATGACACCAAAAGAACTCAGTCCACGGAATATATAGACGTTTGGATAAACGGTGTGTATATATTCTATGTATTTTTAAGCATTACCAAAGTTCACGGTAGAAATTGTCAGTGCACAAGTAGGTGCTTATCCTCAGTACAAGAGTATAGATTTACAGCACTTTTCTCTTTCATCGTATTACATCTCATAAATAAGTTATTTAGGCAATGACCTGGCCACCGTTGACCTTCTTGCCGGTCTTGGCGATGGTGGCGAGGACATCGTCGTAGGAGACGGCGTCGTCGGTCTTGACAAGGACAGACTGCTTCTCAAGATCAATGTCGACGGAGGTGACGCCCTCCTTCTTCTGAAGAACTCGGTTCACGGCGTTGGAGCATCCTGGTGTTAGTATAAGGAGTCTGGTGAGAGTCTGGGTGCTGATGTTTCAATAGCAAGGCCACATCAATGATCACAACTAATCGAAGAGACCTATGATCTTCATGTACTCCATAACCAGTCAACATGGAGATATGGGCGGTATCTGTAGACTAGACCGACTGGATCATTACAAGCCCATGAGAAACGACAACATGATCATGCAACAGTTTGCATCAGATGTGTATAGCCCTTTGAAATGTACACACGACAGATCAGGAGCAGTGCCAACACCACAGAGCCAGTAGATCAACAGTAATGATAAGCTAGAAACACCATAGACAGTCATCTTAATCCATCATGTCATTGACCTTCAATGTAAACAGAATGATGGAGCATCAAACCTGTTACTTGTGCATCAACTAATGCAAAACTGTTGCGGTGTCATGATCTGTATGACTGTATGACTGAAAGATTGAATGTTGCCTAATACAGCCCCATAGCCATCTCTCGATCAGATAACCAATTGAGTGCATCGATAGTGTACTTGGATAAGATCATGACCCGTCAGATAATATGATCTGTGTCACATCTCCCCTCCATCCCTCTCAATACTCACCGGAACAGGACATGGAGACGTCGTACTTGTATTCGTGGGCCATTTTGGTAGTGTGTGAGGTCGTTGTGAGTGACTGGAAAGTGTGTGGAAGAAAAGGAGGTTCTTCTGGGCTAATATAGTCTGCAGCGAAAAGAGCTCAGTGGAATTTAACCTTGGGGAGGACATGACGCTGCATTAACGAGCATTTTTGGTGAAGTGATTTCACGTGACGGGAGGTAAGGAAGCGGTTTATCTAGGAAATTAATCTCAGCATCGCTAATCTGTCACGTGACGATTGATCATCTACCTTTTCTGCGTACATTGACACCCATTCTTTTTTGCATTACTAATCATACATCTGATAACTTCTGTCAGGGTAACTCTGCCTTGTGTTATTATGAATTCTGAAATGAAAGTCTGAATGTGGAAGACCTGTTCTAACAACAGACAAGCCACTCATAGCCACCAGCTATAGAGCCGTACACAAGGGCTTGTCTTGGAACAGGGCTGAGCGGCGTATTTCGCTACAAACCTGGATTGTCTGAGCAACTTTAGCCTGACTAATTGAAATGAAACGGCGAAATTATGTGACATGAACCTTGCACGTGGGACTCCACAAAACTCCTTATCCAACCGCATAAAGAGCTCACGATAACAAGGAGGGTGAGGAAGATGAAAGACGTGAGGAAACTGATATCAGAGGTTATGTAAAGGAATGACGTGATGAAGAGAAGGAGTGAGACCGTGGATGTGTCTTGGAAGCGGTGAAGTGGCTTGAGATCTAGTCTCTCAGATAATGAGATGTATCTACGACTAGACCGTAGACCCTTTCTTAGTCGTAGACCCTTTCTTAGCCGTAGACCCTTTCTTAGAAGAAAGAATCACCGGGGAACGCGGTATAGACGTTTCCATTTACCCGTTCGAATGCATTCCATGGGCTCGAACACACGCTCGTAGGTCGCTTGATGAACATTGTCTTAGTAAGCAGGAGTAGTGTGGGTATCAACACAATAGAAGAACTGACAAAGCGCTCGAAATGTACTTGTGAACTTCAGTAGTTCTTCCATTTTCTCTCACCTCACAATTTCACTCGGATAGCTAATGATGACAGTTGACATCTGGTGATACTCTTTAAAGGCTACCTCAGTCCACTTCACTTCATCTCCATTATGAACTACTGAAAGGAAAGCTATCTACTGAAAGGGAAGCTGTCAGTGTAGACAGCTTATTTGACGATCTACAGTAAATCACTGTATGCTCTCCCAGTCTGACAGGACTCCTCAGTAAGTCTCCAGTCACCACCTCCAACCCCAAGTAAACTCCCAAGTATCTTGACGACTTATTACTTGACAAAACATCCAATAGAAGCTGCACTATGAGCTCAATAGTCCTGAGCTATAATGTCAATAACGAGAAATTTTTGCTAACAGTAGGTTGATATGTGTATTGACAAAGCCCAACATCACTCCAGTCTAACACACACACCACCACCTTTCCTTCCTCAGCTTACATAATCCACATCCTCAGGTTATGACACTCTTTCCATTCCACATACCGTTCTAGATGCGCATATTTCCTCTGCACCCCACCTGTCCAGACCGCCCCCACCTTTGGGAAGGTTTATTGGTATGGTCCAGACTGCGTATGCCGGAATCGAACCAGGGCTGTTGGTGACAGAAAAGAGAAAAGGATAGGTCTAACGAACAAACGTGCGAAAATGCGCTGCCCAAAAGTGGAGCCGTGGATGCGCTAGTGGAATTTGGTGAAAATTGTGAAAAATGGTGAAAACTGGTGAGAAGTCTAGACCAAGAGGGAGGCAGATGAAGAATTTACGAGAGTCGTGTCAACTACGTCAGGAAGACGATTGATGTGAAGAGGGTGTGAGTATTGTCATAGAGTTAACCACGTGAAGACTCATACCGTATGTACTCCGTATTCCGCACTCATCTACAAAGCTGTCTTCCCACGTATACCCGTATCCATTTCCTCACCTTAGCCGCTTGAAGTTCCAGCTGCTCCTTTCGCTTGCTATTCTATTGCATGGCTGTCATTCGGTCCAGCTCGGGTCAATTAGCAACTGCTGCACACGTCATCTGTCTCTTTTTGGCCACCCCATAGACCGGACTTATACGGAAGCGTCAGGCTAAGAGAGGGAGTTATACCCATCATTATAATTCCGGTGGGTGGAAACAAGAGGTGAGGCTATTTGGTAAGGACAGAAAAAAATGACAATACAACTCCCACTCTGTCACCACCTTAATCTCATGATGACTGAATTTCGTATCTTAACTCAACCTCTCTCCCATCACTTTTTTCCTGCCAACTGCCACTCTTTGTGCTGCTAGCTCGCCGCTAAAAAAGACGCCTGTCTTTGTGGTCGCTAGCCTGCCACTAAACCACTCGCACCAGCGCTAACGGCTCACAGTAGCGTCCTCCAACAGAGCTAAGCCGGCATTTATTTGTTCGGCGGCCAATCGGGCTAAAGGCCGGCTCGTCTACAGCGCCCTTTGGCTTTCCTTTTGTGTCTTTTGTGCTGCCGAAACGAAAAGCCGAAAAAAAAGCAGGCCAAGTGTGCAAGTGCAAGTGCAAGTGGGTCCCCTTGCCCCCGCTTGCTTGTGTGCCGTGTGTTTGTGTGCCCAACCACCACAGGAGACAAGTTGCTGCCAAAAGGGGCTGTGCCAAATTGGCGTGTGTGCGCGGTGCGCTACGGGGGCTGCCCCAACGGTCTTCTGTTGTGTGGTGGTGCGTCGCGGACACCAAGATCGCAACATTGACTACGGAGTTTCTTCTCTCAAACATGCTCACCTCATCACCGTTGCAAACTCAGCTCCAGCCGGTACTCTAAACCAAAACTTTTTGCTCATCAAGGATTTCAGAGTTGGAGCCAAATTAAAAAGAGCGTATTTATGGTTATCACAGAGTTTTGCAGAGGAGAGAGATGTGGGTGAGGATCGTGCTCAAAGGGGACGCTTTGCGGTGTATTCGACCGCTCAGGTGCGCTCGCCTCCAGCTGATAATACGGCCTCTGCAATTTCTTCCACAATCGAGCCACTTTTGAGGCACAGGACAAGGCAAGTGTACCCACACACCAAGAGCAAAGCACCTCCAAAAATTGATACGACCCACAGGAAAAACGCACGCTTTGAGAGCAAGCTACCGACACTGCCCATGGGAGCAAGCATACAAAGGAGGAGGAGCACCGGTGCCGAGACCTGGCTCGATTCCAAGGTTGCGGAGAGATACTCCCAACCCAAGTCAAACCTCACACTTTCTCTCGTCTCCAGACTTGTCTGAACTCTGCCCTGAAACTCAACTCTATGAAATTCAAACTATATGCCAGGCCAACTGTATTCCCAACTGTATGCCAACTATAACTGTTTAGTTTGATTAGCTTAGGTTTGGGTGGGGATCTGAGGAAGAGGATTGTGGGAGGTGTGGGTGTGTTGGTTGGATTTTTACTTGACAACTATGTTCAGAATGTGATCTTATCTGTTTGGTATCAGTTTTACACGTCTATCCCTCCTGCTACGCCAAAAAACTCCGTCTGAAATCCCTCCCCGTCTAAACTAACATATGCATCACAACAACGAAACTCCAACCGAAAATAAGTTGGAGTTTCTCTTCAATGTGGGGAGTGCTTTGACTTAGAGCTTAGACAAGACACAAGAGGTAGATTGGATCAGAGTGCGATGCGATGAGGGGAGTATTATCGCGAGACACTTCTCCAGAGGTTTGGTGCATGTCCAGTGTAAGCGCGATGTTTAGCCTAAGAATATATTGCTAATTGGAATTGAAAAAAAAATGACCTAAGAAGGAGACGATCAACAGTTCTGAGAGATAGGAGATGAGAAGACCCACAAGAGCAACATGATGACATTGGATACTATACATTAGCACTCATAGCCCCCTCCAGGGTAGTATCACTCCACTGGTCAGTGTAACATTCCGTTTTAGTGAGCACCACCATGACAATTAGCTGGTATCAAGTGGCCCTCAGCTCTGACTACAGGCCACCACCCTATATCCCTATATTCAACACTCCACCTTATTTCACTGATGTAAATAAAACCCACTTTAATCATCTACCTTCTTCTCCCTTACCACTCTCAACCACCCACTCAATCAACACCCTAGAATCATCCTGGTGGCTTCAAAAAGCACCCATCACTTCAACCCGTCTTACTAACCACACAGAATCAAAATCAGCCCATTCTGAGCTGTCCAGCACAAAATTAACGTCCCATGTTACTGCCACCTATCACTACATTCCCAGTGTCATGACAGACTACAGCACAACACAACAGTGAGTATCAATCACAGACAAATGCTACAAGTGGTGAGACTTGCTACCACCCTCTAAGTGTCTGCTCCCACACTCGTTCCTCGCTATTCGCTTACTCGCTACGCTCGTTGCACTCATACGCTCGTCACTACGTGTGGTCGGTCCATTTCACATCCGTTACTAATACAATCTATAATAAAAAAAGCCCGGCTAACCCGCCCAAGCACTCGTTACTCCACAATCGTGGTTTTCGCTGGACTTCTCCAGCATGCACTACACTTACCACGAAGGGTTGCTGTAGTTGCCGCCGTAGCCTCGCTGGCCAGCGGCTAGAGGGCCGTGGGGAGCAGGGGCCTGTGTGGGGGTCGAGCCGGCGGGAGTGGAGCCCTGGGAAGCGCCTCCTTCAGGCAGCTTTCGGGGGTCCATGGCGGAGTAGTTGGAGGGGGCTCCGCTGCTGTACTCGCCGCCAAGGGGAGGTAGCGAGGGAGAAGCACCCTGGCCAGCGCCGCCCTGGCTGGACTGGGCGTGTGCGCCAGAGGCTCCGTTGGCAGCACCCTGCTCGGGGTGGCCAGGAGCGCCCTGGTTGTAGTAGTAGCCGTGGTGGGGCTGCTCAGCACCGCCGGCAGAAGCGTGGGCGGCTCCGGCGGCTCCTCCAGCGGCTCCGGTGGGGGTGTTGGAGCCGGAGATGCCGGGCAGAGCGGTGGTGAAGGGTCGGTAGCCGCTCACGTAGCCTCGCTGGTCACCAGAGGCGGCCGCGGGGTCGTAGTCGGCGGGGTAGCTCTGGGGGTACTGGCCAGGAGCCGACTGGGAGCCCTGGGGGTGCGAGGGGTAGCCCTGGGGTCGGCCAATGGGCGGGGGCATCTGTGGCTGGAACTGCTGGTTGTAGTACGAGCCCTGGCCGTAGTAGGGCATCTGCTGGGGCTGGGGGGGAGCCGAGGGGGTGTTGGAGGCGGTGGAGCCCGCAGCACCCGTGTTGGCACCGGCGCCAGTGTTGGTTCCGGCTCCGGCTCCGCCAGCAGCGCCGCCGGCGTACATGCCGCCGTTGTGGGAGTAGGACTGGCCGGGGGTGGTGTTGAGGGAGTCGGGGGGGATTCGGAAGTTCTGTCGCTTGATGAGCTCCTCGGTGATGGGCAGCTCTCGGATGCCTTCGGTCTCGCTGGGGGTCATGAACTTGCCGTTGAGCACGTCGTCGGGCTTGTAGTACGAGACCATGTGGTGGTGGATTCCAGACACGACAATGGAGATGGTCTTCTTGATGAGACCGTTCTCCTTGAAGCCGTACGAGTCGACGAGGGAGCCGACAAGGGATCGCTCAGACGAAGGAGAGGGACCGGTAGAGGCGCCAGTTCCGCCGGGAGCGCCGCTGGAGCCGTCGTAGTTGTAGTCGCCGTAGCCCTGGCCGGAGTTCTGGCCGGGGTAGGGGTTGTATCGGGTCTGGCCGGGGGCTCCTCCCTGGCCGGGGGCTCCGCCAGCAGCTCCTCCAGCTGCGTTGCCTCCTCGGGCTCCTCCAGGCGAGGGCAGAGTAGGAGAGGCGTCCTCGATCTTGGTCTTCTTGGCGGCTCGCTTCTTCTCTCCGGGGCCAAAGGGCTTCTCGAGCTGTCGGTAGACGAGGAAGTTGCCGAGGATACGCGACGGCGACCAGGAGATGCCGTCGGTCCATCGCTTGATGCCGGCGCCCTGTTCGCTGAAGATGAAGACGGCGCCGGACTTGATGATGCCGGCTCGCTCTCTGTCGTGTGGTCGTCGGGACACGGGCATGAGCAGGCCGTTGATGGTGGCCTGGAAAAGCAGCAGGGCGTCGTGGATGGTGCCCACGTAGCCGTTGAAGGTGGGTTGGATGGACATTGGGACGTGTCTGTCTTGTGTGTGTTTGGGGGGTCAAAAAATCGAGATGTTCGAAGTTCGCGCTCGGGTTTGAGTTTATGGGTCACGCTGGGTTTAAGTATGGTGGATAAAGGGTTTGGGAGGGTTTGGGAGTGGGAGGTTAAGGTTTGGGTTTGAGAGGAATGAAATGTTGTTGGTTGAGCGGGGGTGGTTGTAGAAGGAGGATGGCAGATGTTCTGGAATATTTTAGCATCATTCTATTGCGCCGGCTGTTGGCTTTCGAATACAACAACTTTCGTTTTTGTAGGACAACTATTGAAGAAGTTATTGCGTGCCCTCTATCACATAAATCCCTACAACTCAAGCAAACATAGCATTCAAAAAGTGGCAAAAAGTGCAAAGTGCAAGCTGGACAAAGCCCGCACGCTAGACGCACACTAACGCTGCAGCCTAGAAGTATGTACCAGGATGAATGACAAACCAAGTCAGGCTGGGAATGGGAGTGGGAGAAAAAAAGGGCCGAACGAGAGAAAATAGGCCAACAAAAACGAAGACATTTTAAGACGAAATAAAACAAAAGAATCAGTCGCCACCCTCAAAACACCCCCACAAATGCCCTTACCCCATATCTCGCAACTCGTCTCAATGTAAATCCCGCAAAGAATGACAAACTCGGAAGAGAGAAGCAAACCACGGCGGTCTTTGTTGTCAGGTGGCAGCACCGCTTTTCTGGCAGGGGCGGCTGGCAGAAACACAAAGTGGACGTAATAGCAAGAGACCAAGACTGAAGAAGAGGAAGAAGAAGAAGAAAAAAAGCTTTGTCCTGACTAAGAGGTATTGACATTGTCTGTGGGTGAGTGAGTGTGAGTGTAGAGTGTGTAGTTGAGGCTATCGTAATAAGGTGGACAACAATATATCTCTACTTTAAATGAGGGAAAAGTCCCAATCAAAACACAGCAAACAGTATAACCACAGCTCAACACCATCCCTCCTCTGAAACCACAACAACACATCATATCTCTCCATATCCACTCGTCAGAAATCACAATCTTCAATATCCAGTACAAACCTAAACCTAGAAAGCAGCTCAAACGCACCACCGGACAAAAGAGCTCTCTCACTTTCATACTCTAGGTTGGCCCAAACCTCCGCCAAAATCAAAATCCAATATACTCGTCTCATCTGCCCAACCACACTCGGCTATAGTGAGCTTGAGCTTATTTGCTCGTGATATTTCTCCATGGAAAAATCGTTGCCAGATATTCGGGGCAAGAATAAGTAGTGGGGCATCAGCTGACCGTAACCCGGTTTGGCCACCGTGGCTGCAGTACGTTTTTTTTTTTTTTTTTTGGGCTGCCATTTGCCGGGACGTCCCAATCAGGAACCGCTACCCTAACCCTAATTCGCGCCGGCGCTGCCCTAGCCCTATTTCCCTTGCTCCCATACTTTAGCAATGAAGCCGGAAAGGGTATGGCTGTGGAGCCCCAGAAGTGGACATTCAGGATGTGGCTTCGGATTTCGTCTGTCATCGATTCTGCACATTTTATCTCCACATTTCCATACCCTGCTATCAGACCCTAGCCCTATTTAAATCGAAAAGCCAGTCTCTCCTCCCAATGGAGCGCTCCCCCAACCCTGACAAAAATAACCGAAAAAATGCTAACCCTGTTTCATTGGCCACTGATAACACACCCTGCCGTATGTAGTCAAGCCACCTTTTGACCGAGGCAAAGACGAGGGCAGATTTTGACGAGAGCAACGAATCTGGGGAGTTTGGGGTCACGTGAGAGGTGTTCGTCACGTGATAGAGCCGCTATCTCGAAAACCAAATCCACTTAGACTCGTCTCAATAATTAAGCTGGGTTTAAACTGAAAATTGGCACATGCGAGATTGGGTTTGATCACGTGAAAGTGGGGGCCATGGTAGGGGAATGTGAGTATATACGTTTGATTCGTTTTGATGAGGGGAACACAATTGTGTATTCGGATTTGCTGTACCTGTATTGGTCGTCTAGATATGGCGTGTTTCGTTGTCCAACGTTGCTGTAACAAAGATTTCACTCTAAGAAACGTTGATGAGGTTAATTGAGCTGCTGGGAGTTTTAGTTTAGAGATAGTGGGAGATGACTAAGCGGGTGATAAGTATGATCTGTAGCTGATGTAGAGGTGCTGTCAGAAAACGAAGTTGCTGGTTGTGTTTGTCTGAGTGAGGCGGATCGATTGATGAGCTTTATGTCTCTATTCGATGAAATTTGTATGTATATGACGCTACGTTCTGAGATATCCTGTCGTAACCTTCCACGGAATACACCAGTTAATCCAGTGTCGTATAGAAAGCTGCGATTTTCTGAACACGTGATTTCGGAAATTGGAGCAGATCCATCGGTCAAATCACGTGATCCCTCCCTATCAACGCAACTTCATATCTCTCGCACCCCACAGAGCACGTGACGAGACCCCACAAGCCGTGAAGACGCAACCTTGACGTTTTTTAGAACCACTATCTAGCATTACAAACTCAATCAAAAGGCTGAGGTAATTAACTAGCTCGAGTCAAAGCTGTTCTAGCTCGCAGAGCGTATTTTAGCGAGCCATGAGCTTGTATGTTTGGGTCCACGTCCACGTGATTTGTGAGGTGTTTATCTGTGGGGTCAATTGACAGAAAATAGTAGTGTACGGTATACCAAAATGATGCCCTTGACGTGGGCTACAAAATGATGTACTTTTCATTCCAATCGGCTGACTGATCGCCAAGTTATAACTCCTCTAATATACCAATTAACTCTTTGGTCAGAAACTTACCGTGGAGACTAGACAGATTGGGGGTCTTAGTAGATCGACAGAAATGATAGAATGTGATAGCAAGAAGGAGGAGGGAGGGAATGGACCAAAAATGAGGTGTATCTATCACTTGTAAGTCACCACAATAGTCACATCATGATATTTTCTTGTGCGTATCCCCCATCACGTGGAAAGCCTCTGGAGAAGAGACCTCGGACTTGCACCGTCTCCAAGGTTCTCAACGAGTGTTTATTTTGCCCACAAACCCTGCCGATCGAAAAGTAGAGTTGGGGTCGTATTCAGATGAAATTCTGAAGTGGTTGGATGGATGAGGATATCTGGTCTTGGAACACACACCAGTATCTACCATCGTAGCCCCCGCTAGCTACTCAACGTCTACCATTGCCATCTCCCCTGCATCGGTCTATAGACGTTGGTGTCTAAAATGGATCTAAGTAGACCCAAATTGCGTTTACGTGCGAGATATGGCGTAGGAGCCGTGCAAGTTGTGGACTGCGATAGAAGTTGGAGAAATTAATAACAAGAGTTACCACTATAACCACGACACTACGCTGAAGCTCTGAATTAGCGCCATACCCGATCAGCTCGATTCCTCAGTTCTTACTAAGTAACCCAAATGGGCAGGTGGGGTACCTGTAATCGTCGGTAATTGGGTTGCACTAATTACTTTTGGCCGAGCTTGCGAGCACAAGAAAGCGCTGGAAGGAGTCTCTCGTTTTTGTGAACTCTGCTGCACCTTCACTGGATCACACAAACTCTTTGCCTTTGACTTTGTCCATGGAGGTGTTATTTGGGACACGGCCAAAACGTCGCACGTTCCTGCGATTGCTGTGGAAGACGGAGGAAAGCAAACGCTGGGCGTTCACTTTTGATGTTTCCAACAGCCATGGCAATCGCAGCTCAAGAACCCCCACTTTGCTCTTTTATACCTCAAAACTTACGTCCAAGTCTGAGGGGTTTAAAAGTACATGGGGTAGTGCGGCTTTTGTTGCAAAGGGTGTGCTGGAATGGTCCCTTGTGCTTTACGCCGTATTTAGGGCGGATTTCCAGCGGTATACGGAAACGGCCAGTAGGTGTTCCTGACTAAATATGATACAAGAGTGACTATGGCAAGTTGGTCTCCCAGTTTCCACTCGGTCAACGTTCACGCCAAGTCTTCCATACACTCTGTATAAGCTTACGTGTGGACAGACAAGATATATGGCCGAATAATACCTTTGGCTGGGGTCTGGAAGAGTGCAAGTATAGTAACTTGGTTGTTCAATTAGAGTGTCTCTGGTCAACCCCCCATTTCTCTTCAACCACGGAAGATACCGACTCGGGGACTTCTCCAGGCGGTTGCGGACGGCCAATAACCCCCAGAAAACCAGCAGTCCCGCATTTTCCTCTTTTCCTCCGCCCCCGTTTTTTCATTTTCCAACCCAGCGCAAACTCTGTTGACGAAGCAACATAGCCCAGATATGCAAGCGCTTAGAGTTGTGGTTAGGGCCTGGGGGTGATACTCGGGTCAAGCGCATGGCCGTGGACTGGAATGAGGGCGGCTGGGGCGTTTCCAGGCGTTTTCCCGGTGTTTTGACGTTCTCAAATCCGTCCAAATCGGGAAATACCCGCAGTGCATGCTCGTGCTCGCTAACGCTGCACTACTAGTCTAAAAAACACGAGATTTGACAGGTGTGGTCCCAGCGGGTTGGGGGGCTACAAGCCTTGTACCTCAAGCTCCTTGTACTTTGCGCAAAACAGCCTTTCGCTAAGCCTTGGTGCCGCATGCTTAAAGGTGGGCGGGTTACACGGTGGAGGGAATAGTGGCACGGAATGAGCACATGTGGGGTTCTGGGGAAATAAGCGGGAGTGACGGCGGATGCACAGTGGTGCCAGATAAGCGAGGCGACAGTGGGAAATGACAGCACGAGGAGAAGACCGACGGGTTCCACAAACCTCCGAACAAATCATAACCTACGACCCAGCATTATCGAATACTGTTTGCATGTGCACTGACAACCCTATCTTTGTATGAGCGAGGATGGAGCTCAGTGAAGCCAAAGTGTGGGGGGGAAGTAGACGCTGATTTGAGGAGTATTTTGTTAGCCGAGTAGATGAGAAAAGCTGATATAACGAATCTCCAGATCAAGACGAATATTTTGGTGTACTTTACATATCTCCACCTCTAATACTTCTCATTCCACACGACCTCTCTATTCTCCCCATATAACCATTTACTTAAGCACACCCAACTAAGAGTTAACTCGTTGTGAGCTTATCCAAGTAAGTTGGAGGGTTGTTGTCAACAAGACTCCAGGGTCCAATTCTAATGCTGCACAGCTCAGAATTTGCACCACCGATGCCTGATACAAAACGAAATCACAGCTAGAGTTGCGTATCGTGTGGGTGAAATTTGACGGTGTTTGAAGACACTATTCGGTTTCAGTGGTTGATGAACTTGTAGAGCGTGGTTTTCGTGCTGTAATAGAAGTCTATGACTCGTGTCTTTGTGCAATGATCTCCCAAACATGCAATAATGAGGCAGCCAAAATTTCAGCTCTCTAGGATCAATATTGAGAAGTATCACTGGATCTAGAAATTACAGGAACTGACCAACTTTGGCAATTTTGCTGGAATAGCTAAGAAAACTGCAGTCCCGAGAAGCTGTAACTCTGCGAATCCATCTGATTGTATTTTCTTGTTTTAATCTTCGTTCTTGATGTGAAGTCATACTCCAGTGAATCTCTATCAGTAGGAAGAGCTCTTGAACGACATAGTGAGACAAAAATACCTGGGATATCAATAGAATCTGAATCAAATTGATCCCTGGATCAATCTCATCAGTTTGGTATTAGTCTTGGATCTATTTCTCTTCTACTTGCCTCGTTATATCGATCCTCCACTTTTCACCATACACCATCACTAACCTGACTAATCAACCAAAAATAGCAATGCAGTCCAAACCACATCTTTCAACAGCTCCAATGCATCCTATACACTCACCTGTTAGTTGCGTTATTCCTTGTCCTTACTAATATCTCAACATGTTATACAAACCGCTTCTACTAACCTCATCCCTCTATAGTTCTCACCCACCGCTTAAATAAATTCTACAGACAAGAGATTCGGACCGAAATCTTCACGTCAGAAGAGACACACAAATTCTGATTTCCTTATGTCTCGAGATGCTCAAATTCTACCGACGATAACCTCTCCTTGTGGGGTAAACTTTCGGATCAGATCCGAGCATTAAATGTAGATTGAGCAGTTGGGTTTGGACATGTAAGAATTGAATCAACTGTTATCCGGCATTCCGTTCAACTATTTCCATCAACAAAATTCACATTCTCCACCTCCTGTACATTCAAAGTCAATAAATATTTTCTATATTGCCATACGGGCCGAATCTCACCAAGTGACATTGTAACTACCTCTTCTCATCACAACTCACTCCTCAAATCTCCGTTTCTGTCACTTCGCCACGTCCGCTGCTCCTTGACAGTCTTCACTCTGTAGTTAAAGTCGCCAAACCGCTGCTCTCGAGCATCATAGTACAAATCATCATCATCATACAACTCCTGCTCGGAAACAGGCTCGACAATCTGCGTGGCCAGATCAGTGGCACCGTAGTCACGTGACTTGGGCGAGTCGTCCTCGTTTCGCCACTGGTCGAACGAGTCGTCAATCTCGGCTATCGATGCAATTTGGAGAAGCTGCTCTGAAGCAGCAACAGGAGCCTGCTGAGAAGCCAAGAGTCCACTATGTTCCGTGGGGTCACGTGACGAGTCGCCGCTGTCGTTCTCGTCACGTGACTCGTCGTGCAGCCAGTACTTGCCTCTTCCTCCGTCCGTGTATCTCAGGCCGCTCATAATCTTTCTCACTCGACTGTCTGCATCTGGGTGGTCTACAATGACGCTTTCCACGCTGTCAAAGTTCCTGTAAGTGTACCCCTTACCCCAGAAAGTGCTTTTGAAGTCGTAGACCAGATCTCCAACTCCTAGGACGTCTCTCAGAGCTAGCCAGAGAGGCAAACGGGCAAATCCACAGTCTCTCTGGCAGTATTCGTCATGGGGAAAAGCCCACATGTGCAACAGAGCAAAAGGAGTCATTTCCAGACACATGAACCAGTCCTGGAGAGGAGCAGAGGACTCTGGTTGGATGATTCCCATCAATTGAGCCAGAGCAAGTACCACCCCTTGCCAGTATGAGAAGAAAATGATGAGTTTGATGCACAGAAACTTTGGCCAGGGGTTGTAGGGTTGCAGGTCGGTATGGAGACACATCCAGAAGATTCCCAGAGCGTACAAACTGAGAGAAACACTGACATTGTACACAATACCTATCCAAGTGTATCCACTAGTCAAGCTGATATCTCCCTGTTTGTACACTCCACAGACCTTGCAGATAAAGATTGCCACGGAAATGACAGGTTTGATCCACACGTATTGAAGAACGGCTCTTTTGACGGTCAGAAACTCATGGGGATCGGAAATGTTCACTTTTCCAAAAAGAGTATTGAGAGGAGCTCTTCCCTGGGTGGTGAAAATGATGTTTCGTTCGCCTCCTAGAAGATTAGTAAGTAGAGAGAAGAAGGTATAGAGGGTGAATGCCTCATACATTTCTTTCAACGCCGATAACACAATGTTGAATCGAGCCAGAGGTTTGGAGATTTGGTTTTGTGTTTCCAGTAACGATAGCCATGACGATAGAGCAAAGAGAGGTACCAGGAACAGGATTCGGATGACTAATCGCTGGTCAGCAGGTCGAGTATATGTGTACAATTGTAAGAGGATCGATATCGTCGAGATGAAGATGGCGATGAACGTAGACCATGTGGCGACACTGATGAGGTACTGTGGCAGCATGTCGGTTGTGATGCAGGATGTATGCGTTTAAAAATGCAAGTCTTGTGTGGCGTTAGAAGGTGTGAAAATGAGTCACAAGAGTAATGTTGCTATTGTAGTTGCAGACTTTTGGTTGCTGTCTAGAGACCTTTAGAATGGCTGCCGTTTCGTTTTGTGCGTTGCCTGGGTTACCGTCTGTGACTGGGGGCTGCTGTGAACCTGAGGGGTCGTAGCGTCGTATGGCGTGTGACTACGCCTAGTCTGATCTCGTGATGGTGTAGTGCAGAAATGTACTTTCTTCGTCTCTGTATAATATAGGGGTAGAGTTTGGGAGTAGTGGGGTGGGTGGCGATAAGGTAAAAAAGCTGGATTTAGGGGCTGAGAGTAATATTTTTGGAATGGGGAGATTGAGAGCAGTAAGGGGATGTAATTGGATTTTCTGTGAGATTATTACTGCGTTCTGTAGAGTGGGGTTATGAGGAGGTGTGGGGATTTAGTTGGGAGAAAATAGGGTTAGTTGGGTGTAGGTGGGAGTTTACTTGAGAGAGAGAGGTGGTGATTAAAGACGGAGGTTGAGAGGAAAATTACGGAGGTTTGGCATGTGATTTTGGTGGGCCTCTAGGAGTAAATCGGTGCTGTTTCTACTGCTATATCTCTTCTATTCGTGTGAATATTCACTTCTACGTAGATTGATATGGGTGGCGAAAAGAGCAAGTCTAGATCATGAAGACGGAAGAGATTGTGGATTACGTAAGAACTGTTAAGAGAAAAATGAAGCAGTAATCAAAGTGACTGCAATCGATTACCACACTTTCGGTGAAAATCTCCTCAGTCATCCTTATCAGAATATTTTTGTCGGTAGTAACCACAATGCATGAACAGTGAGGGGGTTTTATGAAACAATTTGAGTAGCAAAAAGTGCTGAAAAATTGGAGGAAGGTAGAAGTATACGTAATATGTATTCCAGAGCTTCAACTAGTCACCTTGATGTCTTTTCAGGCGACTTATTTCGTCCTCCAAAATCCCCCTCTATAACTCTAAATCGTTTAAGCTGCAGCAAAGAAACCAACCTCCAAAAAATCATCACCACTTTTCAAATCGACACAAACAGCATATTTTGAGCACGACGGGAAAAAGGGATACTCGAGGGAATAGAAACGGCATACACATCACGTGATACGACAAGGAAGAGGCGATAAGACTCACAACCAACATCCAACAAGCCCATCACTAACATCAACAACAACATCTTTGCATTCACCTCAGTGACCTCACACACTCACACACACACACACACACACACAGCATGGTCAAAATCCGAACATCTCGATCCAAGGCTCCTCCAGCTGGATTTGACGACATTTCCGACATTCTGCAAGAATTCGGAGATAAACTGAAAGACGCACAAAACGCTCCTACAGAGGGAAAGAAGAAGAACCAGCTTCTGTGGGACATTTATCGAATCCACCACCAACGGTCTCGATATGTTTACGAGCTGTATTACAAGAAGGAGGCTATCACCAAAGAGCTGTATGCCTACTTGTTAAAAAAGGGATATGCTGATCAGAATCTGATTGCAAAGTGGAGAAAACAGGGATACGAAAACCTCTGTTGTTTGAGGTGTATTCAGGGCAAGGAGAACATCCACGAGGGAACTTGCATTTGTCGAGTTCCCAGAAAGGATATCAAGGATGATAAACCTGTGGAGTGTGTCACCTGTGGATGTCGAGGTTGTGCTTCCAGTGATTAAGCGAAGGTGAAGCGCTACCTGTAAGGGCTGCTGTCATAAGCGTTACTGATATGATACATTCGTGGCTGTATGACACTTGTGTGGCAGTTTCCACAGTCACTATATGGCAACAGCTGTCGAGCATCAGGTCTACAGTGGTTGTAAGACAGTGGGGCGAACAGTCGACAACCGATTGGACTCTACATTAGGTCTGTGCCCTAGCTACACTACACACTGCAATTATTGGACCTTACTGTGCTGGACTACGAGTGGTTCAAGTACCTGTCTTGGAGGCCAGTTGCTTAGGCACTTCACGATAGCATAAGGAAGGAAAAAGAAGTCGCAAGACTTGTATAATAACATATGGATTGGGTATGATGGAATTCGAGTTCATTGTAGAAGGGTATAGGTGCTCAAAATATGAAGATATACTCGTATCACTGCCAGGATGATCAACACCACTCAGTAAATCCTCCACCTGCCCACCTTGTAGTGGTTTTACCGTCAAAACAGTCTACAAGTAGTTCGATACCACTGACTAAGCAAACCAGGTGAGGTGACACAAATATAGCCGTTCGAGACCTCTGACCTTCCACTGACCTGTCACTGGAGGAGTAGCTCAAACTCGACGTGCAGGGTTCAGATGGCAGAGGTGTAATTTTCTTCAGCCACAGAGTTCGGAGTTAACATTCCAAACTCAGCCTTAACGCCGATTAGCTAAGTTGCTGGTCTTTAACCTCACACGACATTGCAGTCCTGAGACGAAATACCCTTCCCTTGTCTTTACAGTTGCACTTGTGTCTCTGTCTTTCCTCCAAGCTCTATCTCTGGTCGCTTGTGTTTTCCGAAGTCATGTGACCATGTGAGCTTGTTCCAAACAGGACTCTGCCATATTGGGGCAATAAATACGGAATTTTGCAACGAGTAATCTAGCATTCGGAAACACACGGCCCGCTAATTATAATTGTCTAAGCTTGGTCATTTTTTGAAATTTCGTTGATTTTTCGTGGACCCCTGAAGTTCATGAGATCATCACCCAAACACCCAAACGTCTAACCCAATATCTTAATGGACAGTGGGAGATTACGTAACCGGAGTTAAGAGATAGAACCACAACTGAGTGTTCAGACGGGGAAAAGAGTGACAACTGTAAGACCGCACGGCTCATGTTACTCTCTGCTCATAAAATTGGCGAAATTGGGCGACTTTCCAGTTTTGACCCCAACTATGCACAGAATACACCACTCTGCCGCACTTTTACTCTGATCCAGGCCGTTGGCTCTTCTGTAACCAAGCCCATCCAGTCTAATACTGTCCAGACTACCGACCCTGTGTCTCAGACCACCTCCAAGCTGATTCCTTTTCGAAGCAATTACTTGAATCCTCGAAATCGACCCGTTAGTGGTATCAAAATGATGACAAGAAGGAGCCAAATCTAGTAGAAGTAGTCCGAGGTGAGTGGTGCTTCGAGATCAAGATATAATTGACTTCTGGTTGTTCAGCCAAATTAAGCTATACAAGCGAGCTCCAATTGCCCCACAATTAAAAGTAGTTTTTCGAAACCTCAGAATTGCCTTGTCATTGGTATCAAAATGATCAGCAGAAGCAGCCGAATTGAATAGCAAAATACTGAATTAAGTGGGTCTGCTTGCGCTCTATCTATGAGACCTACTCGTCTTATAGATATATTAAGCTATAACCATCTGGAAGCGACTTTTTTGTTTTCGAAATGACCCGTTTGTGGTATCAAAATGATCACATGAAGTAGCTGAGTTCAGATGTCGTAGTATGACATCACTAGCGCTGTTGTATCTTAACATAAACATGTTTCCAGTTTTACAGTCAAATTAAGCTATATTTTACCCAACTCGGATCGGGAGCATTTAATCAACAAATGTGGTCAAGTAGCCCTCAACAACACTGCTGGACACAAAATAAGGTTACTCATCTTTGTGTAACATCCCAACTGCGACACCTCCTTAACTAACACAAACACTTACACAAATACTCCCCACAACACAACACAAGATACCCATGAGATACCACTACAAATCGCTGTTGCACCTCTTCCCCACTCGAAGTCAAGACCCCTTGCCGCGCACACAACGCTCCGTCACCGTCTGTAACGCATAGTATCATTGACCTAGGGTGAGGCTGCTTTAGTCTGCAGGGAAGAGGTGTGTCAGTGAGGTGTATGATATCTCAGACTCACAAGACTGAAGCAAGAAGTCTTTGATACCGGTAGAGCGTTGGATTTCGATACCGTCACAGCTTTGCAGCCTGATACCGTGAGTTGATACCAGTTTGCCGAGTGATTGACCTTTACTAACACAGGACATGTCGTGTTCAGACACATCCACATACCACCACTCAGAGCTGATTGAAACACCTTGATTGCAATCAGCTTCTGCAACACCTCAGCACCAATCACTACATCTTCCAACACTACACTCGCTCGATTTTACACATGAAATTAATTAATTATTTTTCGATTAGTTAACAAATGTCCCGGCTCTTACAGAAGAGCAGCGAGAATGGGGAGAGCGGCAAGAGCGCCAATAACCAGCTGGGAGGCACCGTTGGCCTGAGCGGGGTGCTCACCCTGGCCGGTAGCCTGGGGAGACTGGGGAACGCCACCAGTGCTGTCGACACGGAGAGTAGACTGGGCCGAGCCGTCAACACCGTTGTTGGAGCCAGAGCCAGAGCCGGAACCAGAGTTGGAACCGGAACCAGAGTTGGAGCCATCACCGTTGGAACCAGCACCGTTGGAACCAGCACCGTTGGAACCAGCACCAGAGCCAGAGCCATCAGAGCCAGAGCCGTTAGCACCGGAGCCGTTGCCGTTAGCACCGTTGCCGTCAGCACCATTTCCGGAGCCGTTACCAGAGCCGTTGCCAGCACCGCTTCCAGATCCGTCGGCGCCGTTACCGTTGCCAGACTCAGATCCAGAACCAGATCCAGAACCGTTGGAACCGTTTCCAGCTCCAGAGCCATCAGAACCAGAGCCGTTACCGGATCCAGAGCCGTTGGAACCATCTCCGTTGCCAGCGCCAGAACCGTTAGATCCGTCACCGTTACCAGCACCGGAGCCGTTAGATCCATCGCCATTACCAGCACCGGAGCCGTTACCAGCACCAGAGCCGTTGCCGGAGTCAGAACCGTTGCCGAAGCCAGAGCCGTTGGAACCGTTACCAGCACCGTTGCCAGCACCGGAACCATCAGATCCAGCACCGGAGCCAGAGCCGGAGCCGTCAGAGCCGGAGCCAGAGCCGGAGCCGTCAGAGCCAGATCCAGAGCCAGATCCATCGGAACCTGAGCCGTTGTTGGAACCATCAGAACCGGAGCCGTTGTTGGAACCGTCAGTGTTGGAGCCATCGGTGTTGGAGCCATCGGAACCGTTTCCAGAGCCGTTACCAGATCCAGAGCCGTTGCCGGAACCGTTGTCAGATCCAGAGCCGTTACCAGAACCGTTGTCAGAACCGTTGCCAGATCCATCAGAACCAGATCCAGATCCGTTGGAACCGTTTCCAGAACCATCAGAACCGTTTCCAGAACCATCGGAGCCGTTGCCGTTGCCGGAACCATCGGAGCCAGTTCCAGAACCATCGGAGCCAGTTCCAGAACCGTCAGATCCGTTGCCGTTGCCAGAGCCGTCAGATCCATTGCCAGATCCATCGGAACCGTTGCCGTTTCCGCCGTCAGTGCCGTTTCCGCCGTTTCCGCCATCAGTTCCGTTACCACCGTCAGAGCCGTTACCACCGTCAGTGCCGTTGCCGTTACCACCATCGGTACCGTTACCGTTGCCGCCAGTGGAGGTGGAGGTAGGAGCAGTGTTAGTGCCAGTGGCAGACTGAGATCCGTTGTTACCACCATCGGTACCGTTGCCGCCAGTGGAGGTGCCAGTAGGGTTGGTGTTGGTGCCGGTGGCAGTCTGAGAGCCATTGTTTCCACCATCAGTGCCGTTGCCGCCAGTGGAGGTGCCAGTGGGGTTGGTGTTGGTGCCGGTGGCAGACTGAGAGCCCTTGTTTCCACCGTCAGTAGCAGTGGCAGTGTTGGTGCCAGTGGCAGACTCAGAGCCCTTGTTGCCGCCGTCAGTAGCAGTGGCAGTAGAAGAGCCGTCAGTCTTGGTCTGGTCGCCAGTCTTGGTGGAGGTCACGGGAGTGCCATCAGTGGAGGAAGAGTCAGAGCCAGAGCCGGAGGAGGAAGGGGCACCGCCAGTGGTAGAGGCAGCACCGCCGTCAGTGGAGGAGGAGTCGGCGCCACCAGTGGAGGAAGCAGGGACACCCTCGGTGGAAGAAGCATCGGAGCCACCGGTGGTAGAAGAAGCGCCACCGTCGGTAGTGGAGGCAGAGCCATCATCGGTAGGAGCAGAGGAAGAAGCACCATCGGTAGTGGAGGCAGCGCCACCGGTAGTGGAAGCAGCGCCACCGGTAGTGGAAGCAGAGCCATCATCAGTGGTGGAAGAAGAGCCATCATCGGTGGGGGCAGAAGAAGGAGCTCCGTCAGTGGTAGAAGCAGCACCTCCGTCAGTGGTAGAAGCAGATCCATCGTCAGTGGTAGAAGCAGAGCCGCCATCAGTGGGAGCGGAGGAAGGAGCTCCATCAGTGGTGGAGACAGAGCCATCTTCGGTGACGGAGGCGGATCCGTCGTCGGTAGTAGAAGCAGATCCGTCGTCGGTAGGAGCAGAAGAAGGAGCACCGTCGGTGGTAGAAGCTCCGCCATCAGTGGTAGAGTTGGAACCGTCATCAGTGGTGGAGGCGGAACCATCGTCAGTGGGTGCAGAAGAAGGAGCGCCGTCGGTGGTGGAAGCGGATCCATCATCGGTGGTAGAGGCAGGACCATCGTCAGTGGTAGAGGCGGAACCGTCGTCGGTGGGAGCGGAGGAGGGAGCGCCATCGGTGGTGGAGGCAGAGCCGTCATCAGTAGTGGAAGCGGCTCCATCGTCAGTGGTAGAGGCAGCACCGTCATCAGTGGGGGCAGAAGAGGGGGCACCGTCAGTGGCAGAGGAGGCTCCGCCGTCGGTGGCAGAAGCGGGTGTGCTCTCAGTGGAAGAAGCAGGAGCAGGGACAGAGGAGTCGCTCTGGGTGTCCTGGTTAGTGGTAGTGGCGGGGGTATCGGAAGTGGGCTCGGAAGAAGCAGGAGCAGTGGAGGAAGGATCGGGGCCAATGGAGACGGTCACGGTCACGTTGGGGTCGTTGACAACAATCTTGGCGTTGAGAGCATCCTCGGCGTGGGCGGCAATGGTCTGGGCCATGTACATGTTGAAGACAGTTCGTCGAGCAACCTTCAGGTCCTCAGCGGTGTAGGGCTGGGGGTCGGCCTTGCCAACAACCCACTTGATGGCGTAGATGGGGAGGGTGGGGTTGACAGCGTCGTTCCACTCTCTCCCGCTCTCGGCGGCGTACACAAGCACTCGCTTGAGGCCCTCGACGAGCTCCTCATGTGTGGGGGGAAGGGAGAGATCCTGACTGTTGACAAAGGGGACGTCCATGTCATTCTTGAGAGCGAGGGCGCCAGCATCGGTGACAATGTTAGCGGCAGCCAGACTAGGGATGATCTTGGCGTAGGCAGCGAAGATGTGATTGTCCTCAGGGGTCTCGAGGTAGGCCAACTGGGTGGGGTCCTCGGTCACAACGAGACCGAGAGCCAGACCAAGCATGGTGGCTAGAGCTAGGATAGAAAACTTCATAACGAGAGACTGTAGTGGGGTGAGGAAGCTGCGGTTTCTGAGGGGCAAACACGCTACCCTGTGTGTTTATATAGATGGTGGAAAAGAGGAGGCATCTTGCAGAACTTCACCGAGAGCCTTGCGTCTTCACGGAATGTGCGCAAGCTCACAGGAAATTACCCAAGACGGAAGCGGCTGAAGTTAGACTACTGTAAGGTACGATAGGAGGTTGGGTACAGTGCTCAAGTACAAGTACCAGGTCTGTGAGTAATTGAGACATTAAACTCACGTGGATGAGTTGCAAATACGAGAACCTGGGCTAGTAGAGGTTTGTAGCTATGGACTATGTACAAATACGATACTTTAAAAAGAAAAACAACCCCAGTATGAGCTGAACATCTTCGACATTGACAACTTCTCGGGTATCGAAAGTCTCATCTCTTGGTGCCAATTTTACAACCACTTTGCGCTGCGCAGACGTATTGTTGAGAAGTAATCCAATATTGCAGCTGTATACTGAGCAAATGCGCGGCACGCGGGAATACGGGAATGTACTGCGGGCTAGCTATAGTGGGGTACTAGCACTGACCAGGGGTGAGATGTGCTATAATGAAGTGGTCTAAACCTGCTTGACGCTAGATGGCATCTTCCCCTCATCGTGAAACCGTTTTATTTCTGATGATCAATGTGAATATTAAAACGACGATGGCTTACATTTTGCACATGTCCAAGGAACGGAATCTCCCGTAGTAGAATATAGCCTGCATCTGGGCTGCAGGTGTATAGTTAGCCCTGCAGCTTGTATACGGAATTTTACGATCTCAGCGTTCTGCATCACAGTGCAGGGGGTATAAAAGCGGTGAAGAGTTTTATTAGTTCGGCGATTTCAATAGTCGGCAATTAGCAAGACCCGATAATGCCGTTCAGATCTTCACCAATAATAATACCTACCTATTAATCGTATTTTGAGATCCATTCCCCGATCGAGTAGATCAAGGTTATATGCAGGTAATGGCTACTGCGGAATAACGTTCAGGGTCCAAGGTCCAGGAACCCCCACAGGCTCCGCATTTGGACAGGCGCATGAAAAGATTTGGTCTTCGTATCTACCCGCGATCCTCCAGCCACTGGACGGGAGATCCGGGGAAGCGGACGCGTCGGAGTCCACGAGCTTATTTTAGCAGCAAGCGGCGCCAACCGTGCTAAAATGTATAAGTGAGCTATGTACGGGAATGTATGAGTTATACCCTGGTCGGAGATGTTATGATTTGATCTAATAGCTATAGTACGAGCACTACTGCACGTGGTGTTGAGAGGCATGGTGATTTGGAGCTGTTTCCCCTTCACAAATTGTGCACCTCTAGGCAGGGTTTTCTGTCTCTCTTTTCTTCCCTTTCCCCTGTCTATCATTTTACATCTTTTGTCGTGTGCAGGACGTCTGTAGCTGTAATGTAGCTGTTAGAATGCATCCCTGCAGTTGCTCATCTACTCGCAGTTGCTTAAAGCGGCCGTTTCCCCTTGCCGCCGTGCATTTCAGCCACAGGTCAGGGTCTAGCCAGCAGTACGCAGTGTGTGCGTCGGAATTGCCGGAAGCTATTTGAGAGTTGCGCATTCGTCTTTGGCGGGTTTTGTATCGTATTTGAAACCCGAACATCTTCCCCACAAACTCTCATCGCTATTATTGTTTAGTCTAGCTTCCCCTCCTGTACAATCGAGATCTCGCATGGTGAAAAAAAGTCGATCGTGCATGTGGCTCTGCACCAGATCCGTTTATACTCCTTATAAACTCCCGTAAACAGCTTTTGGCTGCAGAAAAGTGCTCAACAGCGGGCTCTGGACAAAACAAACGCCACAGTCTTTGTTCGGGCTAGTCCGTTGTAAGACAGGGTCTACAAGGAAAAAGAATTGCCTCTTTCGGACATTAACAGGGCTAGCATCGTAATTAGAACTCAATAGAAATTGAATAGGTTAATACAGTTCCTCGAAATACAATCCGTCATCCTCGAAATACCCTCGCTCATCTCTCGTCTTTATAAAATACATTATCCATTACCCATAAATTACATAATACTCCTCCTCCTACTTGAACCACCGCTGCCACCACGAGACTTTTCGTCGTTCCCGATGACCTGCAATCTGACGCTCCTTCAACCGGTTCTGCCGACAGTAGACAACGGCAATGATCATATCCCGCAGACGAGCCTCGGAAACAAGGGGGAAACACGTTCTGATAGAAGGGGGGATACGTAGAACCGCGTTGCCAGGAGTACGGAACCTGTTGGACCAAACCTGCTGCTGTAGAGAAGACGTGATGAGAAAATCAAGAGACCGCCACTCGTTCACTGTGGCTATATCACGTGACTCGAAATGAGCCGGGTCCCGTGACTCCGAAAACCGCCGTTTGCCGTTGGTTGCAGGTACAGAAGAGGCCGAAGACTTGGTCGCCCTGTCAAAGGGGGACAGAATCGAGTTCTGACGGTTGTGCGTGGAAACGGGCTTGTCACGTGACAGCTGAGCGTCGACCACGTGAGTGTTGATGGAGCCGAGATCACGTGACTCGCCGTGGTCCCGGGGCGACCCGAGATCTGTAGCTCGCGAAACCGACTCGGGAGAAGCCGGAACGCTCGTTGTCGTGTGTTGCGAGATTGTCGTCTCGCCCGAGGTGTCACGTGGGACTGTGAGATGATCACGTGGTTGAGGTTGGTAGTCACGTGACTGGGTTTGCGTGTCATGTGACCTGGTAGTAACAGGCTGAGACTCAAAGGTAGCCCCCTCAGTCTCGTCAAACTCGGGAATGCCGTACCGAGACGTAAAGTCACGTGATTGTTGGTCGTGGGTGTTCGACTGGTCACGTGATGCACTGGGTTTGCCATTCACATGTCTCACATCGACCTCACTCAGCTCGGAAATGATAGACATGTCATCGTCGTCATCTTGTAGCTGAGCAGTGTAATCAGGAACAGAGCTTTTGGGAGGCTCCAAAGTCACATGACGAAGCTTGCTGGTCACGTGAGGTGGCTCCATGGTCGATTTCTCGGACTCCCGGGTCTGGTCATGTGACACACTCACGTGACTCTGCTCATCCGTTTTTCTTCTCTTGGCCAGTCTCTCAGCTCTCGCAGCTTCAATTCGAGCCAGTTTCTCCTGATCTCGAGCGTTTTTCTCCCAAATTTCACGCTCGACTCGGTCACGTGCCTCGGCCGTCTTGCGTTCATGTTCCTCCTGATCACGTGCCTGTTGAGCTGCCTTTTCAGCGTCACGTGCAGACTTGCTGTGCGTCTTCTTGGCAGCTTCGATGATCTGAGCCATAGAAGTGTTGGGCATGGTCAAATCGGCAGGAAGTCGGGGTTCTCGGGGAGCTGAGTCACGTGACTTGTCCCCCTCCTGAGCCTGTTTAGTATGCTTCTTGATCGCACTAGCCTTGATTCGATCAAGAGACGTATCAGCCATTCTATGCTCACTGAGAAGGTCACGTGGGGGGTCAACAGGAGCAGAAGTAGAAGAAACATCCTGGTCACGTGACTCACTTTCACCTCGAGCCTGCTTTGTGTGCTTTTTGATAGCGCTGGCTTTGATTCGGTCGAGAGTAGTGTCGGCCATCCGGTGCTCACTGAGAAGGTCACGTGGCTGTCCGTTTGTGTCACGTGAGTCACCGGGTTGAGTGTTTATGTCACGTGAGTCACTAGGTTGAGCGCTTGTGTCACGTGACAACTTCTCCTGCAGGTACCGTGATCTAAATCTGGACGAGTCGGTAGAGTCGCCTGTTCGGGCAGTCTCATGAGACCGAACAGATTCATCGTGGGAAACCTCACTGGGCTCACGTGACTCGGATTCTGCATCGTCCACATCCTCCATCTCCTCACGTGACTCAACCTCCATCTCCACTTGTCCAGACTCTCCACTTTCGGACTCTTCCTCTTCCTCCTCCTCAGCTTCAAAGCTCTTGTTCTTCTCTCTGTTGCTGGTAAAGTAGTTGATGTTGGAGAAGGATTTTTCCTGCGTAGACTTGTCGGTATTGATGTCACGTGATTGATCATGTGATCGGTCGTCAGATTGCTCACGTGACTCCTCTTCTTCCTCTTCTTCCTCCTCCTCCTCCTCTCGATCCACCTCAAAAGACTCCTCGAGAGCCGAATCAGGAGCTCCGCCAGGACTGCCTCTGTCACGTGAGATGCTGACATCATGTGACCTGTCAGCTACCGATACCCGTGATCTATCACGTGACGGCAGGGGAGTGCCTCTTCGAGCTCGGGCTGACTCATCACTGGGTTCCTCGTCATTCAAAGGAACAGACACTGTAACCGGTCTGGAGGCGAGCTCGGGCTCCTGCGACCTGCTGGCCTCACGTGACCTGATGTTGTCACGTGACCGGTTCGTCCGAATGTTGTCACGTGACTTGCCAAAGTCCGTCTGTGTCTGGTTGAAGGACACACCCTCAGCCTGGGTCAGGGAGACTTCCGCTTGCCATGATTCCAGTCCTGAAGCCAAACGAGAAGGTCTGCGGGTAGAAGAAGTTGCTCGTTCTCGTGGTTGGTCACGTGACGTTGTGTTATGGTCACGTGACTCACTATCGCCCTCGTTCAGCGTCTCTCTCAGGCTCTTTACTGGAGGAGCTGTATCTTGAATCTCCTCGATAGCTTCGTCTTGGGTAACCACGACTGAAGGCACAGGTTCAACGCCAACAGATCTGAGATTTCGACGCACGGGTCTGTCACGTGATGTGGTTTGGTCACGTGAAACAGTTTGGTCACGTGAAACAGTTTGGTCACGTGCAGCACTCTGCTCCCTACTCTGCCCTCTCTCCACCCCATCTCTCTCCTCAATCTCCCTGGCTACACCTGCAAACAACGAATCCTGACCAGGATTGAGATTGCTGCTCTGGAGCGACGGAATTGAGTAGTCACGTGACATGAAAGTCGTCCGGGTATCTTGTTTGCGGGAGGTTGCAGGAACATCTCGTTCAGTCTCCTCCTCCTCCTCGGGCATTCTTGTCAAAGTCGGTTCACGTGACCCAAATCTCGTCTGGGTGAACTCACGTGACGCCCCAAAGGTCTGCTGAGGGGTACTTCCAAAACTCTGGCTGTTGTAGTCTCTCGTACTGCCGAAATCCAGCATTCGGCTGGGTTGTCCTAACCCTCGAGATTCAACCCTACGAGGCTCGCCAATCGCGTAATTGGAAAACTTGAGTCTGCCAATCGATCGGACGCTCTTTGGGGTCTTTCTGGGAGACGTGGTGGGCTTAGGAGTGCCTATAGGAGCGGTCCAGGTAGGTCGATCCGACTGTGTCTGCCTCAAGGGCGTTTGATGCGGGTAACTGCTCATTTCGCTGCAGAGGTGTGGTCACGTGATCGCGTGGACTCTGGTTCTTCTTCCCGCTTGCTGATTGGCCGTCTGGGTCGCGAGAAGGACGCCGTGTTATGGTGCTATTATCCAGAGTTGTAATATTTCAACAATTACGCGTCTCTCCATGTGCGTCTGCAAGGATATGGAAAGTTAAAAATGTTAGGAGTGAGATGGGTCAGATGGGTCAGATGGGGTCGTCGAATAACGCTGTAGAAGCGTACGAAAGCAGAGAAAAATAATCTGGGGTGTTTATATCAGCTTTGGAGAGTATTTCTGTGCTTTATTCAAGTGATTTGGACTGAAAACCAACGGAAGACGCTCTAGCTCCTTCAAATATGGTCGGAATATAATAAGAACAATACCATTCGACTCGTCTCAGTGAGGGCTCTCTTTTGATACCCTATTGACCACCATTCCAAAAACAATCTCCTCCGTCATGATATACTCGATAAACCGCAACCATATGACCTGGCATTAAGGTTGTTCCTCAGAGATGCATCCCCTAACCCCAACCCGCGCTTACTAATCACATCAAAATACTCGACGTCAAATCCGTCAAATCCCCCAAATCCCCTCTTCTCCTCGCACGATTACTCATCAAGTCTCTCACTGTTCTCCGCTTGGCAGGAATAGACTCTCTCGTATATCTAGGTTAGGAGTCAATAAGGCCTTGTTCACCAGTTGAGGTAAAATTACGGGTTCCGAGGCATGACCAGATGAGGAATTTTCCACCTGAGAGAATTTAACGGGAGATGCGGTGAATATGGTGGCTAGTCTGTCATCACCAGCTTAGTCATCATTCCATCTACACCACTCTCACTGCTCACGCCACGTTCACGATATCTCGCCATTGTGCTCTTGGCAAGCACAGCCCCCATGCAACCGGTGGCTAAGGTAAGGGACCACCCGACAGGAGATCTGTGCTGGAGGTAGGTGCGTGGAAGAGGGGGAGGGGAGAGGGAGGGGCGGTTCGGTTATATATATGCTTTTCGGCGGTTTTGTGTCACAGTCAGAACGTGGTACTAGGACTCGATTATCGTCACTCACTGTGGCAAGGTAAGTCAGATATACGTATGTATGTACAGTCAAAAGTAGGTTTCGGGGTTAGTGAACGTACCGAGGATGTGATATAGGTGGTGAGTGAGCCCGTATATGAGTATTTTCAGTACATAGAAGTAATATAGAGGGTCGAATTAGTATACTGTCTTCTTCTCAAGTTCTGGAAATGCCTCCCGGTCTATTTATACCGCCCCTATTTTTGGTGGCCTTTACACATCTCCCAATCTGTAGACTCCAAATATACTTTCCATTTTAATCCGCATTTTTAGCACTACAGAACACCATCTTCTACGTTCTACTGTACACCACAGAAATTGCATAGTGAGTATCTGGCGAAATGGGCCTGGAAACG
The DNA here is from genome assembly GCA_001600195.1 of Yarrowia keelungensis. Classification (NCBI taxonomy): domain Eukaryota; kingdom Fungi; phylum Ascomycota; class Dipodascomycetes; order Dipodascales; genus Yarrowia; species Yarrowia keelungensis. Next base: position 1,435,628 of record BCJD01000007.1, on the reverse strand, counting down.
CGAGAGGCGGTATGGGAGAGGCATGGGGGACGTTAGGCGGCTACGATTGGAGGTTTCTGGCGGGATTCACAGAGCACAAACACCCGTGACGTCGTTTTGTGCAAGGTGGCGTACAACAGAAGCAGTGTTGTGGGTGGGGAGGATATGGGGAGGGTATGGGGTGGTAGGATGTGACATAGGGGGTGAGACTAGAGTCTTTTGGATGTCTTTCTCCGTCTATGTACGTTGTGCTGAGGGTGTGTGTTGTGTTGTGGTGTGGTGTGGTTGTTTGTGGCAGTTTTGTGAGATGGAAGACTCAGTTGCAAGATAGTGGATGCTGTGGAGTGGGTTGGTCATCAGCGGAGTTCGTGGTTGTATCTTTACAGGTGCAATCGCTTTTTCGTGGGTTCTGAAAGTCTCAAGTTGCTGACTGTATCAAAACTGAGAACAGAAGTGTCTAATGGGGCTGACTTTGCGAAAGTGACATGGGAGATGTTGCGAGTACCCAGGAGGTAGGTCCCCACCGTCTTCTTCCATAGACGTTGTTCTACTTTCTCCTCATTGCTCAACACTACCATCGCTATCATCCGCAAACCTGAAACACGTGTCTCAGCTACAACTATCGCAACTCACGGTCTGGAGCGTCATTGAGTGACCACAGATGTGGCATGAACGAACTTATCCGTTGATGATTTTCATTGCCTCATGAGGCTGGATTAGTCATACTACGCAGTTATCCTCTATGTCTCAGCTCAGTAATGAACGCCAACCTGCACACCCTAATCTTGCTCTACCGCATCCAAAACCACTTGTCCTTCTTTCAATGACCACCAATTCACCTCCATCGTCACCTCGATCGAACCCCATAAGCTAAATTTCAATCTGAGACATGCAGATCGTCATTGTGGAGTGAGTGGGTGGTGATACCGATTGCACAATACCCACAACTCATCTCTGTCTTGATAAGCCCTCACCCCTTCCTTCATTTACCTCCACTTCCTTCTCTCATTCAATTGCACAGTCGACTATCAACGTTAACTACTCTTTCTTTCCTCGCTGTGTTCTGTGCTACGAGGATATAGGACCCTCCGCTATCCTCGCCTCGCTTCTCGTGCCTCTGTCTTGATCACGCCCTTGTTCATATACTAACGCAGATGTCACTTAACCCCGACCCACACACGCGACGACGATCGTCCAGTATACTGCGGCACCTGGAGCCCGAAACCATCACCGAGCAGAGCGACCAGAACGCGCTGCCCAACCTCAACGCGACCTGGGTCAACAACAAGGGCGCGTGGGGAGTGCATTTCTTCATCATTGGCATTCTCAAGATCTGCTTCGATCTCATCCCCGGCGTGACCCGCGAGCTGTCCTGGACGCTCACCAACATCACCTACGTGATTGGCTCCTACATCATGTTCCACTACGTGACCGGAATCCCCTTTGAGTTCAACGCCGGCGCCTTCGATAACCTCACCATGTGGGAGCAGATTGACGACGGAGACCAGTACACACCTGCCAAGAAGTTTCTGCTGGGCGTGCCCATTGGTCTGTTTCTCATCTCCACCCACTACACCCACTACGATCTGCACATGTTCATTCTCAACCTGCTGGCGTGTCTGGTGGTGGTGATCCCCAAGCTGCCTTCTTCCCACAAGCTTCGAGTCGGTCTGCCTGACCTGTCTCCCGATACCCCTTCCACTTATTAAGAAGGGCCTTCGATTCTTAACCGCCGTATTGTGTGGTGGCAGTAATTAGCCGTGTCACACAGCTGGTGGCTTTCGTCAAGTCAGTTTTTTGGCTGGCATCGTCGGGGCAGATATGCGCCCGTTTTATGAGAAAATTATAACAGTGGAGGAATGGAAATAGTGAATTTGTATTTGAGGAGAACTGACCGAGCAAACGGTCCCGAAGGGAGCGTTTGTGAGAAGAGAAGGTACGATACTCGCTTGTAGATTGAAGGTGGTTATTTGTAGGAAAGTTGTAGGAGAGCGGGCTGCTATATTCATCAGGTCTACACAATATGGATATGTCATACATCATAATCATTAGTTATATCTGTACTGCACTAGTACAGAAGTGTCAGTTTGACCAGTGTAGTGGTTTAGTAGCTATGCTCATTTGAGATTACGATTGAAGTAATCATGTGAAGTGTCCAGGAGTGACTTCTGAGCTATAGCTTGTAGCGTAAGGTAGTTGACTTGTATAGCTCATGGTGTAGCTAACAAGTGCTGTACTTGTAATGTGAGAGATATCAAAGATGACCATTCCTTCATTCGCCTTTGACTTGTAGTTCTGCATCGTAGTGGAGGCATTGATAGACAGTGAGACGTGTCAAATAAAAGGTCTCAAAAGATGTCAAAACTTGAAGAACGTTCATCATGAATCCTCTTTAAAGCTCCCATTCTCACTTTGAAAGATCTTCCATCCACCCCCCTTCTAGAACTCCCTCTTGTAACATCTAAACAAGAGCATGGCAGCTTGAGCGTCAATGACACTCGAGTGTTCTCCCTGTTGAATGTTCAGATCCACGCATTCCTTCATTACATGTTTGAGCGACGGAGTCTTGCATCCACAGACCGTTTTGAAATACTGCGGCTTTTGAGTGTCTCTGATATCAGCTCGAGGATGGTCCAATCCGAGTACAGCCAAATCGTTGATCAAAGCATGACCAATCAGAATACGTCCATTGAGCAATCGCTTGACTCTCTCCTGGGCCTCGTGGAACGAGATTCCGTTGGCCACTTTGGCAGGCGTCACACCACTGACCCACGTTCTCCAGTCTGTAACTCGTTCGATTGGCTTGACGTACTCGTCCATCAGCACATGACCGTAATAGTTGACGATGGAGACTCGTGCAAGGATCGAGCGGGCTCCATTCGGTCCCACGCCCACAAACTCGCAATCCAGCGCTATAAACTTGCCTGGAGCACACTTCCATCGGGCCAAAACGGGCTCTATCGGCTGAGGAGGCGCATGCAGCACTTCTTCGAGTCCAGCGTCATCCGATTGAAGAATCGCCGCCAAAGTTGGACGGGTGGGATCGTTTTTCTGCACTCTGGCCCGCAGAGGGATCTGTAGCGCCTGACACTTGATGACTTTGCTTTTGGCGACGTTTTTCGCCTTGCTGAGCCCGGCGTCTGGAGGCCCAACCACCTTTTTTCGCTCGGATTTTTTTGCGCGCCACACCTTGGTTCGGTTCCGTTTGGCGTCTCCGGGCTGCCCCTTGGCTCCAGCGGCCGGCGTGGGCGCCTGGACAGCTTTCCAGTCTTGAGACAGCGACATGGTGATGAAATAAATTAGCCATTTCCACCATGCTTTGTCTGCATGCCACCATGCATGGTGATGTAATCAAAGGGGGAGGACTGAAGGGGGTGCTGAGGGTAAATTATGAGTGTCAGAGAACGATAGAGCTGTTTTGATCGTTCGAAGAATAATGGTTTTGAAAGGATAACTTGTATAGCTACTCTGGTTGACTGTATGGCTGCCCCTGATGTTATTAAGTATTATACTTACACAGTCTAACAAACTCCCAATGGCTCAACTACTCAGACGATGGATTCGCCAAACGTCATAATCAAGCGTATTGGGAGCAGTAAAAGCAAAGAAAATTCAATCAAAAGCTGCAAAATACTACACACTGATAACTTCTACATTTTTTTGGGGCTGATTCATGTCACTATCACCTGTTCAATGCATTGACATGCTCAGACTTCAAGTTCCATGATGACTTCATGATAATATCCCTGTAGGTCCAAGAGTTCATCACGGCTCTTTGTACCCATTGGTGTTCTCTCATTAGAGCTCATTCACTCTCTCAAGGTCTCCAATAGTGTCTGAGCTGTGTCAGTAATGGGAAACTCAAGCTAAGTATTGCATCAATTAATGTTTTTATATCAACTAAAGCTAAGTAAACTACAAGCTCAAGCACTCTCAGACTTCAATACGACATTGTGAGAGCTGTAATCAGGGAAGCACTATAAAAGACTTACCAACCAACTCTTGAGACCATGAATAATGTTCCAAGACATTTCTTGTAGCCCCTTTCCATAATTTGAGGAACTTTGAGAAACCGACCATTCTCGCCTTACACTCACCCAAGGCTAAACAGGGCAAAAACACCTGCTGACTAAGCACGAATGTTTGAGTAGTTGGACTAAGGAGACAAAAGTGGTTTGGAAAGAAAACTCAGAATCGGGGAATCTCAATACTGCTTTAGTTTGTCTGATATTCCTTCTATGCGACCTTTCATGATACGTCAAAGTCCCATTTACCCTTATTTTGGGGCTTTTTGGGAATTTACAAAAATCTCAAAAGCAAGAAAATCTGGTATCGTGGTTCATTCGAAAACAGGACATCTATCACAACAACATGGGTATCTCGGGAAGTAGAAGAGGTATCTGGAAAGGACTTGATGTGATAGATAAAGCTGACCCGCCTGGTTGTAATGATGTAATCATCTGAACTTCCGCTCCTCAACAGCGCCCACAAAATGACATCAAGTCCTGAAGGAGTGGCGGGAGTTCTTATGGAGTCATATTTTGAGGTTGTAACAGGTCAGATAACGGTAAAATCAGCTCTGTAGCTCACTTGACACGGTAGCTTGCACCTGGTATTACTCTCAGGCGATTCATGTTTCATTTAGATGGGTATTAGGACTTATTTGCTACTGAATTCACATTATATCGTACACTACCCAAATGCTTCGCATCTACGGATATCAGCTCATTTTTGGCAAAGTGAGATGCACCAACTGCTTTTGAAACTCACAGACACCCCCCTTGACCTCTATCTTCCCTCTAGTCTGCTGTACTGTCAGTTGTCTCAACTGCACACGCATAATCAGTGCATTATCCATGTACACTTAAGGTGAAGATATATGGCCCTTTGTAAGTGGTGATGCTCAAAAAACCAGTTATGTGGTGAAGGAAAGTCTCACTCAAAAGCACTATCTCATTGCCACGCCAATACCGCCCCTATTTCTTACGCTGACTAAGCACCCCTCCCCTGCAGTAAGTCCAACCAAGGCCGGAGCCAACAAGCAGCCTTCGTGGCCAAGTGGTAAGGCGCAGCACTAGTAATGCTGAGATCATCAGTTCAAATCTGGTCGAAGGCATTGTTTTTTTGTCTGTGAGGGAATTGTGTTGTTTCCTATCTTTTTGCACCTACTGTGATCATGGGCTACAAGTAGTTGTAGATTCCTGTCTGACACTGTTGTGAATCTTGAAACTATGTCTTTAGTTCTGATGTCACACGAGCAGTTCCCTCGTTTAAATCTTTCTAATTTCAGCTCGTATATTTACCACCCATTTTGTGCTTCGTTCCATGATCACTTTAATTCTGCTCTGTTTTGTGCTTCTCTCTTCCTAACCATCACTCTATTCTTGCTCACCACACACCTCTCTGACACTAGCTTCCAAACAACCCTTGCTAGACACTGTCACTCGCTCGATACCAGCTGTACATTTTGACCGCCATTTGCTACAGGTCATCACTCGCTTTGATATTACAGACATCTGACTGATACCAGATTGAAGATCACAAGCTGATTGACATCACGACAGAATCCAAGAAACAGTCATAACAGTCATACCCAAGAAACAGTCATACCCAAGCTCATACCCAGGTTCATACCAAGCCCTGTTGATACCCCACTCCAGATGAAACTCCTAACCATCTTGCTGTCGACACTGCGTGTGGTGTCAGTGTTGGCAAGACCTATCCATCCATCTCCCATTCCCGAGTCCACAACAGCCATCTTGTCACGACGTTCTGAATCGACAGACGAAAACTACAACCAGTGGTACCAGAGTCTGAGTGAACGGAGACGCAAGCTGAACATGGCTTCGAAACAGATCCAGGCCAAGCAGCACAAAGAGTCTGCCAACCGCATCAAACACAGCACGTCGCAGAACTTTGACCTGGAGTACGAGCCCGACTGGCTGGACGGCCTGGTGATCCAGACCACGGGGCTCAAGGTGGGGAAGCACTCGTACAAGGTGCCCCACAACCGAGGGATTGACGCACGACGAGGGGTGCCCAACAAGCAGGTGTTTGATGCCGTCAACGAGCCCGAAGACGATGCCAACTACTTTTGGGACCCCAACTGTCCGCGGTACAACCAGACGGCCCAGGATAAGATCCCCAACTTCCCCCGTCCCGGTGTGATTGATCCCCCCACCCGTTCGCCAGCTCGAGGAGACGTGGAAGCCAACAACAAGGAAGAGAAGGGTCAGGCTGGTGAGAATAGAGATTCAAAGGATGGTGCGAGAAGAGGCGGGAAACCCCTTCAGTTTTCCTCAGGTGCTGGAGGACTGAGTTTCAGAGCCGGCAGCAGCAGCAGTCTATTCATTGCGGTGGCTTACTTGATATGTCTGTTGTGAGTAGCTGAGAGATGGTATCGGCTGGTGACCTATCTTCACGATCTGTCCATGTATCGATACCGGCATTTGTACCGGTAGCAGAACGTTTATGTAATAAGTAAGGGATGTACACTTAAAGGGGGATTGTAGTATCTGGAGATGTAGAGGGTGTAGACTGGAGGTTGGGAGTAGTCAGATTATAGAAGGAGAGTCAAGGACTTTATTTTTTTAACTGCTTTTACTTTCGGTGAATGAATTTCCACTCTTTCGGGTTTAGTATAATTACCTCATTAAATATACCCCGCCCCAAATCGAACCCACGCCCTCTCTAAATATATGGAAGCCAAAATCGAACCCGCAACCGGGACCTAATTATGCTGCATTCTCGAGGCTGGCGCGTCACACACAGAACGATACAAGACTAGACAGCGGTCTATTGATACAATGGCGCCCCCTACAGTGAGTATTGATGTGATAAGCTGTCGTCATAGCTCATTCAGGGCCCACAATGTCAAACTGAATGTGTCTGATCACTCTTCCACAGCTAACCCAGGTCCAACGACAAATAAAAATCACAACCACCCAGGAGGTGCTAGACGACGTGCCTCCGCAGCAGGAGGGCTTTCCCATGCGAAAGTGGGCCATCCAGATCTCGATGCTCAACGACAAGGGCGAGGAGGTGCCGGCCACGCTGTTCGATGAGGTCATCTACCAGCTGCACCCCACGTTTGTCAACCCCAACCGAACGTTCAAGAAGCCTCCGTTCCGCATTGAGGAGCAAGGATGGGGTGAGTTTGATCTCAAGATTGTGTTTGTGCCCGCAGACAAGGGCCCCAAGCAGTCGGTCACCCACGACCTCAACTTCCAAAAGTCCAAGTACGAGGTGATCCACAACCTCAAGTTCCCCACCAATCGTCCTGGTCTGGCCAAGCTGCTGGCCGAGACTGGTCCTGTGCCCGGATACTCTGCGCAGGCGGCCTCTCCGGCACCAGACAAGCGACGGGCCGAGGAGGACGACTCCAAGCTCAAAAAGAAGAGCAAGGTGCTGGAAAAGTCCAGTGTGGACCTCGAGCGTCTTGCTGCGGGTCTGCAGAGACTCAAGGAGGACGATCTCATCCGGGTGCTGCAGATGGTGACGGACAACAAGACGTCGGACATGGCCATCAACAACAACGTCGACGAGGGCGAGTTCCACATGGACCTGTTCACGTTCCCCGACAATCTGCTCAAGAGTCTGTGGGATTTCACAAAGCGACGGTTCCCCGATGTTTAAAGGCAAGGAGAGTGGTACAGGGAGGTACCCTTAGAGCTCGTCGAAAAGACGGCTCTTTGTATATTAGTATATTAGTAAGATGTTATTGATTGGAGAGGAAGGGGTGTACAGTACTTGTAGAGAGGTACCGTAGTGAGAATGAAGAAGTGAGAGCTATAGTAACTGGACATCTGTCATTGAGGTGCCATATCTCAAATCAAGCGAATGGAAGTGCCCACTTGTACTTGGGCATGAGTCTTCACCTAATTAACGCTATACACTCATCATCTGTAAAAGTAACTCAAGTGTTCTTATGGTTATCATTACTGATAGGTAGGAAGCTGTAGATCAAACAGGATGTGCAATTACTCTTGAATGATAGCTATTCATATTTCCGCTAAATTGTGATATCTACAGTGCTGGATTGCATCTATGTACTTCTCAATACCGTCTTTTCACACTACGGTACTTACACTTCAAGCAATAATACATACATTATCTCGAATATCGAATACATCATCGTCGTCACCGCTTCTAGTGGTACCGTATATCTAGTGCGTACGGTGTTAGCACAGTGTCTGAGAGGGAGGGCACGATTAAAGTCCTGAGAATAGGCAAAAGTTCAACATGAACTTCAATAGACCATGACACATAATGATGCTGTCCATGAACGAAGGCTTGTTATCCATAACGAATAAAGCCCGTTGTTGTCCACTCCTGACCTTCGGCCAGTCGTTTCCGTTTACCCCTGCAACGCCTTAAACCTCTCCCTCATATCCATCAACAACGCCTCATCATCTTCATCCTCCTCATCTTCCAACTCAGTAGTGGGAGCCTGGGGAACAGGAGTGACGGTCTCCTTCTTGGGAACCACCTTCTCCTTGGCAGGTTGAGGTGTGCCAATAGCTCCGTTTGTGATTTCACCCAAAATGCCGTCGATTTCCTTCTCTGCGTCTTCGTCCACCATCTCGTTTTCGTCCAGCGTATCCAGCGTGTCTCCGACCATTTCGTCGATGATTCCGGACTTGACCAGCTCCATGGACAGCTGCTGCATGGATCCCGTGAGCTCGGGAAGCCGCACGAGCTGGTTGACCTCCTTCATGACCCCCGTGGACGTTTTCATCGATCCCTGGATCTTCTGCAGCGAAAACGCCTCATCGACCTGCAGCGACACCGAGTTGAGTTGTGCTTTGGACGTGTGCAGCCGCGCCCGCTGCTTTTTCACGCCGTAGATCTCCTTGGCCAAAATCCGCGCACTTTTGACATCGTTTCGTTTCGCAGAAGCCTTGATCATCTGCTTGGTCTTGGCTTCTGAGGACTGTAGAGAAGCCAGCTGTCTGTCGATCTGCCGCTGGTTCTGGCGAATCAACGACTGACATGTGCGCCGCTGCTCGGCCGGATCGGGCCCGTATATCGCTTTCTTAATGTAGTTCATAGCAGACGAACAGGTGGAGATAGTGTTGTGCGTCTAACGTTATCGTGCAGGAAGGTGGTGACAATAAGGTGAAAGGAAAGAGTGGGAGTGATGTAAATATAGCTACTTGGAGAGTAAAGCAGAAGACAAAGCCTACAGCACAGTATATGTTTCTCGTCCGTCACCCTGGGTACAGATTACGAGCATCACAGATTGCGAGTCTCCTTGTGGCAAAAGTCAATCCAAATGTATGGCTGGCGGGTAATAAACGAGATTTATGGGATTGAAACTGAAGAATTCACCGAAAATCGAAATAAATCGATAAAATTCTCTACTCACTCATAACCTCTCCTATAGATGTGGACCCACCCCCCAACCCTTCAACTTGCTCCACAGCAACCTCACCCCTGCCTGAAGTTGTTACTTCGCTTACAATCAACTTGTGTCCAGCCATTTTTCGGAAATTAAATTTTAACTGTAAAGCAGTGAGGGAGGAGAAGGAATAATTGTTAGAAATTGAGAAAAATCGATGGAAATTTGGGAAGTAGATGAATCTGACCATGCTGATTTGCTGTAAATTGTGGTATAATTTGGATACGTTTCCTATGCTTAGAAGACCCACCATGACGTGTGTAGTTTTCAGAATGACGTAATGGCGGCGGTTAGAAAGTCGTAAAAGTGGGGTACTGAGAAGAAACGTCATTCAATGATTTTGACGACAGAATCTAACTACAATCAAGGCTCAATTTCGTTTTCTTCTTCTCGTACAAACCTCAGTCTCAACATCATACTTCTCTGCTCACTTCCAATAGATGCAGTTATTAAGCTGGGGTGGTCATCACAGTAAAAAGATTTAAGGTTTGTAATGAGAGTATTCTGAGGGTGGTTTTGAGGGTGAAGAAAGCAGATTTTTGACCAAAAGAGTCGACAAAACAACTCATCACGTGATCAGAAACACACTACGTCTTTTCTGGTCTCTGAATCTTTCATTTCCACCTTCATCTCTGACACCTCCTCCATCTCCCACATTAGCTTTTCACATATCGTGCCTAACCTCACATTGTTTTTTGTTGCTACACCAAGAGCGCTCCATGTCGGACTATTACAGCAACGTGGAGCCTGGGCTGGGGTCTGGTTCTGGCAACGAGTCGCGGCGGCCCCAGAGCGACGCGGACGCGAACATGACGCTGACCAAGCCCGTGGAACACGCACCCAAAGAGCAGCAGCAGCAGCACCAGGACTCCAACGACCACAGCAAGGAGTACGAGACGATTCTGGATCTCAACGATGCTGAGCAGCTGAGGTTCATTGCCGAGCAGCTCGAGTCTTTGCATGGGGAGGGCGACAAGGCGGACACCAACGAGGAGGGTCAGAATGACGACTTTAACATCCAACCGGCTGATTTTGACTATACCGACAATTCCCAGAGTCAGCAAAATCAGCAGAATCAAAATCAACAGCAACAGCAACAGCAACAGCAACAGCAACAGCAGCAACAGCAGATTCAGACTCAGCCACATATTTCTCCAGATGACGAGTTTCGGTACTCTATTGATTCAAGACGACAGCTGTTGATCGACTCGTTGCCAGTGCTGGACAACTTGGCGATGCAGATTCTCAACACTGTGGGACGACAACCGTACCAGACGACTTTGACAATGGTGACCGAGCCTGATTCCGATCTCGGACAGAGTTTCTCCATTCTCATGTCCCTGTTTGACCAGACAAAACGGCTGTATTCGCAGTCGGAACCGTTCATCTCGGGAGTCTCTCTGGGCATCAGAAACAGAGAACAGAAAAGTATTGTACAAAAAGCCAACATGGCCACGTTCTGCGCAGCGGTGTTTGGATTCGCAGAGGTCGGTTTCTACCATTTACACGAGTTTTTTCTGGACTCTTTTGTGCCCGACAACATGCGGTTGCTGAAATCACACGGAGCTCTGTTTCTGGAGCTCAAGACACAGGCGTACATTTCCGCCATGTCGCAGAACGAAAAGTCGAAAACGGAGATTCTCAACGACCTGTTTCCCATGGATCTGGACCGCATGCTGATTGACCGAAGAAACAGCAAGAGTCTGGCTCCTTCAGAGGTGGATTTTGTGTCAAGATGCAGATCCCGAAGAGAACGGTTGTTCAATGCTAACTCAACGACAGAGCTGTCGGATACTTACAGTTGGTTGTCTTTTCTGAAGGAGGTCGTGGAGCACGTCTCCAAAGTCTATCTGGCTACTCTTGTTAGCAAAAAGACGTCTACACAGGGATCCAACTCCATCCCCCTTTTCCAGTCTCCCTCAGCGAGCACCGCACCCAGTGGAAACAACTCTGTGGCTCCCTCAGCTCCTACGTCTCCCAGAATGGCCAGAAGACAGAAACCCACCAGTGAACTGACCATGCCTGTTGAGGAAGACGACGAAGCTGCCCGGTTTGCAGCTGCTCGGCCAAACGTGCCTGTGCGACGTCCCTGGAGCAAGGCCGAGGAGGCAGCGTTGATGAACGGTCTCAGAACCGTCAATGGGCCGTACTGGTCGCAGATTCTGGAGATCTACGGACCAGGAGGCACGGTTTCCGAGGTGCTCAAGGACCGAAACCAGGTGCAGCTGAAAGACAAGGCTCGTAACCTGAAACTGTACTTTCTAAAGGCAGGCGTGAAGGTGCCTGACTGTCTGCAGTTTGTTACTGGAGGAATCAAAAAGGGAACTAGAGGACGACGAGGAGGACCAGCTGAACAGCGACAGAGAGTCCAGCCTCAGCAAGTTCAGCAGCATATGCAGCAGCAGCAACAACAGCAGCAGCAGCAGAACCAACAACAACAACAGCAGCAGCAACAGTCTCCTCCTCAGCAGCAGCAGCAGGTCCAGGGACAACAGAACCCCAACATGCAGTTCCAGCTGCCCAACATTCAGCAAATGTCGCAGCAGCTGCCACCCCTTAGTCACGTGCATCCTGGTCTCCAGCAACACCAGCAGCAACACCAACAGCAGTCTCAGCAGCAGCATGCCCACGATAGAACGCATGAGGAAGACTCGATGCGGGCCGCCGAGGCAGCAGCACAGATTGCAGCCAGTCTGTCGCATCTGGACGATGAGGATAATACCCTGATTCAAAAGGTGGGGGCGTTTATCAATAATTAGAGGTTATTTATATGTATCATAGGACACAGCAGGAGGTAATTGTTGCGGAGCAACTGTTACCAACCCAAAACTGGGGTTTACGAGTAGTCGTTAGTCAGTAGTATTAACTAACGGGTAGTGTTATCATAACTGACTGTTTCTATCATAATAGGATTGATGGTCTAATTAGTTGAGATGTTCTAGTTCTCTAGACTGATGCTAGGACAATAGAGACCATTTGGAGGTCAATATGCTAAAGTAATACTTCAACCACGGTACTTGACTTACTTGACTATTTCAGTGAGTATTAGTTGACAGCAAATGTGATGATTTTCAATTCTGATTAGTAACACATCTCAATAGTCTTCTCGTGACGTCACCTACCAGTTTCCTCCCTCGGAAATCCAACCAGCATGTTATTATCGGATGCAGACTAATCATCCGATAGTGTGCAGTGGTGTCATTATACACGGTCTGTGAAAGAAGACTGTGTATTATGTATTATTACAACGGTCCGAGCAAGGGACATAATAACAGACGAATTATCTGGTATCCACACCGTTGACACTGTGTCATATTTTGACGTGGTTCATCGACCCTACATCTCATCTCAGACACTGCGACACTGTATTCTTCTCCACATCGAATGTCTGAGATGCGATCGGCATGCATAATGGGCTGAAGATGAAGAAGCGGAAGTGGGTTGAAGAGGTGGCTAATAGGTGGCCAAGAGGTGGCTAATAGATGGTACTAAAAGGTGGTCTATTCCGGATGACACATACTCCTGATCTTGACACTGTACCTGACAGTTATGATAATACGTCAACAGTCAACACCACTCAATCTCATGACACAGACAGATGACAAAAATACCCATTACCTTGCCCATAACCTTGCTGAAAACCACCTGCTACGGGTGAAACCAGCCATCTCGCCTGCATGGGATCTTATTGTGCGGTTGAAGCCTCCTATTCACCTTCCCCCTAAACGTCCCAACTCATGCTATTACAACCAGCCACCCTACATGGGTCCCAAACCTTATCTGGAATCTTTCCTATCGCACAAAGAAAACAACCGAAAATAAGCTGTGGATGAAAAACCTAATCAGACAACCTCCACCATGCATCGCCAGCCCTCCATTTTACAACGGTCAGATGCTGGTGCTGGGTCTCGAAAGCGCTGTCAACCTGCATAAGCGACGCACGAGAGCTGCCTAAAGCCCCTCTGGCTGGTTTGTGCGCCGATATGGGCGTCTTGGGGGCTGCAACATGCTCTTTGCCCTGGAGGTATAAAGGTAGGAGAGAGACCTGGTCTCAAACCTTTCATACAGACAACTACCGACTTCTCTCTTGACTCCTCGACAACCTATCCGACTCTCGTTCACTCTTTCACGATTGTCTCTACGACTTATTCATTCTTTCCTAACCAAGTCGTTACTCACCTTCATTCATTCTTTTTCCTGTCGAGTCAACCAGTCTAGTTAAACACAATGCTGCAGTTTCTCCTGCTGCTCAACCTCGCCCTGTCGGCGTCCGCTCGAGTCATCCACAAAAAGGTCACTGTCGTCAACGACGTGGTAGTCACTCCCTCAACTACCCGATACGTGACCGTCACCGGAGGCCAGTCTGAGCATGTGACTCTGGACCAGACCATCGAGTCTGTCGAGACCGTGTTTGTGGCCCACACCGTGCCCACCACCGTCATCACCGGAACTCTCATCTCCACAGTCCAGTCTATCATCACCGCCAACCCCGTGACCCAGACCGACTCGTACCCCACCACGGCTGACGCTCCCCAGATCAACCTGGACACTCTGACCGAGCCCAAGACCCTGGATCCCTTTGAGGGCGTGATCACTGACGCGGAGCCTTTCCCTACAGCTACCACTGCTGCTTCTCTGGCTTCTGCCACTCCCACTCAGTCTTCCTTTTCTGTTTCCATCCGGTCTACTTCTGCTGGTATTGAGTCCACTCCTGGCGTTGTTTCCATTCCTGATGGACCTTCCTCTACGGGTTCTGCCTCTTCTACTGGTTCTTCCAGTGCTGCTGACGCTTCTTCTGCTGCCTCTTCCGTGGCTACCTCTTCTGACGCTTCTTCTGTGGCTACCTCTTCAGCTGCTGCCTCCTCCTCCGCTGCTGCTCCCAAGCCCAAGCCCAACCCTCCTCCTGCTTACAACGGCGACCTCTTCTCTGCCATCGACACCTCGGCTCCCCCTGGCGTCTTCAAGCAGGAGCCTCTGAACATCCAGATCCCCAAGGGCGCCGTCAAGGAGCTCGGCCAGTCTCCCGTTCACACCAACAAGTTCTACTTCAACATGTTCCTCGGAGACCGAACCATGCCTGTCTACACCCAGCCCTACTCCGTGTGGTGGTCCAAGACCGACAAGTTCCCCGGTATCGGCGTGTCTTACTCCCAGGCCAAGGACAAGGTCTACGGACCCCAGAAGACCAACCCCATGGAGTACATGCTCAACCCCGTTGGAATCATGTCCTTTGTCTTCTCTGCCAAGGAGTTCACCACCGACAACATGGAGATGCAGCTTTCCAACGCCGACACCTTCTCTGCTACCACCACCATCTCTGCCGGTGACGGTACCATGGAGCTTCCTCTTGTTCAGGGAATGGGCTTTGTCACTGCCAAGTACAACGGCCTGTCTCCTCTTCTGCTGACCCAGGTCGGCTTCGACTCCGTTGTCAAGGGCAACTCTCCTGTGGAGGGCACTCTCAAGTACGTGGCCAAGCTCTTCAACGGCGTCACCTGGACCATCTACGTGACCACCCAGGACCCCGACTTCAAGTTCCTCTTCCCCGACCCTCACACCATCAAGACCCACTCCACCCAGCCCTGTGTCATCCAGATGGCCACCACTGGTGATGCTGACTCTGACGCTGGTTCTGCCGTTGCTGGTTTTGACAAGGCTGCCGGTTCTTACCCTGTTTCCGCTTCTCTGAACGGCCAGGCTTCCGGAGGATCTGCCCAGTACTCCATCGACTACAAGACCGAGGGCTCCTCTGCTTCTGGCTCTACTCTGCTGTTTGCCCTGTCTCACCACAAGAGCTCCATGGTTTCTCAGTCTGGCGCTGTTTCCGGTCCCAAGATCCAGTCCACCAACAAGGGTCCCATGTACGCCTACGTGACCAACTCGCTGACCCTCTCCGAGTCTCTCGAGACCGATCTGCAGTTCCTGCCCTGGTCCCAGGTCTCTGGTTTTGCCGGAAAGGCCACTCTGACTGCCGCTCAGCAGAAACTCATTGCCGAGGTCGCCAACTCGGAGCTCAAGCAGGAGATTGGCACCCAGACCAACCTGGACACCAACTACTTCTCCGGAAAGGCTCTGGACAAGTTTGCGTACATTCTGCTGGTGCTGTCGGACATGATTGAGGACGAGACCACCACCAAGTCTGTTCTGGAGCAGCTCAAGAAGGCCTTTGCTGTTTTCACCAAGAACACCCAGACCTCTCCCTTCATCTACGACACTCTGTTCAAGGGAGTCACCTCTGGTGCTGCCCAGGCTTCTGGCGACTCTGGTGCCGACTTTGGATCTCCTTACTACAACGACCACCACTTCCACTACGGCTACTTCCTTCACGCTGCTGCTGTGATTGGTCACGTCGACGCCAAGTACGGAGACGGCCAGTGGGTCAACGAAAACAAGGACTGGGTCAACGCTCTCATCCGAGACACCGCCAACCCTTCCAAGGACGACTCCTACTTCCCCGTGTACCGATCGTTCGACTGGTTCTCTGGCCACTCGTGGGCCAAGGGTCTCTTCCCTGCTGCCGACGGTAAAGACGAGGAGTCCACCTCCGAGGACTACAACCACGCCTACGGAATGAAGCTGTGGGGTAAGGTTGTCGGAGACAAGGCCATGGAGGCTCGAGGAGATCTGATGCTGGCTGTCATGAAGCGGTCCATGAACGACTACTTCTACATGAAGAACGACAACACCATCCAGCCCGAGCAGCTCATCGGCAACAAGATCCCCGGTATCACCTTTGAGAACAAGCTGGACTACACCACCTACTTTGGAACCAACCCCGAGTACATCCACGGTATCCACATGATCCCTGTGACTCCTGTTTCTTCTCTCCTGCGAGACCCTACCTTTGTCAAGCAGGAGTGGGAGCAGAACGTGTCCAAGTTCATTGGAGACGTCAACTCCGGATGGCTCGGAATCCTGCATTCCAACCAGGCGCTCTACGACCCCAAGAGTGCCTACGAGTTCTTCTCTCAGGACAATTTCCAGACTCTTTGGCTTGATGGAGGTGCTTCTCGAACCTGGTATCTCGCTTACTCTGCCGCAGTCTCCGCCTAAGGACCGCAGAGCAAAGATCTTGACTTTCTCCTATTTATTATCTCTTGTATGTATATTTATGACTTTTATTGACTCAACCGATTGTAGTGAGCTGTAGCGAAGACTTTTTTTTACTTGTAGTGTAATACATTCTCGTCGACTTCATAGAGTGAGACAACACCAAGGTAATAGCTATACCCACGATAATACACGTAGATCATAAGAGAGCTGTAACGTAGGTCGTATTTCTAGCCGTATTAATTCATTAGTTATCACCCTCTCTCACACTCAATTGCGTGATGGCACCCTCCTTAGCTTATCTCAATTGACCAAATAGAAAGACCCACTCAACGCCTTGAGACACCAATTTCCGTGGATTCAACACTCCATGGAGCGGAACAAGTCACTTTATAGTCACTGTTAGTTCTCAAACCAAGGTCTCGTACTTGGAAGAAGAAAAGTGTGGATCTACAGTCGTCACCAGAGACCCAGCAGCAAGACCACGTCAACTCGCTCACCTGAGTAGCCACGACAATGGGGACTTCGAATTCGTCATTCTTTGCTCGAAAACAGCCAAAAAACTCATTTACTACGTCCCCAAGCCACGGATATCACACAATACGGGTCTCTTCGTCCTGTCCACCTGCACCTTCACCTCATGTATACTGAGAAGTCTCTTATTCGGAGACCGGAGAGTCCTCCAAAAGGGAGGGTCATCCGATCGCAGATGTATTACCTAAAAGAATCAGCAAATGAGACTTTTTCTCCCATCGAGATGGCCAATCGCCGGTAAATCAACTTGTCTTTCTTCCTTACGTTGTGTGGCTTGTATTGGGTTTGGGCTGGTAATAAGAATTAGCGCCATCAATTGTGTCAGATTGGGGGCTAGATCTAAGGCTAGTGTCGTAATAAAAATGAGCGAGGGATTCATAGATATGAGAAATATGTTTTGTTTTTTTTAAAAATGGAAAAAAAAATCCAGACGACCTCGGAGAGGGTCGAACTCTCGATCTTACGATGGCGGCCATTTAGGTGACTAACAGTCGTACGCCTTAACCAACTTGGCCACGAAGTCTGGGCGGTGAAAAAAACTTAAATTGGACGCACCAAATCTGAGACATGCTTACGTAAGCGCAAAAATTTAACGCCCGTTCTAGCCTCAACAGGGTCTTTTGGCGAGCCACTAGGAACGGTGGCGGTATGTTACATTGCTACAGAGTGGCCACCACCCCCTATTCCCCTCCCACCAAGCCACATTGAGTTTTGTTGCACCTGGTATCAGGCATGAGTGATGCAATTTCCCCGGGTCGTTGTGCGCACGACGATATCCTGGATAATACAAGCAACAGGGCTGGCTCAGGGACAGGGTTCGCAGAGTGGAGCCCTAAGAATTGTGGCTACGGGTTTCGGCCGGCGTTAGCGAGACTTTAGGGTGTGGAAAAGACTCTTTTCCAGAAGCTGGGCTTTGTTCCATGGCAAAACGTGAAACGTAGAAACGTGTGAGACAGCGCGGAACTTTAGGTGGAGAGGGTGGGGGTGAATTCCAACCGACGCCAACAGCCAAGAGTTCTAGGACGGTTGTTTGGACACGTCTTAGTATGTCGCGTGCTTAGTCTGTTATGACGTATGGGACGGCATGTTATTACCGTCTCTTGTCTCCTTGTTCTACCCCTGATATCGATTTACATGAATTAATGACCGTTGATTGGTAAGAAATTAAATTAATTCATTTGGTCTCCATGGCTTTTGCACCGAAAGTTCAATTTGCAGCCAATATTAAGGGCCGAACAAGAGCTGCGAACAAGAGATCAAACCGTGGCTTGGAGAAGACGCCATTGAGGGGTTAGCCTGGGCACGATACGAGTGGTCTTGGAACACGAGTAGCGCTATCTGGAACCGCACTACTGATAGTAAACAGACCTAACACTTGTTTACCTGGCACGGCTTGTAATATTTATTCTACCCGGGTCTAAGTTGCATGGGCCGAAAAAGGGCTACATAACGGAGACACAACGGTTCGGATATAGCCGAGCTTGGGCCGCTATAGGTGTTTAGTCCGGGTAACGGGTAAGACAGTGCCTGAGCAAGAAGCAATCCTCTTCCGCCAGAAAGGCAGGAGTAGGAATAAAACTCTTCAAACTCTGAAGCTTGGGTCCAGCAGACTCGCCAGTCATAGCCACCCGTGTGCTGGAAAGAGAGCGCGGAGGAGTTGGACACCTTCTCTTCATAGTGTGGCGTCTGGTATATGCGCTCATGTGGGTTTGTTTAGCGTGTTAGTGACTCGTGGTTCGTGGCTTGAGCAGCCAGCACCACAGCCAATAGAAGGTGTTTGAACGTAGATACGGACAAGGAGGAGGGCTACACTGCTGGATGGGGACGGTACGGTCGTAATACAGCCAGCTGGACGGTCTGTTCACCGTCCTCATACCCCACACCCCTGATTATGTACCTTCAAATGACGCATGCAAAGGTATAGGATACCTGAGCTATGTGAGAGATCGTGTCAGTTGTGTTCGGCGGTTAGCAACGTGCGAGACTTCGCCGAGGTTCTACAAAAGTTCCACGCAGACTGTCCCCGTGGTCTGGGGGCTGAGAAAATTTTCACCTAGACTTCGTGGAGGCTATAGCCACAGAGCCCCCCGGTTCATTGTGGCTCTACGGGCTGTCACGCTGGTGGTGGAGGAGGAGCGTGGCTAGCACAATCACGCAATCGCGCATTTTTGCACACGCTAGGTTAGGCTTGGGCCCGAAGCAGAAAGACTGCGGGCCAAACAAAGGGGGGACCCCATTTAAGTTGCATCTGATTAAGCCACAGAGCCCAATAGGGTTTCGCCCACAGGAAAATCTCCATGCATGTGTGATGGTGTAATGGCGTTTCAGGGTCGAAGAGCGGAGAGTTGGCGAGGCTGAGGGAGACGAGGCAGAGAGCTGGGGAGCTGGTCCTGGTCAAATTGCACCCGGCCGAATCGATTCCCCGGTTTTTGCGCCGATCGCAAGCCTCCAGCGAAAGTTGCAGCCTTTTTCGTTTCAGTTTCGATTCTGTGGCTGAAGCCACTAATTCAAAAATCAATACTTGAAGAAGTCACGACTATAGCCCTGAGAAGACACTCTTTCATACAAACCCCGAGCCCAGGCAGAGATACCTTCAACAGTACCACCTCCCCGCCTATAAGTGACACAAACACTCGCTAAAGACCGCCAAAAGAGCCTTCAACCCTCGCCTGTCAAAGTTGCCATATCTACACTTGTCAGAGTCTGACTGATTCATTGGCAAGCCACAACCCATTTACTCAGACCACCGTACTGAGGCTTGAACTCTACACCTGTGGCTGAAAGCGACGATTGACAGCACCGTGAAAATACTTTGAGCTGTATATTAAAGTCGGCCTGTGTCCTAGTATCACCATCCATCTCCATCTTTCCCTTCCCACACAAACATGTCTTCTCCAAGCTCCAGTCGAGAGCCTTCCGAGATTTATCCCCAGGAGGAGGAAGTGGACTACTTTTCCCCCGACTCCGAGGACCATGTCTACCTCCCCCAGTACCATGCCCACAACCCCCGGGTGCGAGACTGGTTCTACAACAATGTCTTTTCGCACCCTGGCCAGCGTGTCAAGAACTACACGCTGTCGCTCTTCCCCATTGCCCGATGGATCTACAGATACAACCTGGTTTGGCTGACGTATGATCTCATTGCTGGTATCACTGTCGGCTGTGTCGTTGTGCCCCAGGGTATGTCTTACGCCAAGCTGGCCAACCTGCCCCCGGAGTACGGTCTGTACTCTTCTTTCGTCGGAGTGCTCATCTACTGTTTCTTTGCCACCTCCAAGGATGTGTCCATTGGTCCTGTCGCCGTCATGTCTCAGCAGGTCGGCCGAGTCATTATGCATGTTCAAGGAGAGTTCCCTGAGGCCTCTGGACCCATGATTGCCACCATGCTGGCGCTTCTGTGTGGTTCCATCGCCCTCGGTATCGGTCTTCTGCGTCTTGGTTTCATTCTCGAGTTCATTCCTGCCCCTGCAGTCATGGGTTTCATGACCGGTTCGGCCATTAACATTGTCACCGGTCAGGTTCCCGCCCTCATGGGTATCGACAAGCTCTTCAACACCAAGGATGCCACCTACATGGTCATCATCAACTCGCTGAAGAACCTGAAACACTCCAACTACAACGCTGCCTTTGGTGTCGTGGCCCTGTTCATCCTCTACGTCATCAAGTACTCGTGCCAGTACCTGTCCAAGAAGTTCCCCAAGTACAAGAAGGTGTTTTTCTACATTGAGATCATGCGATCCGCCCTGATCATCATCTTCGGAACCCTCATTTCCTGGGCTGTCTGCCACCCCCACAAGAAGTCCGGCAAGTTCCCCATCTCCATTATCAAGACTGTCCCTCGAGGTCTTATCCACACCGGTGTCATGAAGGTCGACACTACCTACATGTCCAAGATGGCCTCTGAGCTGCCTGTCTCCACCGTTGTTCTTCTGCTCGAGCATATTGCCATCTCCAAGTCTTTCGGCCGAGTCAACGACTACAAGATTTCGCCCGACCAGGAGTTGATTGCTATTGGCGTCACCAACCTCATCGGTACCTTCTTCAACGCCTACCCTGCCACCGGTTCCTTCTCTCGATCTGCCCTCAAGGCCAAGTGTGGTGTGCGAACTCCCCTCGCTGGTATCTACACCGGTGTGGTTGTTCTCATTGCTCTCTACGCCCTCAACACCGTCTTCTACTGGATCCCCAACGCTGTCCTGTCTGCCATCATCATCCACGCTGTGTTTGACCTTGTTGCCCACCCTCGACAGCTGTTCCACTTCTGGAAGATTGCCCCCATCGATGCCGTCATCTTCTTTGTTGCGATTATCCTCACCGTCTTTGTCACCATCGAGGCCGGTATCTACTTTGCCGTTGCTGCCTCTCTTGTCTGGCTGCTGCTCAAGGTGGCCTTCCCCGCCGGCGACCTCATGGGCAAGATTGAGATTGTCGACGTCCAGGACCCTCTCATTGTCCAGCAGGCTGCCGACGTCGAGGAGCTTGCTGCTGCCGAGGCTGCTCGAAACACCAAGATGGGCAAGGTCAAGGGTCTGATCAACAAGGCCGGCAAGCTCATTGAGGACGGTCCTGTTGTCGACGCTGACGTCCAGCATGGTCTCCCCCTGCTGTCTCCTCACGAGGTTGAAAAGTCCAACACTGCTGCTGCTCTTGCTCACGTGCCTCGACGAACCGTCTGGGTGCCTCTGTCGCGCAAGAACGTCAACCCCGACATCAAAATCACCCCTCCCCGACCCGGCGTCATTGTCTACCGATTCACCGAAGCCTTCACCTACCCCAACTGTTCTCGACAGACTGACAAGCTGGTGGACCTCATTCGAGAAAAGACCCGACGAGCCGAGGGTGTGCGATACAAGACTCTGGGAGAGCGACCCTGGAACGACCACGGTCCTCGACACCCCAAGGAGGACGACACTGTCGATCTGCGACCGATTCTCGAGAAGGTGGTGCTGGATTTCTCCGTCGTCACCTCTACAGACTCCACCGGTATCCAGAACCTGGTGGACGCTCGAGGCGAGATCAACCGATACGTCGGCCGAGAAGTCGAGTTCCACTTTTCCGGTCTGCTGTCTCCTTGGGTCCGACGAGCTCTGGTGGGCTCTGGATTCGGAGGAGTGCCCAAGGGCCAGCACCTGAGCAACTACCAGGTGACTGCCGCTCGACGAGCCACGCCTCTGGACCGACAGACTCTGCCCAACGACACCACCATGGTGATTGAGGGCGACTCTCTGTCCAACGACTCGGACGAAGAGTACACGAAAAAGAAGCCGTTCGACGAGGAGGAGGCCATTGGAGGCCTGGACAGCAAGAGCGTGTCTTCCTCCTCGCAGGACGACAAGGAGTTTGGCGGCTACATCCCCGTGGTGTCCACCGACACTCCTTTCTTCCATTTGGATATTCCCGACTTGTAAAAGGAGCATTAGAGGAGGAACTAACTATTTATTGCATTAATTAAAAGTATTTGTTTTGATAAAAATGAGAATTGTAGACGAGAGAGTAGAATAGAGATGCGGCAATGCACCAAGAGATGTCCTGTGCCTGAATTTCAATTTTCAGAATGTGGAGAACTGTTTTGCGTGATTTATGAATTATTATGAATTTTGAGGTATTTATCTTGAATTTAGGATTTTATTTAGGAAATTGTTGGGAAAAGTCAATGAAATGATACAAGAATGTTAGTGGTCTGGAAAATGACCAAAAGTGCCGAGAAAGTGACAGCACTCTGATTGGCTACCTGAGAATTAATGTCCTTGATTTCCCTCTATTTAATCCACCATTTTCCTCGATTCCGCCCAACAAATAAACTTCTGTTGAGTCAGCACAGAGCAAGTGTCTCATATCGATTAATACAGGGTCTGTGAAGGTAGAATAATAGAAAAGGAGTTGCATTGAACATTTCCAGAAACTCCTCATACGTCGATCTCTCCCCTGGACCCTGAGATGAGTCATCAAGTCGCTTACTAACTCCCGAATAATTCCATGCAGAGTTAAATCCAGGCACCTGACAAGGCACAGATTACACTTATCGAAGCGTCACAAGGGTAAGGGGAGGGGTGAGTTGAGGGGGAGGCAAGAATGACAGAGATATGAGATTAATTTTGTAAAATACAGGGCATTTGGAATACTATGTTTCCCCTTTCAGATATTGTCTTACTAATTTCTGCAAATTTCTACAACCCCTCAACTTGCCCCGTTTGGGTTCTAATCGCACAACATTGCATATGCATCTTGTTACATTCCAAACAAAGTTTAAACAGCTTCTGTGGAGAGCGGTTTTACTCACTTTTAGCTTGTTGAGAAATCTCTCTAAAATCGCCAAAATCAGCTACAAAATCGCAAACAGGCCGCCATGCTTCCGCCAGAGCTGGTGAATATTCTGCTCGACCACCTGGACCTCTATTCGCTTGTTTCTCTGGCTCAAACATGTCAGTCTTGGAATTCAGCCATTTCTGAAGCGGAGTACAGATACATGCTGCTCAAGAGCTGTCCTTTCTTCCAACTTGACAACTCGAATCGACTCACCTGGAGAGACTGTGCGACTGAATATTTGCGACGAAACCGACTCAACAGTCCCAAAGTCGATAGCTCTATTATCCAACAACTTGAACCGAACACAAATGTGACAGTTGTACAAGATGAACTGTTACCAAAGAGTTTTTACGCCTTGTGTAAAATGCAACCGGCTACTGACATGCACAAAAGAGTACCCCTGACTCATTCAGATTCCGGTTTCAGCTACGAGGGCACTTCTTGGTGTCTCAAGGAGGACAGTGAGGGGATTACCACTGAAGAGTACCAATACCACCGGTATGATCTCTATGATCACCAGCAGATAACCAGCAGATATGGAGGAGGGTTGTGGATACCAGGAGGATATGGGAGACGGGCGAGTGTTCTAGCAGTCAGAACTAACCCCAAATGTATCGTTACTATGGTTTGTTATGATTATGATGAGTACCATCTTTTGGTCAAATACAACGATAGTTTCGGTAATGAGCTGGATATCGACTTTGGAAAGGACTCCGACGACTGGCTGTACTCTGTCGGGTTCTGTCCTTCTTCTTCCACCTCTTTTGATCTGTTTTTGGTCGAATCATGCATCTTTTTGTACGTCCAGCAACCAGGACACACAGGAGCTCTTTTAGCATTGAACAATAGAGTGATGGAGCGAGTACTGTTCAACGAAAAGTACCTTCTCACTTCGTCGCCTGAAATGCTGTGTGTTTTTGACGGAAAAATAGCCATGGCAGGAAAACATGTCATGCCTGAATTCATGCGGTACTTGTTCAATAAAACACCTGCACATGCTACAAACATTTGTCAGGACCCTGTGTATAGCAATTACGTGGGTTTGTACAATTCAGCAGGAAGTATGACTCATTTGATCGACTTTGCAAGTCAGAGTATCGTTGATATCACTGCTTTTTACTATGGGTCTCACCAGGCTGGCTTTCTGGCGATTCCAGGGCTGGTAGATGGACAACTGGTGATACACAGGTACTCGCAGCAGTTTTTGGAGTCTTTATATGGGTATAAGCGCCAGTTTGACGTTAGGATATTGATGACCGAGATTAACTATTTGGTGGATGCTCCTGAAGTGATACGGTTACCTCAGATGTCTCAAACGAGAGTTCCAGCACGTTCCAGAGCTGCTCATAGGCACAAGGCTCACAGAAGGGTGGTGGTATAGAGAGGAGGAACTTATTTATATGTTTATTGTCGAGTAATGAGATATGATTTATGATTGACCGTTGTGAAAGTAGTGATGTGATATGAATGTAGGAAAAAGCTACAATAGTTATGGATTTTGACGTCTTTAGTCGTCTAGATTGACTGTGAGCAGTTTCAAGTTCACTTCTTTGTCTTTTATTATACAAGTACATACCGTATCATGAAGACAGACACCCTGGTTTCAAGACTATGACAAGACAAAGAATGAAAAGGAAGACACAAGAAGGTCAGAATCGTTACCTGGGATACCCTGTTCATCTGTCCATTTCTGAGCACCTGATCTACTTGAGTGATGTCTTATAGTCCATCACAACCACCACTGTGCATCTTCACACTGCTACTTCAGCTACAAATTCATCCTCTTCCAATAACTAATGTACAATGTATTATGCAACCTATCCTCCTTCCCTCGTCTCTACTTTCTGACAATCCCCTTCATGCGTTTCTTCATTCTGACAACCGGTTTGGACACCTTTTTGACCGAACTATCCACCTTTGCCACCTCCACCCTCTTGATTTTCTCTCCCTGAGCGTTTCTAAACACTTCCTTTGCAAGTTCGTCGTCCAACAGATCCTGTTCAGACACGCCACTTTCCTTATCGTCTCTTTTTCTCAGCTCTTCCAGAACATCCACATCTCGTCCAATCTTGTTCAGACGAGCTGTACGTTCCTTGAGCTCCTCCAGCCGTTCAATACCCTCCTGCTCATCGATATTTGCCTTTTGCCTTGCCTCAATCTCAGCCATGACGTCTCCATCTGTAGAAACAGCTGCTGCTCCTAGCTTGGAAGGATCAGGCATAGCCTTTCCCTGCTTTTTGAGCTCCTCCAGCTCTTTTTCTTCCTTTTCCAGTCGGTCTAGACGTTCATCCAGCGTCTCTTCCACCTTCTTTTCGTCTCTCCAGGGCTCGTAGTTTCGTACAGCTCCATATTCTGTCTGATAATCGGAGTTTTTCGGATCAGTCTTGAACCTGATCTCTCCAGAACACCGTGGACACCTGATGAAAAAACGGATGATCTTGACGTCAAGATACACCTCGTCGGTGACCTGTTTACGAGCGTTGAACTTTTTGCTCTTATAAATGTATTCTCCACAGGCCGTGCATCTCATGGAAAAAGGTACCATGAGCCGTACAGTCGGCATGGTGGCCGATTTGGAGTCGGACACCTTTTTGGCCCGCCTCTCCAGCTTGCTGGGATCGAAATCCGGAGGATAGTACTTGTTGATACCTTTTCGATCCGACATTTCGGGTGGTGATGATGAGATGAGAAGGGTGACTGAAGACTGCTGATTTTCTGTACCTCCAAACTTAATCAGAGGAGGAGAGGGGAAACAGTGGACTGTTGCTGAGAGTAAAGGAGAGGTGGTGGAGGTAAGGAAATGCGAGACAATGAGTCAGCGCTTGTTGGAGGTCAGATTTTGAAGTTCCTGGACTGTTATGGGAGCTATTGAGTGACTTGATTTTTACTGTTATTCTCAAGTGTATTACTCGCTTTTACTTAGCTCACTCACTATCACTTACAACTCCCAACTAAATCATTCTAAAGATCTGGACTCTCTATCACCATTGACAGCCCAAAATACCCACTTGCTCTGATACAACCACCAATATTATGTCACATATGAATTGTACGACACCCTCTTTCAATTCAATCATATCAATATGATCAGTTATGTATTATCTCTGGCGGAAGGCGGAACTCAAAAGGTGTTCCATGGAAGCCTCCTTGGCACAACAGCAAATATATTAACCAACCAAGGAGGTGTTATTGATGACTTCAAGTCTCTTGGCCACCACGTGTTGCACCAATTGACGAGTCAAGTAGGCTGTGTAAGTCACCTTGTTGTTCAGTATCTACAGCTTTTTCCATTTCATTATGGCATAAGTGGGAACTCTCTGGTTTATGCTACAAACTGATACTTTTCAAGCCGCTCGTATTTTCCCTATTTTTTCTAATTTTCTGCCGAATTTCCGCCACCTCCACCTGCACTCCAAGAAAAAGGCTTAATTGGTCTCGCTAAGGGGAGGCCATAAAGCACGGCAAAAATACGGAATGTATTTTTAAAATTCGCACAAAAACCCTGGCGCGAAACGGAGACAATAGCAGCGTAGATAATATTTTTCTCGACACGGTCCGTATCCCATATAGCCCCCATCACCTGCCAGATACGCCTCATCGCGACTTTCAGCCCCCAGTGTGCCGCATAGAGTTACCTATTTGGTAACCTTGAAAAAAAAGGCACGTACAAGAACACTGCCCCATGTGGTCAGCCCCTATTATACACCGGTTACAGGTTTTACAGTGGCAGCTTTTTTTTACCGTGCCGGCCGTTGGTATCGAGCAATGCAGTGGTGTGATGTATCGTACCAGCACACCCCATATTATCGCCCGGACAGCGGTTTGTTTGGCGGCGGCTTCTGGCGCTTACTAAGCACCACGTGCCTGGACGCCCTACGCTGTCTACTTTCTCTATCTCCACCAATCTGGGTCTTGCAAATGCCTCAGTGCACCAGTCTTGCTTTGGAAAAGCAAAGGTGCTAAATTTTAAAGAAGGTTGTCGTCTGAAGGATGTGCGCTGGGGAGCGAAGAGTAGGCCAAATAGTTTGAGAGCCAGCAGCAGCCCCAACAGTGGGTCATGCAAAAGGCCCCGATACGAACATGATCAAAATGTAAGGGGTACGGCTGAGTCGCGGAGGGTCCGTCTTCACTAGCGAAAAAATTAGACTATCAGCCGTTCCAGGTTAGCGAAAAGGGTTTCCAGTGGGTCCATGATATAGGAGCATCAAGGGGATTAATTAGCACTGCCAAAAATTGGTTTGTTACCACTTGTCTACTCGTTGTTTTCACCACCACCTGGCTGTCCAATCTCGAGCTGAGAAGTCTATTATCTGGGTGCATCAGCAAAGGCACAACAAGGGCAGTCGTTTATGTGGATCGGACGTCTTTTGTTTGAGCCGTGAGTCGTCCACTGTCATGACCCACATGAGGGACGTGCCAAGGAGTAATTTTGGCCGGTGCGAGGGCCGATAAGGGGTCCAGCCGGCGTGAATATTTTTTGCCGATATTTTTTTTCACAATCCAGACGTATTATCGTCAGAGGGACCGGTTCCCACTTTGAGAGTGTATCTCACATGGGTGGGTTCCCTTGGGGTGGTCACCTCTTGCCCACACCCAAAATTCAAGGTTCAAAGTTGTTGCACGAAAATTTAAAGCTTTGGCCAAGCTCTTCAGTATTAATAGCTGCATATACCCGGCACCCAGTCTGGTGTAACCGACTTTTGACTTGACCTGTCCCACACACGACCGAAACAAGTAGTAACGACTAGAGAGACGGCCCCCCGAACGCTCGAATTTCCGCATCGACCCTCTTCCACCCCCCCACGCCCCCTCATAGAGCTGCCTCAGGCCATTCTGTGTTCCGCAGGTTCACGTTTTGCTCTCTCTCTCTCCCTGAGCCTCTCTTCTCTCACATTACTTGAACAAAGCCACCTTTGCGAGACATGTTCCTGGTGAACTACGCCAAACGGGCGTACCGCAAGCTGCGACATTTCCGCATCACCTTCATTGTCGTGCACTACTTCATCATCATTGGCTCGGCCATTTTCGGCACGTTTCTCTTCTACCCGGCGAAAACGACAAAGTACATCGATGCCCTGTTCCAGTGTGCCTGTGCTGCGACCCAGGCTGGCCTGAACACCGTCGATCTCAACAAGCTCAAGCTGTGGCAGCAAATGGTGCTCTACTGCATCTCCATGTGGACCAACCCCATTGTGATCCACTCGGGCGTTGTGTTTATGCGATTGCACTGGTTCGAAAAGTCGTTCAAGGACATTAAAAACCAGTCGAAACTGCAGTCCAAGCTGCGACGAACAGCCACGACGTTGGCTCGGCAAGATACCCTTGAAAACGGGCTGTTTCAACGACCACCGTTGCGACACCAGAACCCGGGAGTGGCTGGTCTTCAGGGCAACAACCACGACAGTAGCGACGAGACGCCCAACTCGGCAGGAAGCGACAACCCCAACCTCAACAAGGAAATCACGTTTGGCAACCTGCCGCAGCCGAAACGAACGCATTCGGTTGAACCTGAGGACATGTACCGGTCTATTAACCTCTTGTCTCATGAACACCCCGAGGGACAGAGTGACAGCGACGACGACGGACCTGCTCTGGTTATCAGAGGTCCACGTGACCGGCCTGACCGGGACGACGACGAGGAAGACTCGCCGGAAATTGAACGAGCTCCTAGAGCCATCTCGTTCTCGACCCAGGAACACCCCCGAGCCCAGGGTACCGGAACCTCGGCTCTGGAGCAGTTCAAAAAGGAGATGCGCGAGTCGCAACGCCAGCTGGACGCCGAACACGCCATTTCCGACGAGGGAGAGTCGTCGGACGCGACCCAGCCCACCTCCATCAAGCGGGAAGACATGTACTACCGCCAGCATCCGGACTCGGACTCCTCTGAGGGCGACAACTCGGTCAAAAAGGTGCGTTCGAATGTGACTGTGCACAGACCGTCTCCGGACGACGACGAGTTCACCACACGACCCATCAACCGAAGAGCATACACCCTGGACGGCGACAACGACAAGCATAAGGAGAAGAAGAACGACGAGGGCGCGTTTGCGAGTTTCAAGCGAACGCTGACGTTTGACAGATTCCTGTCGAACCGACGACGGGGCTCAGACGCTGCTTCCTCCTCTGGAGCAACCTCAAACGCCGACCTCAACAAAACCATGTCGTCCAACTACCTGTCGTGGAGTCCCACGGTCGGCCGAAACTCCGCCTTTGTCGATCTTACCGAAGAACAAAAGGAGGAGCTGGGAGGAATCGAGTACCGGGCGCTCAAGGTGCTGTCCAAGGTGCTGGTGTGCTACTTTTTCGGCTTCCATCTCATGTGCGCCATCATGCTGCTGCCCTGGGCCATCTACATGCCCAAGTACCGGGACTACGTGTACTCGTGTGGAGTGACGCCGACGTGGTGGGCGTTTTTCACGGCCCAGTCGACCTTCAACGATGTGGGTTTCACGCTGACACCAGACTCCATGGGCTCGTACCAGGAAGCCATTTACGTGCTGCTGACCATGTCGTTCTTCATTGTCATTGGTAACACTGGTTTCCCCGTTCTGCTACGGTTCATCATCTGGATCATGTTCAAGCTGTCGCCCAGAGACTCGTCTCTCAAGGAGTGCACTGGATTCCTGCTTGACCATCCTCGACGATGTTTCACCATGCTGTTCCCCTCCACGGCCACCTGGTGGCTGTTTGCTACGCTGGTGATTCTCAACTCTGTCGATCTCGTCTTCTTCATCATTCTGGATTTCAACGCTCCAGTAGTCACGGAGATGAGACCAGGATACAGAGTCGTGTCCGGTCTGTTCCAGGCCTTTTCCACTCGAACAGCCGGTTTCACCTCCGTCTCCATCGCAGAACTGCATCCCTCCATCCAGGTCTCGTACATGATCATGATGTACATTGCCATTCTGCCCATTGCCATCTCCATTCGACGAACCAACGTCTACGAAGAGCAGTCGCTGGGTATCTATGGAGGAGGAGGAGACGAGGACAGTGAGTACGACGCTGCTCCCACCGCAGACGAGGAGGCCGAAAACGAGGCCAACGACCCCGAACATCTCTACAAGGGCAAGAAGAAGAAGCATCCGTCGTACGTGACGGCCCATCTGCGAGCCCAGCTGGGATACGATCTGTGGTACATTTTCCTGGGGCTCTTCATCATCTGTATCTGTGAGGGCACCAAGATCAAGGACGTGACCGACCTCGGCTTCACCGGCTTCACCGTGCTCTTCGAGGTTGTCTCGGCCTACGGTACCGTCGGCATGTCCATGGGCTACGAAGACGTGAACACGTCCTTGTCCGGCAAGTTCACCACCATCTCCAAGCTCATCATCATCGCCATGATGATCCGAGGCCGGCATCGAGGTCTGCCGTACTCGGTCGATCGAGCCATCATTCTTCCTTCCGACGAAATGCATAGAAAGGACGATGCTGTGACCCGATCGCATCTCAGACGAGGCAGAACCATGTCTGCCACGTCCAACGAGCTCACAGAGACCATGGGCTTGCCCTACCCCATGCGATCTCACACCATGATGAGCTCTGGTCCAGGCACCGCGGGAAGCGAGTCGTACCCTCTGCGAGGCTCGTCTCACTCTCGACAGGCTTCCAACGTGTCCGACATTGGACCTCGGGACATGGATCCCATTGTGCCCTCGTCTCCCATGCCGTCAGTGGACTCTGACTACCTCAAGCGCATGGAGAAGCGAGAGCACGAGCAGCAGGAGGAGAACAAGCTCAAGAAGGAGCTGTCGGAGAACGAAAAGAAGCTGCACAAGGACGAGCAGGGTATCGAGATGGACTCGTACTTCCCGGAGCTCAAGCAAGGAGGAATCGATATGGCGGACGACTAGACTCGCAGGATTAATTAGCATATTTATAAAGCATATAGAATAAATATTTATCATGACCAAATAGTGAGCGATAGTGAGCGTAGTGAGCAGCAGTGAGATGAATATTGGAGCTCAACTGTTCAGATCATCACCATGATCACTTGATCTCCATACCGGCTTCTAACTATTTCCATGTCTTAACTCAACAAAAGTTCAACTAGTGGAAAAAGAAATTATTGCCGAATCAGACCATACCGAGAAGGGAATTATGTGTCATATTCTTCAAAATGAGCAATTTTGACCCCTCATGAGGAATAGGAGAACCTCCTGTTTGTTTTTTGTCCGTCTCTTGTTCCTATCTTGTCCCAAAACAACTGTAGAGACCCACTCTGTCCCCTCTGTCTCATTTTGGCCCTTTGATAAAGTTGCGCATGGTCTGCAAAGGGGTAACAACAATGTCTCAATGAGTGATAATTGAAGAAGCAAAATATACGCATTTTCACCGTAGATGGTTTGTTTTTCCTTCTAGAGCTTGCAAATAAGGTGCAAGAGACAGTAGAGTCTCAGAATACCCTCTCAACGGCTCAATCAAGTAGCTCAAACCCACACGTGGTGGAGACGGACGGTGCTAAATGTCCACCAGTTGTGACGTCATCTGAGACATTGGAAAATTCTAAAGATTGCCAAGAACTCAGCCTCCCGCCCGATATTAATGCCAAGGACTTGGCGCCACGCGAATGTGTTTACGGCAATACCGAGGTTCGTTCAGGGGACTTCTTTACGGTGCCGAATACGATGTTCTCAGTTAAGGTGCACTCTTGTGGGGTATCATGCTTTGCACTAACTGACTAAGTTGACTTTCTGATTATGCTATAAGGTAGAGAGAGGCTGGACTTGCCTGATGAGGTAATTGGAGATGAGAAGAAGAATGAGATCGTATAGGTACAAGAGGTACCGCCAGCCGCTTGTGGGGATGACGAAATGAGAAGGCAAGTGACCTCAATGCGAGTATTCTCTGATTGCGGTTTGAAAGCTGTGTTCATGTGTCATTGTTGGTGAACTATTCTCATTGATAACGAGTTACTAGTTTGACTACCAGTTCATGTCTACGATGATCTACGTTACCACACCTCTTTTCATGTAAATAAATATATTAGTTAGAACTCGCTGATCTTGACGCCACAACCCGAGGGACACTCGGTCATGTTGTCGTCAATGACCCAGCTCTTCATGCATTCGAAATGTCCATAGTGGCCACAAGCCAACATGCAAGCTCCCAGACCCTTGACAGTCTCTCTACAGAGAACACAGCCGTCCAACAGACTGTGGCACTTGGAACAGTACCAAAAAGCCTTTTGTTCAGAACCAGCATTGGCGTCTGAAAGCACAGAGCCACACTTGGGACACTGCTGGTTGATGGAAGTGTTGGTCTGGCCCATATGGTAGATGGACTTGAACTTTTTGCAACTGTTGATGAGTTCAGCCAGAGCAACCACGCACTGCAGCTTTTGTAGCTGAGTAATGTAGCAGTGCAGCACCTCCTCGACCATGTTGTCTTCAGGGAAAGCAGAGGGGTGTGTTCGTGAGAAGATGAGTGCGATGATAGCGCAGAACTGCACATCTCCATCGACATGGTAGTACTCGTTACTGTCCTTGAGTAGCTTCAGAGGCGACCAGGGGTGCTGTAGCGACTGAGAAAAGGCGATGAAATCGTCCAGTTCCGAGTCGGAAATGTAGTCTGGGTTCTCTGGAGGCGTGTAGATCTCTTCAACTGACTTTTTGGGCGATGCAATACCCTTGGTGATGACTGAAGGGGTCGACAGTTGTGCTGAAGGCACAGCAGCAGCTGCCAGAGCTGATGCAGTGGCTGCAATCGAGCTTTTGTTGGCAGGAAGCATATCGTCGTCTTCAGATTCTGGAGACTGAGATCTCTGAAGAGCCACTCCACCTCCAAAGAAATCCTCACTGTCGTCAGTATGAGAATGCGAAAGAGAGTGGTGAGAAGAGGCCAGATTGGATAAAGAAGAAGCCAGAGAAGCACCCTGTTGTTCTCGACTCTGGTTGATCTTCTCACGGTCCTCAACCATGAGACTTCGCACTGAAGAGTTGCTGCTGAAAGAACCCTCTTCGATGATACCTGTGAGCAGAGAACGAGCTTCAGGGTTGATACCCTTGCCGTTCAGAATAGACAGAGCTCCAGAAGATGTGGTGGCAGAAGAAGGAGTAGAGGGACCAGAAAAGGTGCCTTCTTTGGATCCCACAGTTCGAGAAATACCCAAGTGGGTGAACTTTTCTTGAGCCACGGGAGAAACGGCTTCTTCAGAGTTACTGCCAGACTCGTAGGATCCAAAGGCGATATCTGAGCCTGCAGAACCGGCAGATTCGGCAGTAGCAGGTCCAAATGAAGACCGTCGCTGAGAACTGGACCGAGATCCACTCTTGGGAGTGGTAGGAACAGCCACAGGAGAAGAGATGGATCGACTGGTCAACAGAGTTGGTCGAGGATCACTTTCCTGAGTAACAGTCTTCTCCAGAGACAGTCTGGAAGTGACTGAAGCTGCATCTGAGATCAGGGGAGCTCCGGCAGGTCTAGGAGTGCCTTCCAGTGACTTGAGAGATGCCAACAAGTTACCAGTGGCACTATTAGGGCCACTTCCTCGATCCAGAGTGTTTTGTCTCGTAGGAAGAACCAGAGCGTTCAGTTTTTCAAACTTTTCCCGCTTCTCTTCTCTCTTCTTCTTCCACTCCTCCAGCTCCCATTCCAGAGAACGATGCAAAACAAGCCATGTCTGGGCCATTCGAGGACGTCCAATGGCTTTGGCTACTCGAGCGTTGTGGATGCAAATGTCGAGAACCGTGAACGTCTCTGAAACCTGGTATGCTGCGTTGTTGGCAGCCAGAGTGATACTCTTTTCGTTGATGCCAACATGGGGAACCTCGTAAAGAAGCTGATCAACAGGACCGTCTTCTCTCAGAGAATGCATTTTGGGCTTTTGTTGAGTTCGTGAGTTGAACGAGAGCCGTAGTGAGACTCGAGATCCCTCACGCTCACGCTCATGAACAGAAGCAGCAGAAGAGCCAGGAACGGTAGAAGGAGCATTGTCTTCGTAGTCAGGCTGATTAATGACATTGTTGCCCTGCACAGTCATCAACAAACCAGTAGTAGACCAGGTGTTGGACACTTTAGGCAGCTGGTTGATGACAGGCTCTTCGTAGGAGATATCTCTCTGAATGAACTTGTTATCTCGAGCAGCAGTCCACAATTGCGTTCCAGACTTCCACTGAACTTCAGTCAGACGAGCCTCATGGTCCTCAATCACAATTCGAGGAATGTACTTCCGTCTAGGAGACCAAATGTGGACTCTGTAGTCATACAAATCCATAGACGAAGAGGCAATGTCACAGTCGAGAATACTCTTGGGATTGAAAGCATGCTGTTGCCATCTGACCTTGTGCACACCGTTGGGGGTGTTGATCACGTGATCCGGCACTCTGGCGGTCTCTCCAGCAGCCATGTTCCAGATTTGGATCTGTTTGTCTCTTCCTCCAGTGACAATGTAGTCAAACTCTTCATGCCAATCGAGAGTAAGTCCTCTTTGTGCATGGGCGTTCATTCGGCGTTCAGGAGCCGAGGGATTACGGATATCCCACCGTTGGACCACTCCCGAGTCGTAGATTATTGCAAACTTGGTGCTGTCAAACGGCGACACCTTGAGTTCTCTGCAAATGTCTCCGTTTTTGACGAATTGAGCGAGCGGTTTTTTATTCGACGACCGCATATCCCATGTTTTTGCGATACCCGCTGAGTTACCAGAGAGAAGCATGTGGGTAGCATGAGGATTGAGACCCAGGGAGTTGATGGAAGTATTGTATTCATGCAACTGGTAGGAAGCCTTTGAGGTGGTTGAATCTGCGTTGTAGACCTGAATGTGGCCGTTCGTCTTGCCCAAAATGATGTATTTCGCATACTGTCTGAGTCCCCACTTGACTACAGACACCGAACTCAGTGGATGCTTTTCCTTGTATCCCGGGCTCCCAAACAGATCCAAATGTTGCACGATTTCCGTGTCTGTGACGTTGACGATTTGCAGAAAGTCTCGGCCTGCGATGACTGCCTGAGACCAGTCAGGAGACGGACTCATGGCCAGAATACCGGACTTTGTTGTGAACGACAGTCGTGGTTGTTGATTCGAAGGAGGTTCGACGTGTGAAGGCGCTGAAGTCGGCGCAGAAGTGGGAACAGGCGTAGGACCAAGATTACGTCCGTACAGCGCCTTTCCAAACCTCGCAAAGGCCGATCCTCCAGCATCGGAAGAGTTTGGTTGGGGAGATCCTCCTGTTGACGACTGATTCTCCGGGGATGAGCCATCCGAGGGCGGATTGGACGATAACATGGGCAAATTGAAATGCCCGTGCATCAGTTTAGCCAGAGAGCCCTCGTTGGAGCCCGCTTGGCTGCCCTTGTTGCTCATGGGTTGTGTGGTGAGTTGATGAGTGGAGTGCTCTTCCTGTAGTTCATGCTGCAAGTGATAAGCATTTAGAGTTTGGAGGTGTGGGTGGGAGTGTGGAGAGAGGTGGTGAAGGGATGGTAATATTGGCTGTATTACAAAGGGAAAGGATTTGGTCGGTTAATTACTGTGTGGAAATGAATCTGGCAAAATTTCAGCTTATTATCTCTTTGCATGAGGTATGTTGAGTGGTGTTCTGGAGTGAGTAGATTAAGTAGAGTTACTTGGGAAGGGTAAGTATTAGTTGGGTGGTTGGAGAGAGGAGGGTGGTGCAGAAATGATGAAGAATGGCTTTTATAACGACCATTATAATATTGATGATTTTACCTATATGCCTGAAATATTAGTATGATATGCATTTACAACTATGTCTATAATAATGGCAGTGTCTGGGGTTGGTGATGATAGTCGTAAGGTCGAGTTTAGGACATGTTTCAAAACCCACTAATTAGAAACAAGCCAAGTGAGATGATTGAATCGTCTTGGTGATGAGAATGAACAGCTGCTTGTACTTTTAAGTCAGCTAGCTGAAAAAGAGCTAATGAAGTTGTCTCATGTACTGACATTGAAGTACTTGTAGACTTGTGAACTCTTTAACCACTCTGTCCCTTCTTGGTCACCAACTCTCGAAAGACAGCCTGCCAGATTCGGAACTTGTTCACCAAGAAACTGCCCTTCTGTGTGATCTTTTGATCTGTCCTTACTCCTTAGATGAAAACAACATCTCCACTTTCCACGTACTTGACAATAATGGAGTACTTGATGACCACAATACTGCCCTTTCTCAGCTTCACCGCGTCGTTTCCAATAATGATCTTCCGTCCTGTATCTTTGATCACACGAACAAACACAGGATGGTCCATGTTAGGCTCCTGAACCATACTGGCACTTCCTGACGAGTCGTTCATCTGTTTCAGACTATCGGGAAACGTGTTCATAAACTGATGCGCGTAGAGATTCTTCAACAAAGCATAGTGTCTGTTGAGATACATTCTCTCTGTTTGAGACATGTTCATTCGGTCCAGGGGAGAAGACTGGTAGTACTCCATGCTGTTGTCGATCTTGAGCAGTCTGACTCGCAGGTACGACCGAATCAGGTACTTGATCCGCTCCAGCTCCGTTTCCACAATCAGCAGCTCCAGTTTCACGTCTGTGTCTGGGCTCATGTCTATCGACTTTTCTTCAATCACCTGGATCTGAAGCTGTACTCGTTTGAGGATTCTGAACAACAGAGCTTCCTTGGTAGGCAGCAACGTTGGCGACATTCGCTCCGTCACCCATGCATGTGTAAGCTCCTTGATATCAGCTTGTTTCTCTTCCAGAGTTCCCAGTGGATCGTGTGTTCGCACGTTATTGATCAGATCGTCAATATCGTCGAAATCGTCTCCTCCTGCCGGTGCTGAAGGATCAGAGGTGTGTGGTGGCGAGTGGAACGACGAGTCGAGTCCGCTGGGGATATCCATGCCTCCCGAATCCAAGTTGTCGTCCTCCATGGTGTTGATGTTGATGCGTGGTGAAATTTGAAGGGCTAATTAAGTTACGCGTCGAGATGTAGACACGAGATTATGTAATGTGAGAATTTGGTGAAATTGGAGAGAATTGAACAAATACAACAAAACTGAAGGGTAGAAAAGAGAGCCATCAAAATCATCACTTTTGCTCCTATTAATTGGCATATCGAAGGTACAAGTATAGTACCAATATGGTCATATCTCAGCCTTTAGCTCTTTTCTATAAGACCAACTCGAAGTGATCCAAAGATGATATCGCAAGGAAAATGGGATGTTTGAGCTTCCATCTTACTCTAAATGACCGCAATAGTAGATTTTCGCGTTTTTCTCTTTATATTATCTTCTCAATCATAGCTACAAGTATGTCTTCATCATCTCATTTGCCTCTTCACCACACTCACACTTTAACTCCCCACTGCATCACAACTGCATGTCTATTTACTTCATCACAGCTACACGAACACGAACACGACTAACACCACACACTCCAGTGGCTCAACTACTCCTGAACAACCTAGGAAATGAGCTCGAGCAGACGAAGCGAGATCGAGGCCAAACGGGCCCGAATCGCAGAAATGCGAAAGGCCAGAGAAGCTCTTCAACAACAAGAGGTAGGTGAAGCACACACAAACATACCAGGGGCTTATACTAACACAGGCACAAAGAGCAGCTCCTTCAAGGGAAGATATCGACCAACTGGTGGACTCGCTGGTGACGACAAGAATTGACGATACCCCTGGATCGTTTTCCATTGTCATTGCAGACGCTTTTGACCAGGTTCCCGAACAGACCTCTGACACAAAAGCCATGGCTTCCTCAGCCACATCTACAGCATCGGCTTCGGCGTCCACATCTGCAGCAGCGCCAACCATGGTCACAAGAGCTACTTCGCCACCTATCTACTACTCCAAGGGAGTTCAGACTGATCCCATTGACGATGATCTGGATCTAGATAGTGATGAGACTGCTGCTGACGAATCTAGACCTGGCTCTGAGTCGCAAACGGAGGAACACACTGTCCCCGTGGACTCCAATCAGGTCGCTATTCCTCCTGCTGACGATGTGGTTGAGGTAGTCTTTGCAGAACCCTCTGCTGTCGCTTCTGAAGATCTCCTTCCCTTCGTTCAGCAGTCGCTCAAGGTGGTGGAACGGTCGCTCAAACCCTCCAATTTTGATGTCCTGACCGACTACGGCTCTCAGGGACCTACGACCACTCACGACGAGGAAGCCCTGGTGTCTCAGAACCTCCAGTTTGGCCACTCGGATACTGACGGAAGAGCAGTGCTTGATCTCGCATGGTCGCACGCCTTCCCCGAGCTGCTTGTGGCGTCATACACGGAAAAACGAGACTCAATTGCCGAGGCAAAGGGCTGCGTCAAGGTCTGGAATATGCATATGCCCGAGAAGCCCGAGTACACGTTTGTGGCTGATTCAGACGTCACCTCGGTGCTCTGTTCGCCCTTCCACCCCACACTCGTGTTTGGAGGGCTCTACAATGGCCAAATCATGGTGTGGGATATGCGAGCGTCTGGTTCGCAGGCTATTCTTGCCTCCCCATTGTCAGGAAGCGCCCATTCGCACCCTGTGCTGGCTCTGGATCTCTACGGCACCCAAAATGCATCTTCTCTGGTGTCAGCGTCCACCGACGGTACCATTTGCACGTGGTCACCTGACATTTTGGCCAAACCTCAGGAGCAGATTGTTCTCCAGTCGTCTTCTGAGGCAGCCAGAAACCTCACCATTTCTCCCACAGCTCTAGTGACACCTGCTCAAGACACATCGTACTTCCTCTTCGGCACAGAAGAGGGCTCCATGTACCACTGCAACCGGTACGACAAGGCAGGCGCCAGTGCAGGCATTGATGTGCGCAACTCGGCCCAGTACGCTGCTGCCCATTTGGCACCTGTCACGTGTCTTGACTTGCATCCTTCCAAGCACAGTGTTGATCTGGGCGACTACCTGCTCACGTCTGGTTTCGACTGGAAGATCAAACTGTGGCGAACGAGCACCGTGTCTGCCACTGCTCCTGCTGATGTTGTCGCATCGAGCCCTCTTCTGCATACGATCTACCGAGACGACACGGTCTACTCTGCCAAGTGGCATCCTTCGTGTCCTTCGTTGTTTGGAGCTGTTGACGGTTCTGGTCATCTGGAGGTGTACGATCTGCTCACCGACATTGACGTTCCTGTTGCCCGGGTGAAGCCTCAGACAAAGACTGCCTCGGACAATCTTTTGCATCCTCTCAACAAGCTTGCGTGGGACAAGTCTGGCAAGTCTGCTGCGGTGGGAGGTTTTGACGGTGTGGTGACCGTGTTTGATCTGGGCAACGAGTTGCTTCAGAAGAACACCGCCAACGACTGGAAGGAGATGAGAATGTTGCTCAACAAGATTGATACTGTTTAGCAGGCAAAACAAAAAAGGAGTATATAAGTTATTAAGGTGGTAGTTGGTATGTGTACTGGTGGACCCCCTCTGTAAATAATGATGCGTTCTATTAGACTATTTTTATATGACTCCTCGACTATATCCCACACTGAAAGGTGTAAATAATGCGTTACCAATCTGGGTTAGCGCTGGGTTAGTTCTGGGTTAGTAACGAGACTGACCAATGTTGTTTGCCAGTCTCGTTTGAGAGAAAAAACTGTATGAGTAAGTGTTTGTGTTTGTGGTCTTAAATGGACATTCCGTTGTCGATGGACTGCTGGACAAACTTCCAGTAGACGTGCTTGCCCTTCATTCGCATGTCCTTACCCCATTTGATGAAGATGAAGAAGGTGGAGATACAGACGAAGGACACAGCAGCAGCCTCACCGAAACATCGCTTGAGACCCTCGTTCTGGAACCAGGGCGTAACTCCGTAGCCGATTCCGAAAGACATGCAGTTTCGGATGAGAATGACGGTGACCATGGAGTCAGAGGCAATCTCTCGGTACGAGTCGACGGCGTAGTTGACGGAACAGATGGAAGTGAGAGCAGACATGCCCTGGACAAAGCCCATTCCGAGAATGATGGGGAACCAGTGGATTTTGTCGGCAGCTCCAATGCCCCACAGAATCAACATGGAAGGACACAGGATGAGGTATGCAATGAGAACCCACAGACGGTGTTCGGGCTCAGAGACACCTCCGTTTCGCTTGGCCAGCACAATTCGCAGCTTGTCGGAGGCGTATCCGCCGTAGATGGACGAGATGAAGACAATGACACACGACGAAATGTAGCAGAGACCGACCTTGTCGGGGGTGAAGTTGTAGGGCTCGGCAGACAGAACAGCAGAAACGGTACCGTTGACCAGGTTGAACCAGACGAGACCGAGTCCACAGAGGAAGCCGGAGAAGACAATGACGGGGAACCGGAAGAAAATGATGAAAGGTCGCTTCATCATCTCCCAGATCATGATGGGTCGAGGCTGGTCGAAGAGAGCGAGTTTTTGGAAGAAAGTCTTCTTCTTCATGACATCGGTAGTTGCCATCTCAACGTCAGTGGTGACAGAAACGGACTTGGCAGTGCTTTTCTCGTGCAGAGTGACTTTATCGTCCGAAGTGATACTGTCGACCTTCTTGAGTGCAGGGTGTCGGACAAAGTTGGTCTCCTCAAAGAAGAAAAACAGGAAAACGAAGCACACAGCGTTGAAGATGGTGCCCCAGTACAGAACCCAGGTCCAGTCCTGGCCCTGGGAAATCAGACCTGCCAAAACAGGCGCTATGTTAGATGCAAACATGAGTCCAAAGCCGTACAGACCGATCCATCGTCCTCGCTCGTGCTCAAACCACACGTCTGACACGAGCACTTCGCAAAGAGACTCTACGGGGGCGCCAAAAAAGCCCTGGAGCAGTTTGGAGCCGATCCACTGACCAGAGTTCTTGGCTTGAGGACCCCAAAGTTGGATCAGACAGGTTCCAAGCATGGAGATGAGAAAGATGGGCCGCTTGCCAAACTGCTGAGACAGAGGCTGGAAAATGATACATCCCAGACCAAAGGTCAGGTACATGTAACCAGTACCCTGGTTGAGAGTGTCCAGAGACAAGCCTGTGTTTTCAGAGATGGGAATCAGCACCGAGTAGATGGAGGCCGAGGGAATCGACACTCCCAGGGTGAAGATGAACATGCAAAACATGGACAACAACTTTCGTCGGTACGACCAGTTGAGAGGGTCATCGGGGTGAGCGGAGGGGGTAGGGTGAAGCACCACCTCCGAGTCGGTGGTGTCTACCAGGTTGATTGTGCCGGGGATCTTCTCGTGGTCAATCATTGTATTGTTCTATGTATTAAAAGAGTAAAAAAAAAATTCCAAACTGAGGTGGACCCCAGGGTTTATATAAACCTACGACGCGTTTTTTTTTAGGCTATCTTTTTTTTCTTTTCTCTCTCTCTCGTTACAACCTCCTCCAGAATCTGTGAGTGTCTTGCTCACAATTTAGAGTTGGGAGGTTGTATGTGTTAGCCTGGAAGAAAAGCTTAAACCCCGTACTCTAGTGCATGACATCACGCTACATGTCAGGGGTGTGCAGAGATGAGGGGTAGTGGGGGTTCAAGTGGGGGTTGCCGAGTTGCTAGGATTTGACGGGGAAAATTGGGAAATACCCAATCATTGTTTGGTCACGTGACATATAACGCTTCGGTCTGTTGTGTGGAGTCTTTTGCCTCTTGTCTCGCACCTCCGATGCTACTGACAACCTTATTACGTCTTTATCCAAAAGCTTATTCTGGTTTTTTTCCCACTCCCAGTTGCTCCCGAAACGGCTCTCACAAGCGAAGTGCAGGAGACAGGGGAAATGAAATGGCAGGGTTGTATCTCGGCGAATATTCGTCCGAAAAGAAATCTGAAAACGTGGGTCAGCTTCAAAAGACGATCCGTTACGACATGGGCTTTTTCCCGCGAAAAAGCGCCGATTTTCAAGCCCCAAAAACCAATGTTTGCAGGACCAGGACTTACAGTTTGAAATGAAGATTAGAGCACACATCTGAGATGGAGAGGTAACTTGCAGAAGCGAGAATGATGCGAATGCAAGCCTCCTTTTTCGTCTTCCGCGCGGCTAGCGAATTGGGATGAGGGGTAGAGGATTTGATATTTGCCGGTTTAATTGTTTTGTTAGTGGTTTGTTGAGCTGTTTAGCTCGTTAACAAGGCTTCACTGTTTAGTTACATTTTAAGTGGTCCACTGTTAGACTAGTGGTTTAGCGTACATTTTAAGTCTCTGAGCCGTGCCGTATACTCTCACAACGAGGTGTAGCGCACTTGGATACAGACAGAACTTTGAGGTAAATGGGTTCGAGACGGAGAGTCCGCGGTAAAAGAGACAGGCGTTTTTTAACACCTTTTGGTTGGACCGAGTATGGTGCACTCTGGGCTGTGCCTTAGCTACTGTAGTAAGTTACCTCTACTCATACAAAGGCCATTTGTCTACAATACTACAAGTAGTTGAATAATAATACCACCATTCCCAAACGTACAATCCGTTGACATGAGTCACTTCAATTAATGTACGTGCCCTGAATCATCCCGATATCGCATGTGAATCTTGCATGCTCATCGCTTAGGAGGAGGTTTTCCGAGGCTTGAAAAACGTCGTTTGGGGTGTCTGAAACGGCCCCTGTTCTCTGCGCCGAACAAGAACCGAACCAATCGCTTCTTCTCGCATTCTTTCTGCTCAGTAGCTGTTTTCCTCTGCCTTTCTCTCTCTCAAGCTCCCCTTTCTCTTCCGTTTTGCTTCCAAGGCAAGGTTAAATATCACCTAATGGAGCTTAGCCTCCAACCCAAAAGCCTAGTTAGACGGGGTATACCATTGTTCATGGGGACCAATGACGTCATGAAGAATGAGATCCCGCTCCAGGGTATAGAATACAAGCGTTTTGCGCCGTTTTTGCTCGTTTCAGCCGCCTAGCAACCTCGTGTGACCCCGCACAATCAGATCTAGCCGGTGAGACAAGGGCAGATGATGTCATGGAGGTGATGCAAGCGTTGAAGACGTATTATTGAGCTGACAGGTTTGACAGGTGGTACTGCTGTCAAATTACGCTCACTTTTGTCAGATTATTTGTTACTTGTGTTTTCGTAAAGTTGGTTTTAGAACGGATTGAGAACCACTTAACTGGTTGTCCTGAAGAGATATAATCCAAGGGAGTCAAAATACAGAACATTTGGCAGTGTATCTCCTCGTTTCTTGACCTTCGGCAACTCCTTCTGTACAGAAAACCGCTCAAACCCCTCTTCCGCTTTGGAGGGTGTTGAGTGCATAACTATATTGAGAGCCGTTCAAGAGTCTGGATGAGATGAAGAGTTGGTGTCTATAAGCTGAAGAGTTGAGGGGTTGAGTTTTCAACAGTAGAAGCTGTGATAGAACTGTTACTCTCCACTGAGTGTCACTTCAACCCACCATCCAACTTCAAGTCATACTCCTAAGACCACCATTACTCCAGACGGATCTAGACACAAGGACGCGTTATAACTCTGAGACACGGTCACATTACGTCCCAAGGTCTAAAGCTAGAAGGTGAATCCTCGTTGAGAAATGGAATGTCTCTAAGACTATCAACAGAAGGGGAAAGGAACATGTAAACCTGCATGGAAGATTAGTGGGGTACACTGAACTTGTCACGTGCAAAATCGGGATGAAAAACATTCAAAAACGGTCAAAAACAAAATCTCTCCACAATTTTACTCCTCCCTGTCTACAAGCCAACCACTTGCTCTGAACCTCTGTCTTCTCAAGGCCTATATTTAGGTTGCAAGCCTTATTATCAGATCAATGCAGCATCTAACCTTGAAGACCAGCTGAGATGTGCCGGATTCTCTCTTTGGGGTCAATCCATGATTAGTTATCGGACCCCGAAACTCCGATCTTGGAGGTGACTCCTCCTGGTGAAATTTGAGCATGGGTCAATTTGCTTATGTAATCATGATGACTAATCACAACTGGCTATAGCTTAAATTGGTTGTATGGCTAGAAGTTGAATATATCTGGATCTAGAAGCGCCACTTGGTTGAGACTAGTACCAGCAGACTCAGCTCTTTTTTCTGATCATCTTGATACCACCAACGGTCCACTTCTGAGGTATCGCGATATTGCCTGCATTTGAGAAAGGTAAAGAGTCAAGACAGGAGATGGAAAAATGGAACATACAAGTACAAGTAGAGCACTGTTTGTTTGATTGCTCATTCTCGAGCACTGCCTCATTTTCACCTTTTTCAGCGATATCGGTGTTCAGAGCATCTTCTCAAACTCACCATGTCTATGCGAATGGTGATGAGCTTGCACAATTGAATTTTGATGGTCAGAAAAAGCAAAAAATGCTGAGACTCAGATCGAGATCTTTGAGATCCGACACTCTCTTGGAATTCCACAACGAAACTCTCGATCGCCTGACACTTTGATGACGTCTTCTCTCTGAAAACCAACCTCCAAGTCTCTTCTACAAGTACAAGCACAATATCATAAGTCTATTATTTATTATGGACGTTAGTCCTCTAAGGAATGATTGGTAGGACACCGGACCCCGTCCACTGTGTCCTCCTGTATATACATTAAACCTCCACGTTTTGCACGCCCCACTGGGCACTCAGCTCCTCGGCCAGATCGGTTCGGGCCTTGACCAGGAAGAAGTTGTACTCCGTCTTGAGCTCCGGTCGGGTCTCCAGCTCCTCCTTCTTTGATTCCCAATGCTCCATGCCAGGCTTGAGCCACTCCTCCAGAGAGCTGGCTTCGGGGGCAGGTCCATCAGCCAGAACACCCTGGATCGTCGACAGCAGAACAGGCTCGTTTCTG
Organism: Yarrowia keelungensis; assembly: GCA_001600195.1. Lineage (NCBI taxonomy): Eukaryota > Fungi > Ascomycota > Dipodascomycetes > Dipodascales > Yarrowia > Yarrowia keelungensis. The sequence goes on along the minus strand of BCJD01000007.1, from coordinate 1,390,749 downwards.
TACACGTTCTGACGCTCGGTGGAGAACAGGAACGAGTCTTCAGCAAGCGCAGAGTCGATTTGAGACGACAGAGACGAGTATCCCTCCAGCAGTCTGGTCAGATGGGGCGCAAACTCGGCTCGGTTTTCGCTGTTGAGCTTCTGCAACAGAGCCTCCTCCGCTCGCACGTTGGTAGAGGCAAACGGCAGGCCACACAGCTCCTTGGAGGTGAAGTTGGCAGCCATTTCTCGCAGATTGGTGTCGTCGTCGGAGAGATAGAGCAGCAGCAAGATGTAGGCTTGCATGGTCTCGTCAGAAGTGTCGTTCTGAGTCGACTTGACTCGCAGGTACGCACATAGCGATCTGAGAGCTGCCTGACGTGAACTGAAGGCTGCAGTCTCGTCGGCGTACTTTTTCACCAGCGACAGCCACTTTTGGGTCTTTGCACGGTCGTTGACTCGGGCAGTGAAGGGTCCCAGAGCTCCAAGAGCACTCTCACTGATATCGGTAGAGTGCTCGTTGGTGTATGAGAAGAGCAGAGACTGACAGAGGGAGTCAGACAGAGTGCTGGGAGTGTCTTTCAGCAGGGTAGACAGCAGTCTCAGAGCAGGACCCTTGACAAGATCGCAATGAGACACTCGAGTGAGGTCCCAGAGAGACTCGAGAATGGAACACTTGGTCTCCTGATCAAACTCGCCCAGACGCTGTTCGATAGTAGCGATAGTGGTCTGAACAACCTCATAAGTGGAGTCAGAGAACAGCTGTCGCACGTAAGAGACGAAAATTCCAGGTCCAAGACCAGAATCCGACGAGTACTTGAGCAGAACATAGACACACTCCTGTCTCAGCACCCGGGCAGCAGCGTCCAGCTTGCCGTTGGGGTTCTGTTCAATCTGGGTTAGCGAAAACTGCACCAGGCGGCCTGAGAAGGGGGCCTTGGAGTCCTTGAGGTACAGGTCCTTGAGGATTCGGAAGTAGGCAATCTGGGTGGCCGGACAGGGGTTCTGTTTCAGCAGAGGAGTGAACAGAGCGTAGAGCTTCTGAAGAACCTGCTGGGGAAGCTTTTTGTGGGGCAGCTTGATGGCAGCTCGAGCAAGAGTAGCGTCAATAGCCAGAAGACAGCCGTGGGTGTAGTTCTGAGAAGTGTCGGGAAGAGACTCAGCCAGAGAAGACACACTGTCAAAGAGAAGATCGTCGGCGGTCATAAAGGCGTAGGTTCGAGCAGCAACCTCTCTGATCTTCCACACCTTGGACCGCAGACAGCCCTTGATGAGAGTTCTGAACTCGTCGAGACCCTCGTAGCCGTTGGTTCCCTCCAGACGAGACAGAAGAGACAGAACGGGGTATGTGGTTTCCAGAGCCGTGGAGTCCTCGTCGAGCGAGTCCACGTGGTCTCTGAGATGCTGGAGCAGAATCTCCCGGATGTTCTTGTACCGAGTGAAGAAGAGACGTGCGGGAACGGTACCAGTGTTGTTTCTGGAGAGGTTGGAGCCCTCAACAACAGTAGCCACTCGCTTGGTTCCAAACAGACGGTTCTGCAAGGAAGTGTAGAGCATGACAGCGCAGTTTCTGACGGCCCAAGTGGGGGAAGAGAACCGTTCAATGGACAGCTGAAGACCCTCGTCAATGTAGTGAGCGGAAGCCTCAGACAAGTCACTCTCAATAAACAGAATTCGCATGCAGTTGAGAGCGTGAACCTGGGGGATCTGGGCGATAGTGGCATCGGCATCCAGAGGCTTGTTTGCAATCTTGAGAAGCTCCTCGTAGGTGTGTTTCAACAGAGGTCGTTCTTCGTCAGACTCGGCACACAGAACACCAGCAATCAAGTAAGGCAGACCTCCACTTCGTCGCGTAATCTTCTGAGCCATCTTCTCAATCAGATCAATGTTGTAGTTGAGCCACTCCTCAGGCTTGTCCTTGAGAGTATCTGTCTTGGCACACCGCTTGCAACAGGCAACAAAGGTAGGGTAAACGGAAGAGAAGGCTCCTCTGTGTCTGACGGTAGCCAGTTGCTCGATAGACAGATTTCCGCACTCGAGAATCGTCTCGTCGCTGATATCAGTCACCTGGGCAAGAATGGAGCCCATCATGGCTGTACTTTCCTTGACAGCTCTCCAGGCGTACGACAGAACCAGCTGAGAGGCAGGTCCGTACTTGAGCTCAATGTCCTCCACGTCGTTGAGCTCCTCAGGCACGTTTCCTTCAGGCGAGTCGTCAGTCAGAATAGCCTTGGTCAGCTCCCAGGTGTAATGAACATTCTTGAGAGCTCTGTTCACACAAGGAAGCCACTCAGCATTGTATCCCTCGGCAACCACATCCTCCAAAATGAACCGCAGAGCCGAAAAGTAGCCGTGGACAGGGTACTCCTTGACTGCCAGAGTGAGATTGTTCTCTGCAGTCTGGAGAAACTCCTCCACCTTGGACAGTAGCCGCTCAAAAAACTGGATCTGAGCTCCTCGTCCAGTCCGTCCGTAGAGATTGAACACAAACTGCGTCAATCGTGCTCCCGAGTCTCCCTCTCGTCCTCGAATACCCGCCATCATGGTCATACCTCTGTCTGCCAGCACTGTGATTTCGTCGTCCGGAAAGCACTCTGTGGGCGACATTTTCAGCAAAAGCACACACATCTGACGCAGATCCTCGTAGTTGGAAGTCACGCCGTCAATCAGACGCTCCACAAGCAGAGGAGTGAAGATTTCCACGTTGAAGGGGAACTCGAGATAGTTCTTTCGAATGATATGCTGATCGAGCTTCTTGTCCAAACCAGAATGAATCAACATAGGAAGCAGCCGAAGAGCAGTGTGGAACGTCTGGTAGGGAGCACAGGGGTTGAGCTGAGCCGTGATAAAGTCCACAAGCCACTGGCAGTAATTGTGTGCTGCCTCGACCTGATTCTTGTAATCCTCCATTTTCGCCTGCAGTTTTTCCTTCTCCTCGCCCTTGAGGACGTCCATTTTCGCCTCCATTCGTCCAATGTCTCTGTGCAGCGCATAACTCGAGTCTCGCACTCTGGTTGTGAACTGTCGCATGTATGAGTACACCTTGTTTCTGAACTCTGCGTCTCCCTCGGCAAAGAGATCAGGCAGCACGTTTCGCAGCACTTCGTAGACGTACGGTTTGACAGCCTCCGAACCTCGAGGAGAATTCAGCAACAGAGACAATGCTGCTGCTCGTAGAGACATGGATTCGTGCTGAAGCAGGTTTCGGACCATATCCACCTGCAGAAACTCAGAAGATCCGACCTCAATGAGTCCCACCTCCTGGCCAATCTTCAGACAGCCAACCAGAGCCTCCAGCTGGATCTCTGACAGTGTAAGAGCCTTTGAAAGGTCTCCAAAAGTGGACAGCATGAAGACGGGGAAACAGTCTGGGTGGAATTTGAACATTTGCGGCAAAAAGTACAGCAAAATGTGTTTTTGAAGGGCCATGTCTGTGAGCATTCTCTGTCGCACTGCAGGAGCCCACAGCTCGACCCAATTGGTGATTTCGGAGCCTTCTCCTGAGTTGTCATAAACATGGGCTTCCTTGATCTGGGTTCTGATAGACGAGAAAATCGCATACAGCGTCTTTCCCACGGGATTGGCCAGCGCCACACTTCCCATCACGCCCAGAGCTTCCTCCACAAAGTGTTCATCCTGGGCCAAGATGAAGCTTCCTCCCACGGACTTGGTGATGATCTCCAGCACAAAGTAGACGACACGCATGGACTTGGGCATTTTCATGACCCGCACGGCCCACACGCCAATCATCTCCGTGGCCACGTCTTCCGGCAGCACCTTGTAAGCCAGAGCAATGGTTTTTCCAAACATGTCCTTGAGAGCGTTTCCGAGGGCAGGATTCGCATCTGTCCAGAAATCGCACACAAACTCAAAGAGCCGGTTGATTTCGGTGATGCTGACAATCTGGGCCAGGTCTGCGCCCTTGTCCACGCTCTGGGTCGCCCGTTGGATCGATATACTGAGACAGTCGGTGGCCAACGTTCGGTATGATCCCACGCCCGTGGAGTTGACGGCCGAGTCGCACAGAAGCGGGAAGAGGTGTTTAAATGTGTTTCTGTGTTAGCAGGAGGAGGGGAGTAAGAGATATGTCTCGTTATTCGGTGTGGTACTCACTCTTGATCCTTGGAAGGCTTCTTGCCAATTAGGGCCTTTCTGAGCCGAGGCAGGTCGTCCTGGGCAATCACGCCGTCGTCCAGACGCAGCTCCAGCCCGTCCGGCAGCTCGCGCAGCGCGGTAACGTGGTGTTGGGGGTCCATGGCTGATACTCGAGATGTTTCCAGGGAGTACAACTTTTGTCACCTTCACCATGTCCGTCGAAAAATAAGATTCGCAGTGTTTGGAGCCGTTTAAACTCTGATGGAGGAGGGGGGTGGATAAGAGGGTGGAACGAGGTGGAAATGAGATATCTGAGATACCATTGTTTTATTCTTCAATTCTATCAACTCTACGGCTTGTATCTCTTGTCTAATGGCTGTTCCAAAAATAGAAGAATAAGGTCGGCTGATAAATTAGGTTACATGCACTGTGTTTTTGTAGCCCTAATGAAAATAATGGGGGTAGTAGCAGTGAAGTACAAGTTAGCCAAGATGGGATTTCCAGAAAAATGAGTACAAGTACGTATACCGCAGTCGCCACCATGGCTCAGTTTACTTCAAATATCCAGCTGCCTACTTCCACCTCAGTACATCTCGTCTTCATCTCTACCCCGTTACAGTTCAAGATCTTTCTTGGCATTCATCTTGAGACATATAAGAGCGCCATGGAACTGAGAGAGGGCCACGGAAAACGGACTTTTTTCATACGCCTCCCGCCCACCGCAAGCCTCCGCGTCCCAGACGTGACCCCCTTTTCAAATACGATGTCGATCGATGGACTTGGTTACATACAGAGTTTAGATCTGGAAGAGATGGACAGGAGATAGGGTGTAGAGGAGGGGGTGTGGGGGTACATGAGTGAATTGATGGGTTGAATGAGTTGAAACAGAGCAAATTGAGCGGTTGAAACGCCATTTAGTCCTTCAGATATCTCCAATTCCAACCTCAAACTCCTAACTCGAACTCTAGCAGCTATAGTGAAATATGTGGCGTTCATTTCCAACGGCCAGGTACGGTTCAGGGGTTGATAAGCAGTGGTCATGGTGGTGTGAGTACAAGTTGATAGCGTTTTGTGAGTGTATTTATAGGATCATAGGTCATAGGGTCAAATGATCACAGGAGTCATACGGCGTCTTAGAGGAGTCTTATAGCAATGTACTTTGTCATGGTTGTGATTGCTATAAGAAGACTGAGTCAATGCAGGGAGTGGTTTGTGCATTTGATATTATCGTGAATAAGCGATAGGTCTAACATGGAAGGTACCAGTACCAGTATGTACTCGTAGTTGTACATACTCGTACTCCATACTCGTCTATAGATAGACTCAAGCAATCTATGACGTCAGTGGAAGGCATACGCATAGAGAGACGTGAGTACCGGTGCAAGTCTGTAGCCCCACTTGCTCACATTCAAGCTCAGAATATATCAAAACCCCTCGTGAACAATATCAGCTTATTGCATACCCCTTCAGACCCCTTGAGAATGTCCCAAGATCTAAGAATAGAAGTGTGATGTATGAGCTCAATTACCTTGATAACGATCAAGCTTAGCGTGAATATGTGGAGAAGTTATAGGGAGAGTTAATGAGATATGTATCCGTACTTTCATCATTGATAGTCAAGTACAGTTGTTCATAGTAACTCACCACCTATTCATACTCCAATGCCTTCACTCATCAACAGTCCACCTCACAATCCCATAATTTAACTACCCTCTTAATCAATATTTACAATTCATCAACTATTTCTGGGCTTGCACCCTTCTAAGCCCACAGGCTCTTTCTCGTATGTACATTAAAGCATCTTGGCAGGAGGACAATGCTTGTATCCCTTTCCTCCCGAACCGGCCTTCTTGGGCAGAGGACCAGCGCCTCGAATCTTCTCGGCCTCGGGGTAGAATCGCTCGGTCATCTCCTTGACGGCCTCCTCAAACTGGCCAGCCCGCTCAGGAGCGCCCTGCGTCACCTGCTGCACCTGGGCCTTGGTCTTGGAGTCCAGAGGCAGACCCTGCTGTCTCAGACGAGCCACCACTCGAGCAGCCATCCAGAACTTGTACTCTTTGTTGCCGTCGACCATCTCGACCACGGCCTGGGGAGCATTGTCGCCCAGACGGGGCTCCAGACGCAGCATTCGGGCGTATCCTCCGTTTCGCGACTGGTATCGGGGCACCAGAACGTCTCGAATCTTGGCAACGCTGTTGGGGATGTCGTTCAGAGTCTTGTGGTAGGTTCTGTAGGCCTCGGGAGTGGTGCCCTGTCGCTTGGCGGTGTTGACAATCTGGTCAAATCGCTCCACAACTCGCTTGGCATGCTTTCGGGTGGTCACGATGGACTCGTGCTCGATGAACGACGTCATCATCTTGTTGAGACGGATAGCGTCTTTTCCGACGATTCTGAGTTAGCACGGAAGTGAGTGGCCGTAGGTCACGAACGGACAGCATCCTATGAAACAGGCTGGACGTGGTTATTGGACACTGAGGATATCGACGTTAATTCATTTTTCATTTTTTTTGAAAAACCCAGGAAAATCGCAATATCACCGGAGAAAATTGCAATCAATTCTCGATCCAGAGAGGAGTACAAGGCTTCAAGTCTTATCGTTTTCTGACCACTGGAACACCCTCAAGTAAGCGTTCTCTCGTAGATCATGGAAAACCTCCACCAAGGTAAGAGTTGTAGTACGGTCAAAAATCTCGGTGAAAAAGCGGTGAATACGGTCATTCGACGTGAAAACAGTCACCTGTTCAAGCCCATCAAGTCTCTATACCTTCATGGCCACAACTTTTCACCTTCTCTCCTCTGATCCACCATATCCACTGTCCATCTCTCAGTCCAAAGTCTGTCGTTCAAATTCCTCGCTATCACGTGATTCAACACATCCACCTCCCCATCTTCCCCTCACAACTCACCTTCCGATATACTTGACCATGTTGTGCTGAAAAGTTGATGGACAATATCTCTCTCGAAATGTCAGTCTTGAAAAGTGCAAAACCTTGTCGCCAAATTTCAGCTTATGTAAGCGCACCTAACCTCCCAGCTTACATAAGCAACTACTGCACTCCCAAGGCACGAAGTTTATTGGCGCAACTATCATCAAGAGAGAGATCACAGCCAACCACAGCACTACGACACACAACTAACGGAAAAATGGGTGGCAGAATAATCGGTTTTCTCTCAGGTGAGTACCAGTCAGCCGCACAACACTACCCCACATGAATACTAACCCAGGCGTTCTCTTTTCGTCGTCTTTGGCCTACCTCACAGCTCTGGAGTTCAAGCGAAACTCGGCAGCTGTGTCGGTGGTTCTGAACGACTCCAAGGACATTCTGGACAACCGAGGCAAGAAGGTACTTCCTCCTCCCCGAAAGCTCGAGTACGACACCCGTGACGACGTGGCTGAGACCTTCAAGGATCTGTGGAACGAGGAGATCATCAAGGGAGCTAACAAGGTGTACGACGTGGTGTTCAACTCCAACGTGCAGAAGTAAGCGGGGGAGATTGCTACGAGTGCAATGAGTGCAACGAGTGCTACAAGTACACAGTCATATAGCGCAATTGCCCAGGAGATGGGCAGTTGACAGGTAATAGAGCATCAATTGAGAGGAGAGTGGGGTGGGTGTAGGGTGTAGGACTGAAGGGTGTTATTTCTATATGGATTGTTAGATAGATTGTTGTTGTGAAGTAAGGCATGAATTGTTTTTGTTTGGTAGTTTTGATGTAGTAGTGGATGTAGTTTTGACCCTCTTGCTTAGATAGGCAAGTGTAGCATGTCTGAAAGAAGTATGAGGAGTGATTGACACTATCCAATGAATTAGCAGAGATTGAGGTAAAGAGTCGAGTGACTGCTTGTCCTTCAGACTGCCTTTCTCTGTAGTTCCATTCAGTTTGATGGTTATTGCTAAGCAGTGCTTTCATTATATCTTCTTCAAGCTATAAGCAAGTTAGATAGTTCAAGACATTAAGACTTCTACACTGTTTTGCCTATGTGACTAAGAACTAAGCCAAGTGCCCTCTTGTAGCTTGAGACACAATTATTTTGGTATTTATCATTTCATTCATCTTTTCGATATTCATTCTATGATCTTCATTACACCACACAAGCTGTCAAAGCTAAGGCTGTAGGATGAAGGGCTAGGCTATGATGTCTTTTTTTCTGACTATTCTACAGAAAAGCAGTTACATATACGTCTGCCGCTTATTCATCATGCTACACCAACCAATCGTAGTTCTTCTCTGACATCTTCTCTGACATCCCCTCCTTTACTCTCTCCTAAGCCACTGACTTGATTACTATATGCACAAGTCCAGCCTGCTGAAACTTGGTTGAAGATATTATGTGATGGTTGATGTGTCTGAGAGCTGGATACACATGGAAGTTTTGTGTCTCTAAAGCTGAGATTTGCACGGGAAGTGCTCTTCTGTCTCTATGCTCTCCTAATACACACTCTGATAGGATAATACCTTACTTATTTCATGGGGAAATACTTGTTCCAGGAATGGAATATTGTTTCAAGATAAAGAATACTTGAGCCTAGGATGTGGTTCCAAGTTAGTCCAATAGAAGACGCGGTAGTCTTGGATAACTGCTCATGGAGGAATAGCAACTTGGAGGCTTACTGTTAGAGTCGAAGACCACTCAGCAACTAGGAAGCCTCGCTAACGCTCGGCTTCCTAGTTCGCCAACGGAGTAGGATTATCACTACCCACACCTCCTCGCTGATGCCGAGTCACATACTCTGTGTTTGCGTGAAAGTACTTTCTGACATCCCGGTTCACAAACGCGTTCCAGACGGGCGAAAAAATGCACATGAAGATGGCCAGGGGGATCTGGAGCAGCGAGAAGCTTCGGGGCGACGACGACAGCGCAATCGACTGCAGAATCCAGCCAATGAGGTCTGTGGTGATCATCTGGCCGCCTTTTTCCATCTGCGCAAACACGATTTTCGCACACTCCTCGGCCGAAATCGCCTGCGACGGTCCCTCGATCTGGCGGGTAATCTCAGGCTTGGTTTTGTTTTCCTCCTCGAATCCCTCGGACTGGAAGTTGCCTGGGAAGACTCCAACCACTCTAATATTGAACGGCAGAGCCTCGACTCGAAGTGAGTCAATCAGGGATCGAACTGCGGCCTTTGACGCGCAGTACTGGCCGTAGCCCAGCAACGGGTAGAAGGCCAGCACCGACGAGAAAATGGCCACGTAGCGCGGGTTTTTCGGGCTGATGGGCTCCTTGGCCATCCGGGACGTTCCGGCATGCACGAAAAAGAGGGCCGACAGGTAGTTTGTGGAAAACGCTCGTGCCAGCTGCGACGCCTTAAAGTCGAGAATAAAGCCCGTTTCGGCCGCTCCGGCACACGAAAAAATCACGTCTGGAGGAGCAGGCATGGTTTCCTCGGAAAAGACTCTAATAGCTTCCTCCTCCTTGGTCAAATCTGCAGAAATGTAGCGACAAGTCTGGCCCTCAAACACAGGCTCATGCTTGGTCACAATCTTCTGCACCTGGGCCTCGAGTTTCGACACCGTTCTCGAAACAATCACCACATTGGCTCCTTTAGTGTAACAGAGCTCGGCCAGAGCTGCTCCTGCTCCCTGAGATCCGCCGCTGATAACCACCTTCTTGCCCTTGATGTCCAGCACACGGCGCCTCGGAGTAGCCAAAATGACTGCGATTCGAGCCACCACAAAAAAGCCCAGAACCGTGGACCAGAAGGCCGTGTGCGACATGTTCTGCAGCGCGCTCACGCCCTCAAGAATGCTGTGCGTCACCTTGTCGGGGATATCCGATATCGGGAAGATCATACGTGTGTTGACCGGGGTAGGTGTGTGTCCAAAACAGCGATATGGCAGCCAACCGGTGTGTAGTGCGTTGGTGTCTCGCTTGCACTTGCCTAGGAAACTGTAGTCGAAAATGTAGGCGAAATAAAAGCTAGTTGTCGGTACTAAGGGGGGTCTATTGGTGGGAGTCGAAATAGACCGAAATCGTCGAAAAAGAAATTGAAGGTTGAAGAAGCCCCACACGAGCGCCAGACTCATATATCTACCGGGTCACGTGCACGCCAGAGTTCGAACTGTGTATGTTGCAACTCACTTTTTCGGATTTGGCGCGATTTGCAGGGGGGGCAAGATTTCAAACGATAGACAAGAGATATAGAGAAGTTAGATATACCATTTTAATCCCCTCGCTCTCCTGATTCCAGATCTCTTGTCCAAATTTAAATCGGACTACTATTGGACCAGATATACCACCTCTTCCGTAAAGTTCTCAAGGCTGAAATAGATTACCGTTTTGGCTCTGTTTTGGAATGCCGGAGGAAGTCAGATGAACGAGCATGGTTCAATCAGATGAGAGGGTGAGCTGAGCAAGCCAACGGTGGGGGCCCAAAGAGGGCCGCCAAGCCCGGGACAAGCCCGCCAAGCCTCGTATTCTGCACTTCCGCTCGAAACGGCAGCATACAGCGCTGCAGATGTGGATATAGACGGTAGCAGCTATACGAGCTTAGTAGCGGACACTTATCAAGGTATACGGTGGTGAAAGAATATGGGGTCTGTCAAATCACGTGAAAGTAAAGGCATCACGTGAAGATATTTTTGTGGATCACGTGAAATCATCTCGGTCACATGACAGATCATGTCACTCACTAGGATCGCCCGGCATCTCATCAATCCCATACCCTACCTCGGCTATCAAGATCGTCTCGAAAGCCAAAGTGGCATGTACATTATCCCCGACTAAGTCCGGTGTAGGGTGAGAGAGATTTGTGTGTCGGTTCTTCTTCTGACAGCTCTAGTAAGAAATGATCTAGAATGTTTGGTAGTCTCCTGAATGACGTCACACTGCTACCAGCACTCAAAGTGACATCACTTCTACCCTCAAATGTCTACAAACCGTCTACTTGTACAATGTTTCATTGCTTGCTGAATCCCATGACCTAGATCACGTTATCCAAGCGTTACTTCTCAGGGAACTTCGGCGTCTGAGCGAAAAGAAATGTTCCTCAAGTTAGTCCTCAAGTTAGTTGCAACATCAGTCACACCATGTCTGAGTTAATGACAGGGAGTATAGCAAGTCATGAAGGGGCCTTTTGTGAGCGAAGTAGGACGGTTCTTTCGACTTCTATTGTCTCAAAAGTTGATACAGATCGAGGTATGAAAGCTCGTGATTTTGGCTTACGTAAGCATTACATAATTATGAAAATCTGTACCCCCTGAGAACTTTGCATTCAACACCAATTTTACTCTCCTGAACCTATTGAAAACTGCAGTAGTCACTATAAACTATTTCCCTCTTCTTCTGCTGACTCTACAGCAACCTCGAAATAGAGATCTCAAAAGCCCCAATTTGTGATTATGTAAGTATTACATAATCACTCATTCCCCGTGCGGCTCAAAAATAATTAAGCTTTTCTTACTGTCAGAAGAAATTGACCCTCAGAAACTTGAGGACTTCCAACATAAGGTTTCGCTAAGAGATGAGAACAGGTCGGTGTAAAATGAGATTGAAATGAGATATCAGAATTAAAACAACATTAAAATGATCAGAAAGGCTACATTACGACACTGTCAAATTTCCATGTCTCTAGCTCTCAAATTGTGCCTATGAGTGCCCTTTAAATCTCTCAGATCAACCTAATCGAATGGCCCCAAATGACGAAATTTGACAGCAAGTTGTAAAAGTGGATCTATGGGGCTGGTATGTTCTCAGTCACGTGACCACTCCTATACGCTTAGTCATCAACATCTCCCCATCTTCCCTCTGACTAAGCGCAATCTGATACTGCACTGCGCTCCCTGCATGAACCTTGGAGAGTGCCCCTTGATCCCAGCTAGTCACGTGAATGGGGTGAGGTGGGGGAGATCACGTGATGAGGGATGGTTCATTGTGTTTTGGTCACGTGACGAAACACTTTCTGATTCGCATTTACCTGATTTAGCCGTCTTTTCTTCCCCCTCAACCCCTACCCAGATCTACACGTAGCAACTTTATTAGTTAACACGTCTTTAGCAGTTGAAGAACTCTCTACAATACCACCTCACACAATGAAAACGACGTTAGTAGCGCTGCTGTTGCTGGCTCTGTTTGTGGCGAGCACCGAGGCCGTCACCCGAGGAGCGTTCAAGACCTGTGAGCAGAACTCGTTCTGCAAGCGAAACCGGCACTATGCCGACCAGGTGGCCCATCTCAAGAGTTTCACCAATCCCTACGAGGTCAAGAAGGTGTCAATTGGCCAAGGCGAGGCTTCTGTGTCGGTTATCAAGGCCGTCCCTAAGGCTAAGAATGTCCCTCTTTCTCTGAAGCTCTCAGTTCTTGCTTCTGGAGGAGTTAGAGTGACTCTGGATGAACCCAACCGAGGCAAGATCAACAACGTGGTTTCCAGCAAACGGTATGATGCATCTTACTGGGCGTTCAATGGCGAGCCTGCCATTGACACGTCGGCCAAGATCACCGATTATGAACACTCCATTGAGGCTGTTTATGGAGACGGAAACAAGGCTGTTCTCAACAAGAAGACTCTCCAGCTGGACGTTTACAGAGACGACAAACTCGAGGTTTCTGTCAACAAGCGACACCTGCTGAACATGGAGCATCTGCGAACCGAGGCTGACAACGAGAAGCATCTCAGTTCGTTTGAAATTGCCGACGGAATGTTCAAGGAGGAGTTTGGAGGTCATCCTGACTCGAAACCCAAGGGACCCGAGTCTGTGGCTCTGGATTTTGCTTTCCCCGGCTACAACCACGTCTACGGTATTCCTGAACATGCTGATCGGCTCTCTCTTCGGTCTACTCGAGGAAAAAACCAGGGTGATCATTCCGAGCCTTACCGGCTGTATAACGTGGATATTCTCGAATACGAGACCGATTCGCCCATGCCCATGTACGGCGCTATCCCCTTTTTGCAGGCCCGAAAACAGGGCTCTTCTGCGGGTGTTTTCTGGGTCAATGCTGCTGACACGTATATCGATATCCAAAAGGAGACTTCTCACACCGACACGCACTGGATCTCCGAGTCTGGCACTCTGGATTTTATCGTCTTTGTGGGTTCTACTCCGGAAGACATTGTGACGCAGTACGGCTCGATTACCGGCTTCACTACTCTTCCTCCCATTTCTGCTACTGCCTACCATCAGTGCAGATGGAACTACAACACCCAGGACGATGTGCTCGAAGTCCACGCAAACTTTGACAAGTACGATATTCCCTACGATACCATCTGGCTGGACGTGGAGTACACGCAGGCCAAAAAGTACTTTACCTGGAACAGAGACGTGTTCCCTGACCCTGGATACATGCTTGGACAGCTTGACAAGACTTGTAGAAAGCTCACGGTCATCATCGACCCCCATATCAAGCTCGAGCAGGGCTACAAGGTCTACGATGCGCTCAAGGAGAAGGGCTTGTACATTCAGTCCAACTCTGGAGATGCTTATGAGGGTGATTGTTGGCCTGGCAAGTCTGTGTGGATCGATACTACTAACCCTGCAGCTGCCGAGTTCTGGAAGTCCATGCACGCCAAGGAGCCCCAGGGTATTGCTGCCGAGGCCGACAACATGTTTTTCTGGAACGACATGAACGAGCCGTCTGTTTTCAACGGTCCTGAGACGTCCATTCTGCGAGACACTGTGCACTACGGCGGCTACGAGAACCGAGATGTTCACAATGCGTTTGGCATGTCGATGATCAACGCGACCTTTGCTGCTCTCACTGCACGAAACCCTGCCGTCAGACCCTTCATTCTGACCCGATCTTTCTTCTCAGGCACTCAGCGAACGGCTGCCATGTGGACTGGAGACAATGAGGCGTCCTGGGAGTACCTGCAGATCGCCACGCCCATGATTCTCACCCAGAACGTTGCCGGTATGCCCTTTGCGGGTGCTGACGTTGGTGGTTTCTTCGGCAACCCTGCTCCTGAGCTGCTGACCAGATGGTACCAGGCTGGAGCCTTCTACCCCTTCTTCCGAGCCCATGCACACATTGACACCAAGCGACGAGAACCCTGGCTGGCCGAGGAGGAGCACATTGACTACCTGCGAAACGCCATTCGTTTGCGGTACCAGCTGCTTCCTTCCATCTACACTGCTTTCCGTCAGGCGTCTGTTTCCGGAGCTCCTATTCTCAAGCCTCTGTTCTACGTTGCCCCTAACAACCCTGAGGCGTATGCACGTGACGACTCCTTCTTTGTTGGCAACACTGGTCTTCTGGTCCATCCTGTTGTCCATGAGGGAGCTACTTCCGTCAAAATGTTCATTCCCGACGAAGAGGTGTACTACGACTTCCACTCGTCACAGCTGGTGCACAAGAAGAACGACAAGGGCTTCGAGCTCGAGTACAAGGCCAACATTGACACCATCCCCATTCTGCAGCGAGGAGGACACATTTACGCTCGTCGAGACCGAATTCGACGGTCTTCAGAACTCATGACCATGGACCCAGTTACTCTCGTGGTCAACGCCAACGCCATGTGGGACGCTGAAGGAGAGCTGTACCTTGACGACGGTAAGGGCTACGGATACGAGCACGGTGACTTCATCCACATGAAGTTCCACTTTGACGGCCAGGTGCTCAAGGCGACTTCTCTGAACCCTGACCCTCAGTCGTTTGACTTTGTGCACAGAGCCATTGATATCCCCATTGAGAAGATCATCATCAACGCTCCCGAGTCGCTCACTGTGGGATGCACTGTGCGTCAGGGAGGAAGAGACTGGAACCCCAAGTACGAGACCAAGCAGATTGGCGCTACTCACCAGACCATTATCCACAAGCCGGGTCTGGCTGTTGGACTTCCTTGGGCCATGTCTTTTTCGTAAGCATTGCATTTAAGCGGCATTTGAGCGGAGCGAAAATGAGCGAAAATGCGTATATAAGAATAGATTTATGATTGTTGAAGGTGAGTGAACATGACAAAGTTGTGTGAGCGGAGACACAGTCTGAGAGGTGAACGGAGACACTGTTCCAAGTACAACACTGACTTAACAGCTAGTGATGAAGTGCTGATCTCACAATCGTTGAATGTGTACATACAAGCATCATTAGCTAGCTGTACAGTGTTGAATGAGTATTGTGTTCCTGAGGTGAGAAAATGCGTAAATAAAAATAGAATCACGATTGTTACAATAGTAGGAGCTGTTTGGCACAAAAATTCTGCATGTTTGTGAAAAAATAAGACGTTTTTCAAATTCCCAAAAAAGAGGACGACAGGACTCGAACCCGCAGCCTTTGGAGGACGTCGTTCAGAAGAACCGAAATCCAATGCGCTACCATTACGCCACGTCCTCAAGTTGAGTGCTCAGAAAAAGCGTTGAATCAATTTATACGTAAGAAAGTGCTAAAACGCCGGCGAATGCCTTTTACGCTTAATGAACAGTACCATATTATTATTTCACCTTTCAAATGTCCTGCACCTAAATTTCATTCTCCCACCTTGAAAACTCCCGCCTGCAGGCGTTTCCAAAGATGCGATTTTACAAGGCAGACATGTCTCAGTGGAAGAACCTGATACAAAACGATGGAAAATCCGTGGATGATCAAATAAAACTAATCAACATGAGCTCTCACGCTGTCCAAACAGGAAATCGCACAAATATCGTCTCTTTACCCTCCAGTTCGCTCAGTGGAGGAGCTATAGCTGGTATCGTTGTGGGCGTTGTCTTTTTCAGCGTACTAGTCACAGGTCTACTTCTCTACTACTCTGCCAGAAATCGGCGAATTGAAGAAAAACAGCGCCAAGATCTCGAAAACAACGCAGCTCTGTTCTCTCAGTACTTTCAACAAGAGCCAGAACCACCCAAACATCCTCCACCAGTTTACGTGAGTGATGTGCCTCCACCTAGATATAGTATTTGATGCATTTGTAATAGATCACGTGATATGTATTCTGACACTAAATAATGAACGACTTGTTTATTGACACTGTATTATATGACTTTAGTTTCTTTTTCATTCCTTCATCTCTTCGGCCTAAACAACTTTGTCACTTTGGTGAGAAACTTTCTATCTTCATCAACCGTCCTTAGCGAACCACCCTCTGATCTTCTTGTTGTGATATTTCTGACAAAAATCTCCATTTCGGAAATCTCAGAAGGACCAGTATTGTTTGGTTCATAGGAGGCGACTTCAGTGCATTGATTAGTATCTGAAGATGCAAGAAAGTCGTTCATAGACATGTTTCCGTTATCTGCGTCTTGCATGGAGATATCAGAAGCCGTCTTGTCTTCTCTAGTGGGAATCAGAGGTGCAGTCCTAGGGTTTGAGAAGAGTTCCGAGCTAGGAAGGACTGAGTTTCGCTCTGTAGAAACACAAGGAGCTGTTGAAGTTCGACGATTTGAAGAAACTCGATTACCAGAACTTCTCGCTTGTGAATCCGTTCTCTGAGAAACAGGATCTTCAAATCTGTGTTCAGATTCAGTTGAAGCCAAAGAATGGAAAGAAATATCTCGTTCAGAAGGATAGTGTCTGAAAGTGCCTCCAGAAACCTCGGTAGAGCCACTGAATCGAGACTGAAGAGTGTTTCCAGTTGGGAGGACATTCATACCTTCAAGTTGCTGCAAAAAGAACACTAGATTGTTCTGGATCAACTCTAGCAACTGCTGCTGGTACTTTTTCATCTCCATGACCAGTTCTCCTCTCAGAACCTGAGTCTCTGAAGCCACAGTTTGAACCGAGTGCATGATTTGCGACATCATCGAAGAACTCCTAGAGGTATCATTTTGTCCACTTTCGGTTCTTCCTTCTAACACGTTCTGCTGTTCTTTCAACAAAGCAGCTCCAAACGAGTTGAGTTGGTCGTGAAACACTCTGTCAAGTCTCTGCTGCTGTTTCTCAAACTGTGCCTCAACTGCTGTTTGTACCATATGTGCGATTTTGACCTCGAAATCGGCTTTTTCAGCCTCCTGCTGTTCTCGAAAAGAAACCATCAACTCGGTTTGTTTCTCAAGATACATCATGTTGGAAGAAAGAGCAGACACAGCCACCATATTGTCACCTTTGAGAGAGTTCAAACCGGAGATTAGCTCGTCCAAACGGCTGTTTAAAGACTCAATCTGAGTCTCGACTTTCCCATCTGTGTGTCCTCCACATTGGACCTTCAAAGTGACTGTGTTTGTGTGCTGAGAGTCGTCGTAAAACTCCGAAGTCGCGGCTGTAGATGGAGAATTGTTGGACATGACCGACATTTTGAAAATCGTGTGTTTTGAGCAATGTAGCAGTGTAGAGAGGTGTGGTGTCGATATACTATTTGAATACACATCTAAGAAGAATAGGTCAACTTGAGCTGTCATGTAAACAAAAGAAAGCCAATAAAAAGAAAGAGAGGGGGGTGTGGTTGATAGGTCGAGTGGGGGGAGAAGATGGGGTTGTCGGAGGGTGTAATTGAGCTGTCAAAATGCTAAGGGAGGTATCAAAGCTTTCTGTGATTTACTCAAGTAAGCCTCAACAGTTTAGTTGGGGTGGGTACTTGGATGTTTTTGGTGATTAATAAAAGTGTCTAAAAACATGAAAAGTGACTAATATTTGGCTCATATTGACGAAACAAGAGCTATGTTTATTCCATAACGTTTCTGATATCAATATTCACATCACTGTAAAAACAAGAGTCATATTCTTCATTTCCTCTCTTATCATCTCAACAAACTCCCAACTTTTATCCTAAGTAGATTAACTAGCAGAAATACCAACTTTTGTGAGGCACTGTTACTGGGTGAAACTACAGAAAGCTGTGGAGCTTTCTATACTCGGTTTTTGCTGATTATTGATCACTTATACTGTCAACACCACCTCCTCTTACAATATATCGAGGCTCATCTTGCATACTTCTGTCATGCGAGATTAGGCAAGGTCTCATTAGTGTCCTTCTAGATAAGAACGATAGATGTACTAGATGAGTCACGTGACATTTCAAGTCAACTGCATCTGTTGGACGTTTCCCTTCATTACTTGTCTCACAAGAAGTTTCGTGAGAGTAGTACATCCAGGAGTCATATTCGGTCACTGCTCAGTACAGTATGGACTCCACAGATCAAGCTACAGTGGGAGAACAAGAGGCTTTGTTTCCCACTGAGTGTCGTCTTCTTGTGGAGCATTTCATCGTGGACATCTTGTCAACCCCTCAACATGATCCTGACACTACTGGAACTTGCAGCACTCTTAGTTACCCTCTTAACCATGGAACTATCAAGGTCGACGATCTATGTCTACTTTAGGGACTCTAGAATACGACTTAGGAATGCCAGAAAAGACCAATGGTTACCAGCCTCTTTTCAAAATACGTCAATGACCGTTTAGTCGAATGACGTAGGTCTGGTGCTTTTGTCTCTTTTCAGAATGAGGTAAGCGGACTGTGAGGTTCAAGAGGTTACCCGAACTATACGGGAAAGAAACAGTGACATCCGACACCAGAAAATTATTTTTCACGGCTAGATGGCGGCTATTAGTCGTCTCACTGTCGTATCATTCACCTTGTTATTCTACTGCCTCTTTGAACATAATAAATAATCCGGAAACGATATTACGATGGGAGGTCCCGGTTCCAGATTACGAGGATAATATTATTTGAATAATATAGATGTGGTCATTTCATTCTTATTACTCGTTATTTTATACGCATACTGTATACCGCAGAAAAATGAATACAAAAAGTCCCATAAAAGTGAAAATGACCGGTTAACATGTTGACACAAACAATTGGGGCTGTACAATTGCAATGATACAAGTTTTGTAGCTTCATATCAAGTCTTTGTAATTTGTTTTGTTATTTAATGTATTAATTACTGTGAATACTGTATAATTAGATCAATCACCACCCTTCATAAGCCAATACATTCCTCTGTATACAGCATTACACACCGTCCAAATTAGCCATCCCTTCGTCTTGGCGTGTATTGGAATCTGCCTAATAAATGCGATATCCCCCTTGGGTCAATTTCCAGAACATGAAACAGGAAGGCATTTGGTGAGTTACAGGTTACAGGAGGGTCGCGTGCAAAAATATGTGAAAAATAAACAAAGACATGAAAAAATAAATCTGATGCACGTAATTTGAAAAAGAATACGGTTTGTACGTTCACAAACAGGTTGACGTGTTCCAAAGGGAGATTTAGTCATTTTTCACCCTGAAGGGGTGATGAATTACAGTAACTAATCCTCCAGTCAACTCATCCCTTGGTCAACATAAGGTTAGATACACGTGAGATATCAACATGTGCATGGTAGACGTGTCTTTGATGAAACAGGGGTGGTGGAAGAAGACGACTACACAGAAAACCACGAAAAACACAGAAAATACAGAAAATCGGTCGTTAATGAAAATGCTATTAATGAATCGGCACTTCTCTCTCTAGTGCAATAAATAGTTAGTATGCCCTTTTGCCCTACACGGCCTCCCTCAAACTCACTCCAAAGGCGACATCTTTCAGACAATTGTGTAGGGCCTCGATCTGGATGAAATGCGAGACTCCGGCGTCCTCCATGGCGCGCTGGCGTTTGTCGAGCGCGTTTTTGAGCGCTTCTCGAGCTGCTTCGCTCCATTCAAGAGGAGCGTATCGTTCCATGACAGTTTCGGAAGGAGACAAGATGGAAGCTTTGAGGTTTCCCCTGGGCCGTTTTGCAGCCGGTTTTTTCGCCGGTCTCATTGATTTGAGTCCCTGGACGGTGAATTCGGACGACTGGGACTTTGGCGAGTCTGGAACAGGCAGTCCTTGGTACTTTGGCAAGCTCTGGCACCCTTCAACGTCAGTATCTGAATCACATATGCTGTTTGCTTCGTAGTCGCTTTCGCTGTCGTCCGAGTCCGACCAGGCCGAGACTGGATGAGCAGCGGGTGTTTTGGAGCTCTTTTGAGCCACCTTGGTGACTCTCAGAGGCTGGACTTTCATGGCAGGCATGAGTCGAGATCGGCGTTTGAGGATCTTGTCTGAGCACTCCAGCGGCTTGAACGTGAAGTCCGTGAGCTCCGTGAACGAGTTGCGGTCGACTAGACCTCGGTACTCCCATCCGAGTTCGGCCTTTTGGTGCACAGATGAAAGTGAGCTTCTCCATGAGTCGCGAGAAGTGGAGGAGTCGAAGCTCGATTGGGGTTCAAAGGGGGAGGCCAACATAGTGAAGGATGATGAAGTTGTAGATGGAGTTTTGAGTGCTCTAATTAGAGCTCTTGAGAATTGAGTGCTCTGGGTGCTGTAGAAGACGTTTTTGAGTCGTAAAGAAGTCTCTGAGTGCTTCAAGTCGTCTGAATAAAGTCTCTAGGTGCTTAGTGAAGCTGTCAAGTCGTAAGATGAGCTCGAGTGGTGAAGTCTCAGTGAAGAGATCTCAAAGTGAAGAAGTTCCGAAGTCGTAAGCAAGAGCTTCTCTGAGTGCTGAGTGATGAAGAAAGAGCTCTGAGTAAATCTCTTGAGTCGAATCAAGTCTCCTAGTTCTCTCAGTCGTGAAGAAAGACGTTTCTGAATCGTAACTCTGAGTACTCTATCTCTCCTCTGTTAGAAGTGTCTAAACCGAGTACTCTGAGTCTGAGTCTTGAAAGTCTCCAATGGAAATCTCTTCAAGTCCATACACGGGACCAACCTCTATATAAACGGCAAGGCTGAGTCTACACTTTGTACTCTCACTTTCACCTCTCAACGTTGGATGCATCTCCCATGCACTTTTGCAACAAGGGGCACGACGATCGGAAGCGGTAGTGTTCAAGTAGTCGTAGACTGGTGATCGCCGGAGGGCTCAGACGCGAATGCAGGGTGGGCGTGTTACAGGTTGATCGGAGGATCATCTACGAGAGTAGTCATAGGCAGTAGTCACAGGTATGACGTAATCTCCAGTATTGGTACTCATACAGCTTGCAGTGCTCCCTCTGGTTACCCCTGAAACCCCCTGTAGCACTGCGATTACCTCGCACCGTTTTCGAACGCCCCTGCGTAGGTATAGGCTCGTATTAGAGCGGTTAGTGGAGGTTCTGTGCTTGTAGCTATTCTCCTGTCAACTTTGAGCCTAGCTGTAGAAGACAAAGATGAGAACAAGTCCTGTTTCACAAGTGCTACTGTAGTGAAATGGCATGATTTTAGTACTTGTACATTCTCCATTGCCATTCTTTTTGTTTTGTGTCATCGCCTCTTTCTATGTCTATTTGTGTCTCTTTTGTCATCGCCTCTTTCTATGTCTCTTTCTGTCCATCTTCCTCCCTCCTACGGCGTTTGACCTCGTGAAGCTTGCACGTCTTCAATGCACCCCCCTTGCTAATGCCGAAGCGAAAATATCCCGAATCGAGACTGAGACATAAAATATCGACACGTGCAAGAATGTGACGGGAGAAAAGAATATTATTTCTTCCAAAGTGACAATGATGAAGGATAGGAATGTGACACTTGATTTAGAGTGATAGGAAGGTGATAGAAATAGAGTGAACATAGAGCACTGAGAATGCACCAAAGACACACACCAAAGACACCACCACACTAAATGACCCTAAGAAGACAACCAAAGCACATAAATAATGACCACAAAAAACAACCACATAACCACCACAAAAACACATATTATAACCACACCAATCTTCTTCGCAACCACTGACTAACTCCAACTCACTCGGACTAACCTCGCCAGAAAAGGTATAGCTTCCAGGGATCGTCATTGGGACGCCATGGTGCAGACCCCTACGGATCACACGCGTGTCCATGTGCTCCGTGCGCTGGAGAGGTTGAGAAACGGAGATGCGAGGGTGCAAGGACGGAGGTGGTGAGGTGGAGGTGGTGTGATTATCTAATTAATTGATTAAATTTGATTTTCCTGGTTTTCGTGATTTAATTCGATTTTCCAATTAAGATTCTCGTGTGAAAATACGAAATATCAAATAACCACCCTCCCTGTGACGTTACAGCGGATCTGAAAATGTGCCTCTGGTCGCTGCGGCTGTGGCTCTCCCGTGACCGTTTCCCCGCTCGAAAGAGTGCAAACTGAGCGTGCTGGAGGTCCTGAAAGAGACTCAAAAATGTCCGTCAATCACCTCCTTCAAAGACTATTTCGCGATAGAGTTGGGACGTGAGGTGAACAGTGTGCAAAAAAATAAAATAAAATAAAACCACGAAAAAACTGGGAAATTATAGGTACGTATTCTAGAACCTCTTGGTACAAGTACGGTAAAAGTACGGACGTACTGTTTGGTAGCGGAAATAAAATAATATGAAATTGCCCTTATTTTGTGTTTTGTTATTTTTATGTGTATTAAGTAATTCCTCAACTACTCCCAACTAGTAAAGAGTTAAGCACTTGTGCTGCGCAAAAACCTCCTAAAAAGAGCAAAAAAACAACAAAAAACATGGGAAAAACTACACAAACACTCTCCCACCTCTTACCAAGCTACCAAAGAACTTCTACAGCTTTTCTCTCCTCTCTACGTATCCAAAATCCGTTCAAATCAGAGCAAGTCGCTCGTTTTACTCTATAATAAATAATAATGTACAAATAAATAGGTCACGGCTCAACCAGAGCCGGATTAAAATGTCGCGTGGGAGCGTCCTCATTGGGGCTCACGTGATTGTTGTAATTGTTAGTAGTAGTGTTTGTGTCGTTTGGAGGAGTGTTGACTGGCGTCCCATTGGCAGGGTACTGAAAAGTCCTCTCAGGAGACCAGACAGCCACATAGGCGGTATCTCCTGATACTCCCGAGGAGCCAGTGTCTGGTCGATTAAACTGAAGTTGAGGAGGAAGAAATCGCATGATTGTAGCTCGTACCTTGTCTTCTTCGTAAACGTAGGCATTCGGGTTATAAGTGACATGATGGGAAGTTGTATGGGACACTGGATGAGAAGCGGCTTGATGGAGGGTGTTCTCTGTGCTCGTAGAGCTCTCAGAAACAGCTTTTCCGCCTCCAGTAACGTATCCTAGTCCGTTGAAAGTCTGGTTTTCTTCAGGAAACACTCTTCGGCCTAGAATCGCTCCTTCCTCTTCTTCTGTCGCTTGTTCATCAATTCTATCCATCCACATCCACAGGAGAACGACACAGGCAGACTCGGCAGCTACTCGGACATACCACATCCATCTTGTATCGTCAGGAAGAGCTAAGTCTGTGATAAAAGCCGCAAACGGAACCAGAGAAAGAGCATGAACGAGAATTCCAAGCGGTAAGGTGACAGACGAGTATGCTGTAGTCACGTGACCGACTCCAAAGGCAAACAGCGCACAAGCGAAAAGCACAGACACTGCCGTTTCGAGGAGGTAGGCAGCTACTGTCACTGACGTCAGAGCCTCGTTATCTTGCACACTGTCAACAGGTACAAACACGTAAATGGCCCACAAAGTCTTGGCACCGACCGCCAACCCCGTTCCTCCCCACATGGCGACTCTTCGTTCGTTGATTCTGTCTGAAAACGCTCTCAACAGACACTCCAGTTCAGCAGCGTAGATAATCACTCCTGACATGTAGTGCACGATAGCCACGGCCATGGACCCTCTTCCTATGATATCGTCACTGCCTGTAATCCCCGAAAGTGCATCGACCACTCCTCCAGCGTCTAAAATGCCTCTGTAAAAGTCTTTCCTAGTGGCTGACACCATAATAGCGAAAGCGACTGTCAGGGTAGCTGCAGCAGCTGTGATTGAAATGAGCATGATCCAGGACCGCACATGCATCTGCGACCAAGCCACCAGTGTCAGTATCCACACCACTGCCACACAGGACGCAGCTACCAGAGAGATAATCACCACGCTCTGTTCAAACGGTTCCTGCCAAGGAGCTGGTCCTTCATGGTTTATCCACCTGGGCATATGAGTGCTTGGATCGAGACTTTGGAGTGCGTCTGCGTCCCCGTCTTCTCCCTCTTCCGTCTCAAAATGGTGGTGGGGGTCAGGACCAGGGTTTCTATCGGCCAGCACTTTGGCGTCCAAAAATAATGCAAAAATATAAGGAGCTCGTTGTTTGCGAAACTGGGTCAAATCCAGCATCGGAGCTCCGTCCTCGCACCACGGCGTGTACAGCATGAGACCGGACACGTGATCTTCGCCGGAATCCAGACTCAGCGGAAACTCGCCCTGGGAAATGTGTCCTTCAATCAGCCACGGCCGACACTCGGGAAAATGCACCTGTGGCGGAGCTGCTCGAAAGTGTTTGTTTGCGTCTGCCCCCGAAAGACACAGGAGCAGAGCCGCAATGGGCCAGAATATCATCGTGACCTCAGGTTGTTGTGTGCAAGTGTGGGATGAAGGGTGGCAGCGCCAAGACGCCAAGAAACGGGCCAAATTATGCTTACCCTGGCCCTAACCCGGAAAATTTGGGGAGGAGAGGTGGTGGAGCTATAAGGAGGGTATGGAAATGGAGCTGTGACTGAGGGGAGTTGATTGCATTTGAAATATTCTCGTTTGGTCAGTTTTTGACCATTTTGTGGTGGTTCTCTTGTCTCTCAGTTTACCATTTTACTCGCGCAATGCACCCAGTACGTTACAGCTGCATTTAAGCGAAATAATGGGGAAGAGAGAGAGAAGAAGTGAGGCTGACAAAAAGGAAGGGAGATGTGTGTTTGTGTTACTTGTATCTATGTTTGTGTTTGTATCTGTCTCTCTATCTGTGTCTGTGTCTCTCTGTAATCCGTCTATCATGTATTCATGGATGCTACGTTACTTTTTCTGTTCTTCTGGTTTGAAGGCAAATTCACACAAGGAGAATAACACGAGCCAAAGAGGAAGAGCCAAAGAGGAAGAGTAGAGTTGGTAATAAGCGGTTTTATGAACTGAGAAAAAAAAAATGAGGAAAACCGGGAAATTATTCAGCACACAAACAGGTGATTAGTAATACCAGTATACGTTTGTGTAAATCATCCTCTTTTTTGCACAAAACCTCCATTCCAGCTAGACCTTACACTGTCAGGGTCCTAGACAAAGCAGCTCAAAGATAGTGGATCTTCGAGCTAAAAAGGAAGGACTGTAGGGTAACTGCGTGGGGTGGAGACTAATGGTTGAGTGGAGGTAATGTGGGGATGAAGGGAATTAAATGATTTATTAGAGAAATAATTTGGTAAAATAAACAAAAATACGTCAACGTCAGATCTGACATGTGCGGGAGTGTACAGTACGGAGTACCGGAATGTCAGATGATGACGGGGTGGATTTAGGTATTTTTATTGGCTGAAAATGGCAATAGATGAGTGATGTGTCTTTCACCATATTCGTTGCCGTATTCTTCAGGACCTATACACTAATTATGGCACATAATAACAGTATCAGAATAGTTCCAAACAAGATAAACGGTCCAGATTGATCTACAAGTACACATACCACTGACTATTTCTGGTATTTCAACACGTTTTACACATTTTTATTGTGTTTTATTTTCTTTTTCCGTCTTCCACTGCAAAGACTTCCACTTCTGTACATACGGTTCACCGTATTTATCACAGGCAACTCAAAGATACAGACCAGTTCCCGTAATAGTGCCGTTGGACTAAAGTAGGTGATTGGGGCGCGAAGTGGCTAGAAGCGGCTCAGTCACGTGACTTATTAGGGGTGACGTCATATTCATTATTATTACTAATCAGTTTGAGCTGTCAGAAGACTATCATGGCTGCTTCTTTGACAGATCAAAACATTGAGATCTGATGAGTAATCAAAAAATGACATTCATTTCGTTTGATCACGTGACAGCAGTCACCAACTCTTCGTAGCAATTGCTTATATACCATTTTTCTTCTCAACTTGCCCCATCTACAAGTATGTACCTACTTGATCCATATCATGTTTCAGCCACGTATTTTCACCAATTCAATTTGCTAACTTTAAGTTCCGAGGGCTGTTTAGGTGAAGAGATCCATATGTGACGTGTAATAGCCGTTCTTTCGCTTAGCTCTTCTGGCCACGTGATCTCGTACCTGCGCTGAGCGTTCCAGAGAAAAAATTATCCCAATCGGAGGTCTAGAAGATGCAGTATGGGGGCTTCTACTGACTTGAACAACTTAATCTGTTGATCTAAGAATTAGCGAGGTTTGAATAGGTATATGAGGCTATGGAGTGGAGTAAAGACAAAATTTAGCAACTACTGTACCTGTACTTGTACTCTTCTTCTCCACATCATCTATCTTACACTACTTCTGCTTTCTCCACGTGATAATGTTGAGTGTAGGAAGAGGCAGTGCATGAGACACACGCGATGTGTTAGGGTGAACAACTAGTCTGTGTTTGTACTCGTACTTCTGTGGTCTTTGTGGTAAAGACATTTTTGTCACAAGTTACATCGTCAAAGTCGTGACACAAACACATCTCCTTAACATATATACCCCCCCAACTCCCACCTCATCTTGTCTTCTTTCACACTTTGCACCGCCAATAAAGTTCAGCTCGAGTGACGTGGGATGCAGTGTTGGAGTCTTGAGGTGGCCTTGCACAGACTCTTGACCAGCACACCATGGTAGACGACAAGTACATTGGACTGGCGCTGGCCATCTCGTCGTCGCTGGCCATCGGCACGTCCTTCATCATCACCAAAAAGGGTCTCATGGACGCCTCTTCGCGCCACTCCTCCGACGCGGGCGACTCGTTCGCCTATCTGAAAAACCCCATCTGGTGGGCCGGCATGATCACCATGGCCGTGGGCGAGATTGCCAACTTTGCGGCGTACACCTTTGCGCCGGCCATTCTCGTCACTCCGCTGGGAGCTCTCAGTGTCATCATTGGCGCTGTGCTGGCGTCCTTCTTCCTCAAGGAAAAGCTCGGCATTCTGGGCTCGCTGGGCTGCGCCATCTGTCTCATCGGCTCGGTCATCATCGTGCTCCATGCCCCGGCAGACAAGGACGTGCAGACCGTCGACGAGATTCTCAACTACGCCGTGCAGCCGGGCTTTCTCATGTACATTTGCGCGGTGGCTGCGTTTGCGGCCTTCATGATCTACAAGGTGGCGCCCAGGCTTGGCCGAGTCAACCCCATGGTCTACATTTCCATCTGCTCGTCCGTGGGCTCCATCTCGGTCATGAGTATAAAGGCGTTTGGCATTGCGCTGAAACTGTCGCTGGGCGGCAACAACCAGTTCACCCATCCGTCGACATATGTGTTTCTGATCGTCGTGGCCGTCTGTATCATCACCCAGATGAACTACTTCAACAAGGCCCTGGACCAGTTTGACACAAACATCGTCAACCCGCTGTACTACGTCACGTTCACGACATGCACGCTGGCAGCCTCGTTCATCCTCTTCCAGGGCTTCAACACGTCCTCGGTCGTCGACGTGATTTCGCTCATCTGCGGCTTCCTCATCATCTTCACGGGTGTCTATCTTTTGAACATTTCGAAAACGGACCCCGATGGATCGAATCTGATGCCTGGACGAGCTCTGGACGGCATTCCAATGGACAACGGAGTGGCGTCGTTGCAGACTCGTAGATCGGCGCAGTTTGCCCGAAACTCGCTCCACAGACGCTCCGAGTCGCTGCGTCAGCATGAAGTGCGGCTCGTCAACGACTACGACGAGGAGCAGTCGCTGGGCATGACCAGATTGGACGACCTGGACGATGAGGACGACGGGTTTGACATTTCCGACGAAAGGGAGTTGTTGAGGAGGCACTGAGGGAAGTGAAGGAATAAGTAGGATAGGTCTAGGCAAGGTGCTAGACAAGCCTCGGAGTGACGCCTCGGAGTGACCATGTCTCTTGGCACAATTCAACTCTGGTTGGCACAATTCAACCCTGGTTGGCCCTCTGGCTGGCATAAAAGGATTCTTCCTGAACTGTTATATAACATTAGGACCTCATGGGCCGATTCCGCGCCGGATTCCACGCCCGCATTTATATATACCTGAAATAGGAAACGGGACACCGTGTAATAGTAGAGATTCGAGCTGTGTAGAGAGAGGGGAAGGGTGGTAGTATGGTGATGATTGTGGTCATTGGGAGGGCTAATTATTGGTTATTTTTTCGTAATTTTGTGGATTTTACTCGTCATTATATTGCGATATTAAGTATTCGTAATTTTGGAGGTTCTTGGGTGAGGCATAATGGATGGGTGAGAATTTTATATAAATGGGCGAAAATTGTGGTAATTGAATTCGTTGAAAGAGCTATCTAATGGTAGTTTTTTCATATTTGTGAGGTCATTATTACGCCAGCTATCGCGTCTATGTCTTGTGTGGCAAGATAGACCTTTGATGAGCTCGAGAGAGAGCTCAGTTCATGAGTTATCTATGTTGATTAGATAAGGGACAGATCAAGTCATGAATTTCTTTCGTATAAATAGGTAAAAAATACGGTAATTCTGGAAACAATGAATATTCTCGATCTTCTATATCTCATCAATTATCTCATGACTCCATCACTCAAATCACGTCCCAACCTCGTGTGGCAAGACACCCTAATCCCCATGAGGTAATGTGTCTCAGTAGATAAGGGAGACAATCAGAATAAATGCATGTTTGATCTAGATGGGGGAAACTGTGGTAGTCCACGATATTGTCAAAGCAACAGATCAATGATTTTTCCACTATTTTATTAAGTCTGGATCATGTCATATTCAGATACGTGTTGTGTGGCGACACCTAATATGGGGTAATGAATCTTACCATGGTATGTCAGTGGCGATATACAAATACCACAAATGGTTTGGTCACGTAACATACCCCAATCTGCCAGCATTATCACCCCACTTATCCCTTCCAGAACATTCTCTCATATTACCAATCAACAACCCACCACCAACCCCTCATCTGAGTTTATGCACAGTCCTGCAACCGCCACTATTATCGTGATCTAACTCAACTCAACACTACTTATACCAGTACAGGTTACACTCTTTTTCTTTCACTCATTTCCCTCCACCATGCAAATCTTTGTCACTACACCTAATGAAAACGTCTTCGGCCTTGAAGTCGCTCCTGACATGGCCTACGAGGACCTCCTCGCTTTCGTCGAGATGGAGGCTTCTGTGCCTTCCAAAGACATTATTCTGAGTCTCAATGGCACTCCCATTGTCGACACAGACCCCAAAGCCACGATTGGCGCTCTCGGAGTGGTTGACAACTCCATGTTGCTTCTCACTACGAAACGGGTGGCTCCTAATCCGGCTTCTTCATCGTCAACGATTCCCCAGTTGGATTTCTCGTCTATTCAGATTCCTGGCATGTCTGCTACCCCTAGAATCGATCCTCGGGCTGAACAAATTCGAAAACAGGTTTTGGAGCGGGCTGACTCTTTGGATCAGCTGAAAATGAGCAACCCCGAGCTCGCTAAACACGTGCACGACTCGCAAAAGTTTTCCGACGCCTTCACCAAGCTGCAGAACGAACTGCGAGCCAAGGAGGTCGAACGCAAGCGAGAACTGCAGCGTCTGTATGCGGACCCGGACAATGAGGACAACCAGAAACGGATCATGGAGATTATCCGACAGGAAAACGTCGAGGAATCGTTCCAGAACGCCATGGAACATCATCCGGAAATGTTTGTGAGAACAGACATGCTCTACATCAACTGTCGAATCAACGGACATGATGTCAAGGCGTTTGTCGACACTGGCGCTCAAATGACGATTCTGTCGGAAGAGTTCTGCGAAAAAGTCGGCTTGAGTCACATGATCGACGTCAAGTTTGCCGGTGTGGCTCGAGGCGTGGGCTCAGGCAAGATTCTCGGCCGAGTGCACTCTGTTCCTCTGCAGATCGGCTCGTCCTTCTTTCCTGCTTCGGTCTCGGTTATCGAAGGAGACCAGCTGCAGTTCATTCTCGGACTGGACATGCTGAAACGGTTCAAGGCAAACGTGAACCTGCGAACCAACCAGCTCGAGATTGGAGAAGAGAAGGCGGCTTTTCTGGGCGAAAAGGACCTCCCCGATGAGTTTTCCAAGCTTGGTGAGAAGGGAGAAGGTGGTAAACAGCCTGCTGTTGGTCCCTCTGAGTCTTCTACCAACGACAAGTTCAAAGACGAGGATATCGTCAACCTCATGTCTCTGGGCCATTCTCGAGAGAAGGTGATCATCGCTCTCAAGCAGACTGATGGAGATGTGGAGCTGGCTGCTTCGTTGCTGTTTTCTCAGTAAGGGAGGGTACTGGTAGCATAATGTATATTAATGGATGAAGAAGGTGATGTATTAATGAGGTGTTGGACTAGATGAATGATTGTACGAAAAAGTCACGTGAGTGTGATATTGAGAAGCAACTGTATGTCACCATACTCCCTGTTTCAACTATCGGTCTAGCTCGATCATAGAGACATATCTGTATCGACTGAGATAACAGTAAAATGAGTTTTGATCCTCAAATAATAAAAAGGAGAGACCGAGAAGTTGAGAATATAACATCATATAGTCTTAACGGCATATCTTTGTACTTTATTTGTTCCATTCTCCGCTATTATTGAGTTCCATTCGGAAATTTCAAAATCTATAAGACGACATTGGTATCAAAATGAAGGCAAAAAATTGGCGATTTAGATGGTACAATTGGTTGCCCGATAGCGCTGATGACGGAGACGCTAGAACGTCACAAACACATCATCACATTTAAGGTGATCTTGGAATAAGGTGGTTTTTTGTCGTTGCTTAGTCAGGTGTGATTAGTCAGCAAAGTTTAGGTAGTACAGCGTTGAAAAAATCAAAATATGCCATTCATGGTACCAAATAGGAGGCAAAAAATCGCTGATTTTGATGCTGTAGTTAGTTTCCCGATGGCGTTGAAGACTGAGACGTTTCAGTAGCACAGATTTATCATCATATTTAAGGTAATCTTCCGAAAAATATATGCTTAGTCAGCAGCATGTAGTTACCAAAGTTTAGTCAGTATGAGGCCAAAAATCGAAATATGGCGTTGTCGGTACCAAAATGGAGACAAAAATTCGTTGATTTCAGTGGTGTAGCTTGTTTCTAGATAGCGTTGAAGATTGATGTACCTCAATGTCACAAACATATCATCTGATTTAAGGTGATCTTGAAATGAAGTGAGGCTTAGTCATCATCGCTTGGTTTAGTCAGCAAAATCCAAAATTCAATAGGTGACATTGTTAGTACGAAAATAGAGGCAGAAGATCGCTGATTTTGATGGTGCAGTTTGTTTCTAGATGGCGCTGAAGATTGGTATGCTACAGCACACACAAACACATCAGTTTATTTAAGGTGACGTGAAAAGGTGAATTTTTGATTAGTCATCTGTTGTTAGTCAGCAACTGTTTCAGGAGACTTGTAAATGTGAAATGGGGAGATAACAATGTACAAAAGAGTATGGAGAAGTGTATTGGCACTTATTCAGTATTTTGTACTCATGATATCATCTTTGAGAAGCTTCAAAATCTTTCAATTCAAGGTTGAAGACCCCTTCTTCAGTCTTCATCTTATAAGCTTGACATCGTTCAAGTATCTTGCAATAAAAGTAAGAAAAGCGTTTAGGGACTTTACCGATTGCTACATAATTACAAGTTGGCTACTTCGCTATAATTCTAATGTCCCCTATAACACAATGAAAGCACGTGGAAGACTCCAAGGTAATCCATTCGGTCACTGTAAACACCTGGTATTACTGGATCAAGTCTTGAACAAGCTACCAGCAGCGGAAGACTTTACTGTCCTTTAATCACAGTGCAAAAGCTGAAGACATTGAGATACTCATGCTTCAATGTGGGAAGATAATCAGTGACATGACTTCCACTACCTGGACATGTATCGAAAGACATATCATCATGACTGCTGATAAGAAAGGTCATTGATATCATTATGACTGGTTGTCAGGCTACTCTAAAAGCCCACTTACATAACTACGAGCACATTACAACCACCTCCACCCACTCTCTTCCTCATCAAGATAAATATTAGTTAGAAATACAATGCTCTGGGGGTCTGAGGGCGGACTGTAAGACATAGTCATACAACCACCATCCAACCACCAGAGCCACAATTAAGCCAGCTAGCCTTATGACAGCTAGCTCCAAGAAACACCCCTCGAAAGAGCTTTTTCACGAAAAGGTCTTCAGAAGCAAATCACCAAGTAATTGACCTCAGAACACAACAGCCAGTGCTCAAACCATCTTAACAAAAGCACTAGCAGTTGTGGATGACCCAGACACGCGACAACTCCTCCTCAAACGACGAAAAAACCAAATTTTCTCGTCAAAAACCAATCTAAGTCTCCAGACAACCGAAAACCCTCTTCTCTGACTTCTGGAGACATCCAAAACACTTCTCCCTCTGCAAACAATGGAAAATCCTCTCCAAACAACGGAAAAACTCCATTTTCCTCCAACCCCCCGAAACGAAGACAACCGCTTCGCTATTGTCTTCAATTCCTCCCTCCTTCTCGCAGACAACGCTTCGCTTATGTCTGCTCGCTTATGTCTGCCTACATGTTCGTATTGAAAAACATGGAAATATCGTTCATCGGCTGCTGCTGCTGCTGCTGCTGCTGCTGGGGAGGTCCGCCCATCATGTTCATGCCCCCGATCGAGGGCATTCTGAACCGCTGCTGCTGCTGCTGGTTGTTGGACATCATCATGGGGTTCATGCCCATCTCCCCTTGCCCTTGCTGGCCCTGTTGGGGCTGGCCCTGGCCCTGGCCCAGCATCTGGTTCATCATAGGCGGGGAATGTTGGGGAATGGAGGCCTGGCTCTGAGGACGGACCATTCCCTGGCCCTGGGGAGTCTGCTGAGAAGCCATTCCCTGGCCCTGGGAAGGCATACCCTGACCTTGACCTTGCTGACCAGGCATTTGTCCCTGGTTCATTCCCTGACCCTGAGCCATTCCCTGACCCTGAGCCATACCCTGAGCCATACCCTGGCCCTGCTGTTGGCCCTGACCCACACCCTGACCCTGCTGTCCCTGTCCCTGACCCTGAGCCTGCATCTGAGCCAACTTCTGGGGATCAAAGAGGGTCTTCAATCTACCGTACAATTGGCCGAGGAAAGGCGCACAATCAGGCGGAGTCAGGATTGCAGGGGGTTGCAGGATCGCGTCCAGATTGATCGCAGGCACCTTCTGGATCCGCTCAACCGAGGTCGCCATGTAAATGAGATTACACTGGAGCCGATGAAGCACCGACCGGAACGCTTCCGGGTCAGGGTTCGGCTGTTGGCCCTGGGCGATCGGAGGATGGAAGGACGACGTGCCGATCGCGCACTTGACCAGCTCGCGGTTGATCTCGGACATGAGATGGAACCGCGAAGCGGCTAGACGATCTCGTCGAATGATTTGCTGGGGGTTAAGGGTAGGAGGCATTCGGGGTTGGGGTTGGGGTTGGGATTGGGATTGAGGTCCCTGACCCTGTCCCTGGCCCTGTCCCTGACCCTGGTTCTGTGGTTGCTGCTGAGGTTGACCTTGGTTGGGGTTCTGTGTCTGCTGCCCAAGATGGAAGTTCATCTGGGGAGACATGCCCATCTGACCCTGGCCCTGCTGCCCTTGCCCTTGCGGCTGCTGGCCCATCATCTGCCCTTGCCCGTAGGGCTGCTGCGAGTACCCTAAGTTCATGTTCATGGCGTTGAGGTCGATGCCGCTGCTCATCAAAAGTTGTGATGGAGACGACTCAAAGTCTAAGAGGTCCATGACTAATCGGGTCGGAAAAATCACGTGACAGGGGGGAGAGGAAAAAAGGCGATTTTGTAAGAGACGTGAAATACGTGATGAGATGGGGAGGTGAGAATAGTGTCGTTTCATTAGTCGCATTTATTAGTGCCAGTCATAATCTGTGAGAAAAGAGGGGGCAAAAACGAACGCGCAGGATTTGCTCTTCAATGAGGGTGATTAGAGAGATAAAAATTACTGCATTTTGTTCAGAAAATTACGGCCTTTATTGCGGTAAATTTTCTGCAGTTTTTATTAATTTTTCTGATTTCCTGTTGAATTCTTCTTTTTCACATTCCCCAATAACGCTCATTTTTGACAGGTGGGTTAGGGTAGTGAGAGGAAGGTAAATTTGGATTAGTCATTGGTTGGTAAGCGGAAAAGATGGGGGGAAAAAGGGGGAAAATGGGAAAAAGAAGAAGGGATATAAAAAGCATCATAGAGAGGCTGTCTGTGTCTATGACCGCTTTATGAGGGCTTCATGAGCAGTATTGTCATGAAAAGGAGTGTCTTATGTTTCTGCTCCATTTCTTCGGTGCGGCAAAATAACTGCTTTGGGACTTTGGGACCTTGGTGATTGATTGATAAGATAGGAATGTGGGGGGGGGACGTGGGGGTCAGAAGATGGGGGATGTGGGGAAATGGTGAAATGGGTGAGGGTCACGTGATGAGGGGGTTGGGGGTGGGGGGGATGTGAGTCGTTTGGATGGTGAGTTGTTTGGTGGTGATTTGGGGCTACAAGTACTATATGATTAGTCATCTTGAGATACTTGTAGTTGATAAGGAAGAGAATATTGTGATTAATGAGCTTGAGGCATTGAAGAGGCGATTGGTTGGACTGTGTCTCCATTTCTTTGGGTCACGTGAAAAATCTGAGCTGTCAGACTTGATCAATTGGCTCATGTCTATGGACAGCCTATTGGGATGGCATAAGGAATCTGGGGCAGTTACAAGTACTGTAAGCTGGCTGAAAAAGAGAGGTCGAGAGAAGAGGTGAATTGAGGCAATTTGAGAAATTTTGAAGATTGATCGTCTCGCTTTATGTAAATCTTGACTCAAAAATCTCTACTTGTATTGTACAAGTAGGCAACTTCTCTATTGATCACCCTACGGTACAATTGTATTAGGTGATGGCAGATATGGAAGACTGAGTGAGACTTCTGTGTTTAAATGGGACAGTCTGACCTTCAAAATAGAAAACATGAAAGCCCAACCATTGACATATTGACACAGCTGGTACAATCTACTCAGTCATACAGCCAGCTTATTTATGTCGTGGTAAGGATATAGGGAGACGTAATCTACTGAGCCAAGTCTTTACTGTAGCCTAACTTGAAGTCCACAAAAGCCACCACTTATTTTAATCACTTCTCCCATATTTCTGTGGAAGGCCTTGTATGCCCCATTCAAGCTCAATTGACAGGTCAAATGTATGTACAGCTGAAGTGGTCTCTCTTTGTAAGGACCTAAGAGCTCCCATGAGTAGTGTTCGTCAAATCTATAGCTCAACTCTTCCTTTTATTCAACTCCATAAAATACTCTAAGGTATGGAGTCACATCTTCAAGTCATGGACGTAGTACAAGTAAATCAGTTTAAATCGTAGCCCTTTGACGATCACTGTCTTCTTGGAGACAGGAACGAGTCATTCGGTGTTCGACAATGCCTCATATAAGAATGACAGTTGTAGTCATCAGAACTACTTGTAAGTCAACCTATAACCGTTAGAGATGAATCAGTCTAGAACGAGAGCAGATATCAGAACACATCATTCAATTCAGAGCAGTTTTAAAAAGTAGCTGTTTTAGACTGACCAGAGATATGAGCTCACATATATAGGAGAAGTTCACAACAAACCAGACCATTCATCATATTCTAAATTGAGACGGATGATCCAGACATACTTGTACTTGTAATTAGTCACTGTGGTACAAGTAAGACTTACAGCTTGTGTCTGTTATTCCCACTGTCTACAATAAAACAGTTCTAGGTGAATCAGAAACTGCATCTTGATCAAGATACTTCCGACTGAAAATATCAAACCGATATCCTTACTTCTCTCGATTGCTCAGATGTCTCCTTCCGGCAATCGGGTTAGGGCTGATGATGTCATCAAACGGCACTCTCCAAGGCGTCCAAGGTTATGCTCAAGCAGGTGCACATGGTTGCACACTACGACCCTGAGTCTGAGCTTAGGTGGGGGGAAGATGAGCAAGTCCTTAAACTGGTGTCAACAAATCTTCACTAAACTACAACGAACTGACACTGTCAAGTATGGCAACCCTGACTAACCCTGACTAACTGATCCTGAGATTCCACCTCGCCAGAAGGTGGGAAGTGTTCTGTAGATCTTCCAGAGGCTCTATCGATTGATTAAGTTTGTGTTACCGGTACTGGAGTTGGAGAGTATATTCTGTTTGGGGGAAACAAAGTACCATCACTCAATACAACGATGAAAAGCGGTGGAGGACCAGGGAGTTGACCAAAATTTTCTCCTAGACGGTGTTATTGTGCTGTACAATTTTCAGGGTTATTTGTGTGTTTTTGAAGAAGCTATATAAGATACACTGTTCTTACTGTACCAGGAGCAATATGGTTGTACCGGTAGCCCTAGACTTGCAATTTTCTTTCTACTTTGTGCTACTTGTAGACTTGCCATTCTTTGTACAGTACATATTCTCTTCTTTTTCATTGTCAATTGCAACTCTACAAGATCTCTCCCACCTCCACCTCAAGCAATGTCGATCGCTGCAGGTATCAGGTACCGATCTTAGATCAATGTTACATTTGAACGTTTGAAGAAATATATATAGCCAGTGGTGCTGTATCTTTGCCCTCACCAATGATCTTCTCCAACCTCCTACTAACCTCTTTCATTTCGCTTGTCTCTGCCTCGGTCATCAACCTCCCCCTCTACCAGCGATCTGTTGAAGATGTTCCCGGACTTCAGGCTCGAGACATCTCCTCCGACACCATGCAGATGGGCCAGACCTTTTACCTGGCGTACATTGACATCGGCACTCCTTCTCAAAAGGTGACAGTCAACTTTGACACTGGTTCTCCTCTCCTGTGGGTGCCTGGCAAGAACTCCACCCAATGTGAGTCTGACAACGGAAACGGCTGTGAAGGCTCCTACGACGTGTCCCAGTCGTCTTCTTGGCGGTACCAGAAGGAGGGCGCCAACTGGGGCGGCCATGGAAACTGGGGTAAGGATACTGTATCTTACGCAGGTCAGACTCTCACGGACTTCAACGTCTGGGTTTCCAAGGACAAGATGTCCAACGCTCTCGGAATCTTTGGCCAGTCTCAGGCTGACGATCCCAAGGGTTCTTTCGTCCAGGGACTAGCTCAGGAGGGCAAAATCTCGCGAGCTGTCTACTCTCTCAACGCTGAACGTCCTTCAGGCAAATGGGGCATCTCCTCCAACGAGGGAATCGCCATCAACGTCCTCTACGGCGGATTTGACAAGGCCAAGTACCAGGGACCGCTGACTACCATCAATTGTACCCACAAGGGCGGCTACGAAATGCCCATGAGCGGTTTCACTGTCCAGGGAGAATCTATCCCCAACGAGATTGACCACCATGTGGTGCTCGATACCGGAGGAGTGGGTCTCCAGCTGACCAACAACACCCTCAAGTACATTTCCAAAAAGTTTGGCGGTGAGGAAAACTGGAGAGAGAATGCCTGGCAGGTGGACTGTGACTCAAAGCCTGAGATTACGTACCATTTTGGAGAAACTGAGATTGACGTCGATCTGTCAACCTGGGTCATCAAACATAGCGATGGATATTGTCGGATCGATATTCCTCCTGTCAAGGACTCGCTGGTTAATTTGCTCACCGGTCCTATGGTTATCTCTCGATCCCTCGTCATCTACGATAACGATCGAACCCAGATCACGATCGGTAAAGCAAAGTATACTGACGAGTCGGATATTGTTGAGATCACCGGTGATATCCCGGGAGCTGTGCCTTACCAGGACAAGAAGGAGGAGGCGAGGGTTACTACCTTGGCGGCTAGGGCGTTGTAGGGTTAGTTAGGGTAAGCCTGAATTGTGAATATATTGAGATTCTACTGAAGAGGGTGTAATGTAGACAGACTATCAGACAGTCATACCTGTCTATGATTATAAAAATGACTGTCAGGGTTAGCCAGGGTTAGACAGGGTTATGTGTATTGAGGTTCAAGCTGGTGTACAAGTAGTTTGTATTCTCATCGGAGTAGTCATCAGTACCGAGGTACTCATACCCAAGAGGACAACATTGGAAAATAGTAGGAAGGGGTTGCAGTAATGCTATACGGTACTATGACTGTTCACCCAAAAAAGCTGAGCAATAAGGGGTACTTCTTGAGAGTTCATTGTTTGATTAGCTCTCAACATTCAAGTCTGAACTGCTCACTTTAGACGTGTTACAAGTACGGATACCTGTGACCTCGAATATAGTCATCTTTTTATTCCTATAGTCAAAGGGTGTTAGCTGTAATCGTCATTTCACCACTAAGGATACCAAATTCTTCGTCCAGCTTCTTCTGAAAGTCTGCAAATTTGTTCAGCGAGCCCTCTTTCTTGTTGCAAAGACGGAAAAGGGTTTTATCCTCCTTCTCATTTGTATATGTGGAGTGCTTACTAGCATGATTAAAGGCACCATGAAGACGTTTATTCTTGGGCACTTGTCTGGTCATATAACAAGACACTTCACATACCTATTTGAAGCTACCAGGTTACTGGATGATCAGGAGCATGAGCTTTTGGATCTATACAAATAGTGGTCAAGGAAGCATCTCCTATAGCACACGATACTGGATCTTGGGAGAGTCAGCGTCCACCTTTATAGGGCCTAACAATGGACCATAATTCAACCCCTTTCGGTCAGTTGCATTTACAGTAATCTTCATTGTTTGATTGAACTCGTTTTATCATCATGTGAAGAGTGAGATGGGGCACATCTATTGATACTTGAACGATAGATTGCCAGCTCAAGGCATTATGAAGCACTGAAATATAGTGAACTGACAAGTATTTTGTATACAAGGAATACTTGTACAAGTAGAACAGTATTTTCGTTTGCTCAATCAGCTGGTGCTTCTTGTTGTCTATGATTTCTTAGGAAGGCACCCAACACTTGGCATGTAATTGCTGCACTTGTAGTCATCAGTAAAGCTCAAAAAACTTGCCCAACTTCTGCTACAGAAACGCTACAAAGACCAAAAGTTGACCACTGCATTCCTCTCGGCTCGAGCTGTCCATTGGTACTACTCTCGAGTCAATCAGACGCTTCCCCGTGAACTCGTCGTTTTAGAGTAGAGGGGTTTCTGATATTGGTTGACGTGAGATGGAATATGTACACGAAGCTATACCAAGAGTTCTGTTGCAGCTTGGTGTCTTCTTTGTACCACTCAGACTGATGAATCTAAAGTCTCAGACCCACGAGCTCCAATTCCTAGGTCTTGGTATAGCTTCTACAGAGATATTTTCTGTCAGCAACTGCCTTGGCGACATATTGGATCATATCTTTTTGAGGAAGATAGGTGCAGCATCACGGAGTTTACTGTTGGATTTCCAGATCTTGGGAGCATCAGATGATATGTTTTTCTTTCTGAGAAGTCAGCTCTGGCAGACTGTAGACCTGTCTGTTATATCACGTTACCTCTCTAGTTAGCTTCAGACATTTTTAGTGAAGTCCAAGTTACAGCGACCACTCACTACAGGAACTGGTAGACTACAAGTACATTCTAACCATTCAGTTTGCCCATTGGTTTCACAAATCCACTGAAGCTCTTCAGCTCAGCTCAGTTCTACATCCATAAGTAGACCATTTGACTACACTCTGAATTACAGTCCACCTGCTCTCTACTTGTACTTGT
This sequence comes from Yarrowia keelungensis, assembly GCA_001600195.1. Lineage (NCBI taxonomy): Eukaryota > Fungi > Ascomycota > Dipodascomycetes > Dipodascales > Yarrowia > Yarrowia keelungensis. The sequence goes on along the minus strand of BCJD01000007.1, from coordinate 1,351,342 downwards.
ACACTTCACTCTAATTTAGTCCCTGCAAGACACCACTCATGTAACTGCTCACTACACCCACTATAAGTACAGCTAGACCCCAAGACACTTCACAAGTACAACACCTTTATCTCTAGATCCCCACACTGCACAAGGGTACAAACCGCATGCTAACCACTCACCACATTACACTGAAAGTGGCAGTCAAAATACTAACACAGCTTCCGGTTACACCAGTCCCCCAAGCGTCAATCATCTCAGGTGAGTTTTCTATTTGTGACCCAACGTAAAATTGCTGTCCTCAACAAGACACCACACTTAAAGTCACTACAAGTTCACAGTCTCTACAAGACACTAACACAGCTACTCTACAGTAACCAGCGAGCGTTTATCTCCTCACTACTTAACCAATTCGCTTTGCTCATTGGTTACACTAGACACTCCACACTACACTCTACACTAACACAGCTACTCTACAGTAACACAGCTACTCTACAGTAACACAGCTACTCTACAGTAACCAACTCGCTTCGCTCGTTGGTTACACAGGTCCGCTGAACCGCTGCGCTAATCAGCTCAGCCGTCCAGCAACCAACTCGCTACGCTCGTTGGTTACTTCGGTTACTTCATCAATTCTCTTACATGAGCACAACGGAGCCAAACTTGTCGTTGTAGCCAGGCACGGACCATCGGCCCTTCTTGACCATCTCCTCAATCTTCTTCTCCAGATCGGGTCGGGCCTTGAACACGTCATCGACAGACAGCTGGTCAAAGGGCCGGGCAGACTCAATGTTCTCCAGGGTCTTCTGCAGATCGCCAATCTCCTGGGACACCTTGCCCTCGGTGGCCTGGGCCTCCTCAAGAGCCTTGGCCTCAAAGGCGTCGATGGTCTTGAGCTGCTTGGACACGTCGTAGGTCACGGGCTTGAACGCCTGGAAATGCGCCTCAATCTCGTCGACCACCTTCTGGTTCTTGAGCACCTTTCGGTAGTGCGCAAAGTCCACGGTCGTGGGCTGGTTCTGCAGCTCGTACGCGTTCTTCTTGGCCTCCTCGTGACGCTTTCGGAACGCCTGCAGGGAGGACACGGTGGCGCCGGTCAGGCCGAGGGAAGAGATGATCTTTCCCCAGTCGACTTTGACGGCAGAGGATCGCTGGGTTAGCAACTGGCGCGAAGCGGCGGTTGCGCCAAAACCAACTGCTGCGAAGCGGCGGTTGGCGCTTATTTGGGCGGCTAAACGGCGCTTATTTGGGCGGCTATTTGGGCGGCTATTTGGGCGCTTAAATGGGCGGCTATCTGGGCGGCAATCTAGGCGGCTATCTGGGCGGCTATCTGGGCGGCTATCTGGGCGCTTAAACGGGCGGCTATCCGGCGGCAATCTAGGCGGCAATCTCTTTCCGGCGGCAATCTCCATCCGGCGGCAATCTCGGCAATCTGGCGGGTAAGTCGGGTAATTCATGTTGGTTGTCGTCGTGTCATCTCCAATGTTGTGTCGATATGTCTACCCCATATTCAGCCACGTCATCCTACTCAATTCAATTGTCGGTGTTGGGGGTGTTGATTGTGTCGCTGTTGTTGATTGTGTCATTGATTGTCGTTTGCCATTGATTGTGTCGATACCGTCGTTTCTCATTGCCATACTCCTGCCCACTTGCCTTGCTCACCACAACACGGATGTCACGGTGACAAGACCAATGTCGTGGGTGCAATCATCCGCCCCTTCCATATCCGCCCATATCCATCTTCCATTCCTCCTTAATCGGTACTCACGGCAGCAGCAACAGACATGGTGATTGTAGTTGTGTGTTGTGTGTATCACGTAGTGAGAGAATTGCAGGTGGATTTTTCTGAAACGTAGTGGTGGGCCAATCAGAGCGCTGGGCCGATTGGGAAGTTAGGGTTAGGGTGGAGGTTAGGGTAGATTGGGGTGTGTGTCGGCGATATGAGGAAAAGGTTGCTGGGAGAAACCCGGGCCTCGAGGGTTAGGGGAGAAGGGGAAGGGTTAGGGGATGATGGAAGGGTTAGGGGAGAAGGGGAAGGGTTAGGGTACCTTGGGTTGAGCAGAGACTCTAGAAAGGGTTAGGGTTTCGGGTGAAAACCTGTGGCCACTTAGAGGGTTAGGGCTGAGATGAGTGTTGGATCTGTGTCCACTTGAGGGTCAGGGTTTCTGAGCGTCAGGGTTAGGGCTTTTCAAAAGGATGTGTCCACTTTGGGGTTGGGGCTCAGTTTCTGTGGCTTCTAACGTGCCTTCAGGGTTAGGGCTTCTGATAACTTGGGGGTTAGGGCAGATGTTGGGAAACTCGTGTCTACTTCGGGGTTAGGGTTTTGTGATTCAGGGTTAGGGCTTAAATCCACCAAACGTGTGTCCCCTTATGGATTTCAGGGTTAGGGTATATATACCCTTGAGGGTTAGGTCTGTGTACCTCTGTGTTCACCTCAGGGTTAGGGCTCCTGTCCTCGAACGTGTGTCCCCTTAAGGATCACTTGAGGGCTAGGGCTACTCGCTTCTGTGTCTACTCCAGGGCTAGGGCTACTCGTTTCTGTGTCCACTTCAGGGTTAGGGCTCAGTCACCTCTGTGTTTTGCTCGCTTCTGTACCCCCATCAGGGTTAGGGTTCACCCCATTCTCCCATCCCCAGAGCTGCAGCCAATATCGGGTAATTAAACGGTTGGGGATCGGAAAAACTGGACGTCTTCAAATCTGGGCAAATTTGTACCACAGGGTACGGGTTTTTTTCGGGAAATCATCTCCCCTGACCCTACCCTATTAATCCCCACCCTTACCCTAACCCTGGCTATCCCCATTTGGCAACTATTCCATTCTTCTCCTTATCCATTGTCTCCAAAGTTAAGCTAAAATGTTCAACATGAGGAAAAATTGAGTCCATCATAAGTTCTCCAAATCAGCCATTTCATGACCGGCAAAGCGCCAAAAACCGCGGACAAGGACAAGCGTGCGGCCTCGGCCTGTGAGCGGTGCCGAAAGCGGCATGCTCGGTGTTCAGGAGGCGAGCCGTGTGTTTCCTGTGAAAAACTGAACGCGGTTTGTGTTTATCCAGAGGCCGAAAAAAAGATTGTCGTTTCGTTGAAATATTGGAAAAAGCTCCAGGACGAGATTCAGCAGTTGAAAGAGGAGAGGGGGAGGTGGGAAAAAAAGGAGCTAGAAAAAACGGCTGATTTTGAAGGGAGAAGTGTTGATTTTGGAGAAAAAAGTGTTTCCAATATTTCTGACATTTCCGATATTTCTGACATTTCTCAACCTCCATCGAAACGCCAAAGAACGTCTCTTCGCCCTCCCCCTACCCAAAAAGTCACCGTCTCCTCTCTCTGTTCCGAAGACCACTTGATCAATCCGATTCGGGACCAGAAAAGCGAGCTTACGAGCACTCGAAACGGGCAACAGTTATTTTCGGGGTCTTCCTCCACTTCCCGATTCGGCCAGGAAGTCGCGTGTATGCTTCGCGACAAAAAAACAGGCGCCAATGAGTCCCTGGATATGGGTCTTTTTACCTATCGAGGAATCCGTCTTACCAAAAAGGGTCCTCTTGTCCTCATGTTGAAATGCACAGAATGCAACATTTCCGACTACAGAGACGACATTGAAATCACGATGCCGACCATGGACGACGCTCTGCGGTTTTTGGTGCAGTTCCAGACCCATCTCGGACACTGCTACTATTTCTGCAACGAGCTGTGGACGCGAAACAAAATCTACGAAATTTACGCGTTTTTGGACACGCTTCAGACGCATCAGGTGACGACTCTCTCGCGTCAGGAAGCGTCGTGGTACTGTCAGATTTTGCTGATTTCGGCGATTGGAGAAATGTACGGAGCTCCTCGAGAAGAACGGCAAAATATGGCCGATGATCCTCCGGGAGGCGAGAATTTCAGAAACGGCGCAAATTGTTTGTCTCTACTTTATGGGAAAGAACTCATGGGCGATAGTTGCACAAAGCTGATTGAATTGTTGCTCTGTTACTCGTTTTATCTTCAAGTTTTGGATTTTTCCACGTCGTCAGCTGTATACATAGGTATGGCTATGAGAACAGCGGTTTTGTGCGGTTTGCATGTTGATGCCAGTAAAGACTCGCTAAGTCGTGAGGAACTCGAGCACAGAAGACGGCTGTGGTGGACCACGTACATTTTGGAGCTTTATTCGTGTTCCAAACAAGGTATTCCTCCGAGTTTGAATCTCGAATCTGTCGCTACTGGTCTTCCCGAGTCGCTTCCGGAATTCTACGACGCAGTATACATGAATTCGTTCATTGAAGTTGCCAGGTTGGGGTGTTTGGTATTGGATTCTCTTTACCATCACCATAACGACAACAAGAATATTTTGCCAGCTCTAAACGCAGTCATTGAAAAACTGTTTGAATGGAGAAACAATATTCCCGACAGGCTAAAAGTGGACTACTCGCAGTCTCCTCTAATTGTGTCAAGACCCGTTGTCAACATCCATTCAGAGTACTTTCAATGCATCAACTTATCAGTCAGACCTCTGTTGATCCATTTTGTGCAAAGACGGATTTCCTCTTTGTCCTCTGAAGGAAAACTGATTGAGCTTTCGCTGTCGAAGTTCTCTCCTTCGATTAGACGTCTCCTAAACGCGTCTTTTCAAGCGTCAGTATGCTCCATTTCGGCAATCTCGTCTTTACTCGACACTGGATTTCTGGCAGTGCAAGGATACATGGACCGAGAGTACGTGTTTGTGTCGGCCGCAACTCTGGTGCTTTTTGGAGCAGCTTTCGGGTCACATGACTCGATAGACGCGCATATAGAGACAGCTATCCGGATCATGACTACCATGCACAATGCGGGAAATAAACCTGCTTCTTTGAGACTCGAACAGTTGATATCGCTAAGAGACGCAATGAGACTTGAGTGTCGAACTCCCCAAAGTACGACTCCTGCTCCACAAACTCAACATCATCAGTATCAGGACGAGTTTCAATATACAGGAGGGATGTACGACAATAATCTGTTTACTCAGGCTGATATTCCTGAACTGTCGACAGATAACGCGCTGGATAGGGAGCTGTTCGATGAGCTGTCGCAGCATCCGGTGTGGATGGGTGAGTGGGTGGTTGGTTAGAGGGGTGGATATATTTATAATGCATTAATTAATTTAAAATAATTTAATTGAAATAATAGTAATAATAATAAAAATTAATAATAGATAAAATAAAATAAATAAAATAAATAGATAAAATAAAATAAAATAAAATAAAATAAAATAAAATAAAATAAAATAAAATAAAATGAAATAGAAAATTTTCAAGTAGTTGTAGAGTAGGAATGGAGGAATATTTATTGATGGACTGTGCTGTGTACATACGTGATGTGTGCAATTTTTTGGTATTTTTTGTGTTTTTCTGAATATTAGGTATTAAATTGGAAATATAGTAATAGATAATACAAAATTATAAAATAAATGCGTTTTTAATTGAAAAAAATCAAATATATATGTATAAAGTAATGGAATGCTTAAAAAACATGTAAATTTTCAGCTAATGTGACTTGGAATAACAGTGTGATTTTCTACTAATTGATTTGATTTTTTTTTTTTAGAATATTCTCTATTAATTCAGGATTTGTGTTTAAATCAATAATAATTTTAAATTTCGAGTAAAATGCACAAAATATTTGAAATCAATGGGTTATAAACAGTGAGCGAGTAGTGACAACGTCCAAGTATTGGTTCCCATCAATCAAGATGGCTTGTCTTCAAAATCAGTAAAAATCAATTTTTTCATAATTTATTGATAATTACTTTTTAATTTGATTTTTATATTTATGCCACTATTTATCACACCAAAAATTGTGAAAATTCGTTAAAATTCACAAAAAAATCAACAACAGCAATATTCAGTTTAAATTCCTTTCAGAATTAGACACTTTGACTTCTTGCATCTCAATTTTACCACCTATTCCCAAAATCAATTATACTCAGATATCTACAATTTTCTCTTGATTATCATGTATTTTTATTTTTTAAAAAAAATCAGCAAAAAATAATTATAAATTAATTTGAGGGCATTTTTCTATTAAATCAATAAAAACGATTAACTAAAATAGCCAACAAACCCGTCTAACTAGAAGTATCAAATCGCTACAAATTCTACTTATTGTATTACCCATTTTCCAACTAATATTTTAATAACTAAAATGCATTAAATACCTAACACCCCTTTCAAACCACCTCCTTCTGCCTGAGCAAATACCGGGGAAAATCCTGGTTTGTCCAGTCGAGCAACTTCTGTCTGTCCTTGAAAGTAACACCATATCTTGCAGCAGTCGCCTGAGTCCACTTGGCCATTTCTCCATCGAGCATCTCGTTCCATGCCAGTCCTCCGTGTCTCAGAACCAGCATCATCGAACCCTCTCCCGTCTTCTGAATCGCCCAAACCAGCTTCATCACGCTCTCCTTGATATGTTTGGACACTGTAGGAGAAGCACAGGCACTCATGAGCTGTTCCAGGAAGTTGCTCTTCAACAGCAGTCTCACGTCCTCAGTCGTCTTCACTCCATTGATGAAAGTCAACAACCCCCAGGACAGTTTTCGGAAAAAGTCCTTGTTTGTGTCCGTGAACAGTCTGGTGGCAATGGGAATCATGCCTGCGAAAATTTTGGGACCCGCAAGAATAATGCCCACAATGTTGTCGTACATGACACTTCCCGCTGAGGCTACTCCTCGAACAATGTACGCCAGCTGAATGGCAACGATACAGGGCATGCGTTCAAAGGACTCCTCGGACATGAGAAAGAGACACTTTCTGACCATGATCTTGACCAGTCCTTTGAAGGGAGCCTTGTTCTCGGGCAAATCGCAACAGAAGGAAATGGCTTCAAGCAGAGACTTGCAGTAGGAGATGACAGACGAGGAGTACGAGCTCAGAGAAGCAATAACAAATCCAAGGTAGTGGTTCTCAACCAGAGCTCGGATATCCAGTTGACCGTCTTTTCTGATCCGTTGAGCAATGACTCCCATCAAAAAGGAGGAATCGTAAACAGCCTCAGTCTTGTCAGCAGTGTACTCATGCTGTTGTCGAGAACTGAGCTTGTTCCAAGAGTTGACGTTTTCCTGGAACGTCTTTTCACTGGGGCTGAAGTTGTTGATCGAGGCCAAAATCGTGGGAGCAGCCAGAGTCACTTCAATGTCGTTTCCAATAATGTTGAACACTCTTGTATCTCGCACATCGCCAATAGTCGCCCAGGAAAAGACAAACTGGGTCCAATTGTACGTTCCGGAGGATTCCATGCTTTGAAGGACAGACAGGAGGATCTGATCAGCCAGAGTGTTGAGAGCCTCGTAGAGACGAAGAACGCCGTTGACAACAGAAGTGTTGCTGTTCTTGCGGTCAAAGAGGTACAACTTTTGAACGATCGAAGCTGTCAGCACCTGGGAAGTCACGTCTGATTGTCTGTTCAAAAGAACATTTCCCTCACTGTTGAGAACCATCTGCAGCAGTTTCGAGTACTCAATCTGCTTGTTTGCGCAGCTCACTAACGAATGAACCAGCTGAATGCAAACAGGATCGTGGAACCATCGCGAAACAAGAGCCTCAAGAAGAGCGTTCACTGATCGAGCAGAAACCTGGCTCCAAAAATCGATTTCCTTCGAAAGGGCTATCTCATCCAGACACTTGGCAACCTCCAAGGCACTGGCGTAAATCACAGACTCCGTGGTCTCCATCAGATGCTTCGTCAGGTTGATAATGCCCTTGGAAAGGTACTTGCTGAGCTGCTCTCCGGGTCCCAGCTGGGAAACAAGCTTGCCCACGTTCTGAGTGTACCCGTGGGTCTTGGGGGCAGAAGTGAGAGCGGTAACGATGGCAACAGCATCCTCAGAAGAAACCGAGGACGAACACAGAACCAAAACTCGAGCAAAAATATCAACATTGCTCAAATCAGACGACGAAGTGAGATACTTGGTCACCGTCTTGGAGACATACTCCACCTCCTTTTCCTCCTCGGGAACACCGACCAGAAGCACCAAACGAGCCAGATGTTCGGGCTCAAACTTTTTCAAGCCCTTGGAAACGTACTTGGCAAGCGTTTTCTTCGCTTGGGGCATTTTGACAAGCGCAGTGACCACAGGAAGCAGCTCAGGAACCTTGTAGCACGATTTGACAATACTGTCAATCTTGTCCTGGTCCAGTTTTTCCAGAGAAGACGAGTTTTCCAAAAGGATCTTCTCCAGAGTCTTGGAGTTGTCAGGACACTGTTTTCTGACGTACTTTTCGAGATCCACAAGCTCGTCGGTGGAGAGAAAACCGCCAGAAACACGGGAAAGCACTTCCAGACCGCTGGAAATGTCCTTTTTCTTCTTCATCAGCAGTTTCACGTAGGACAGGGCTTGACCAGCGGTAAAAGTCCACGCTAGATGCTCCAAAAAGGTGTTCTTATGAGCTGAATCCTCGTTTAGGAGATTTCCAATGTAGTCAGAGAATGCAGCCTGAAAATCAGCCTTCATATCAGGAACCTCTTCGTACACACTCTTGATCAAATGCGAGTAGAAAGGAACCAGAGAGTCGTCGAAATTGTCGGTGAAAAACTCGGGAGAAGCAATAAAACTCCGAAGAGAAGGGGTCACCATAGCCGCCATCTTCAGTTTAATACCGTAGCTCGCCATATCGCTCTTTTTGAAGCTCTTGGACCGGTATGTCAGAGCTGCAACGTCCAGAGGAGTCTCGGGAAGAGCGGAGGACTCGGCAAGCACCTGTTTATCGTCCACAGCAAGAGCAAGATCGAAATACGACAGATTTCGCTTCTCCAGATCCTTGGACGACTCATTGTTCCAGAAAAGCTCGTTGGACTTGTCAGTGAGGGGTTTAACAGCGCTCAACAAAGCCCCATCTAGGTCAAACCGCTCACACAGACCCTCCATGACCTTCCACGACTCTCCAGCGATACAGGCGTCTCTGAAGATTTTCTGGAGCCATTTTTTCGCCAGATCGCGTTTTTCTTCAGGCACGAATTTCACCTGCTCAGCGAGAACGGTGATGAAAGGAGAAATAATCGCCGTATTAGGGTCCAGGTTCTGGTTCTTGCACACCTCGGAAATGAGATCGAGGTACTTGAACGGCTGGGTCATGAACCGGCCCACACAGTTGTCAATGAGGTTGAGAACCGCGTCAACGTCGGAGCTGTCGTCTCGAACAAGATCCATGGAGTTGACCAGAACGTCAAGAGTGGAAATCGACAGCTGGTTCTGAAACAACATGGTGGGAAGAGTGGTTTCAGTGAGAGAGGAAGCAACTGATTGGCGAACTGTTTTGACGTCGGTGGTACACAGTTTCAGGAGAGTACTGAAAAGGGTATGTCCTGAAGACGTCTTTTTCCACCACAGTCCTGTCATGGACAACTTTCCCTCGAGATTCATGGTATGCTGGAACTCGGCAATCGACAGTCCAGATGCAGTAATGTTCTCGAGGAGAGCTGCTGGCAACGTCGCTTTAGGCAGAACTTCAGGGAAAAGATCGCCAAAACGAGCACACAGAAACACGAGATTGTACCGCAACAAACCCGCCTCTTTTTCCGTGTTCAGAGCCGTGAACAACGACTGAACGTTCACAAACCGCGTCAGGAACTCCTCCCGGAACTGAGAAGCGCCGGTTTCCCAGCCAAACTGCTCGTTCAAAAAAGTTTGCACAGCCTCGTACTTTTTGAGCACGAGAATGAGGATCTGGGAGGTAAACTGCCGAATCAGAGCTGTTTCAGACGCCAGACCCTTTGTCAGATTGTTCGTGGCCAACGACGAAGGCAGCACACTCTCCATGATTGTGTGAACAGGAGGACAGTCTCGATCCTTGGCTCGTCTCTCGATAATTGCAGGAATAGGAAGCTGCAAAAACTTGGAGAAAAACGCCACAAGACCCACCCAGTTGGTTGTCAGTTTGGGATCGAACGACAGCCAATTTTCGTTCTTCATTGTCTGCTCCACAATTTCAGGAGCGTTTTCCAGGTACGTCAACGCAATCTTCTGACAATGCATGTTTTCCCAGGGCTTGATGTTGGCCTTGAGCACCATCAACAGCGCACTGTTTCGGTAGTCCAGCACGTTGACCTTGAATTTCCGCATATCTTCTTCGGAAATGTGCAGACCGGCCTTTGACACGTTTTCCTTGAGTCCATGCTTCTCTTCCCGCAAGGCATCGACCCACCACGCGTCACAGGGGTAGAGAATACCCTTTTCTGTGTCTGATCCGAGCTGCAGGAGGAACTCTTCGGCCACAGAAGCAGATCCATCCGCTCGGTAGAGTCTCTGGGAAATAAGACCCATGGACCATTCGTTGAAGAGCATTCGTTTCGACGTTTTGGACACCTCTTCGTCGTTGAGAATATGCTCTTTGAGTTGGTCCAGCTGGTACGTCAAAAACTTGCAAGAGTCCGTGTTCATATGTCTGAACCACTGGACTCTCAGTCGTCTTCGGTTCACCATAATGTCCGTCTTTGTCAACGAAGAGGCGTTGGCGACCCACGTGCACAGAAACCGGATCATGGCTTCCCGCACAGCCCGGTTCTTGGCGTCCTTGCCCTTGGGGGGTTCCAGAGCAGGGTACTTTTGGGGCTCGTTGGACGGGAACTCGGAAAGAAGGTCCGTGGCAAAGTACCCTCTTTGGAAGCCCACAATGGCCGTGAGCATCTTGATCATGCCCACGGCAACGGCCTTGTCGTGTGATGACGTGGCCTTAACCACATAGCTGATATGGTTGTCCATGATCACCTTGACAAACTCGAGCCCCTTGACGGCAAACACTGGGTTGTCCAGCGCCTCGATGAGATCAGCAATGGTGGCTGAAGCTGTAGCGAATTTGGGGCGTTCCTCACGTACTCCGATCTGGGTTAGCAAAGTGAAAAGGAGATGGTTTTGTGTCGTTGTCGTTTTTTTTTTTCTACTCACCACATTGGCCCAGTAAGTCAAGACCTGGTTGTGAAATCCCTTCCTGACAAACTCCTCGAGCGAGGACGAGTCGCCCGTCTCGACGTAGTTGTCCAGCACCGTCGCCAGAATGTCCACGAGATTGTTGTCCCTTCCTCCGTCTTCTTTTACCGTCGGTCGTTTACTCATGGTGTGGTGAGGAGGAGGTTTGGATTTTTTTTGGATAACCTTTGGGAATAAGGTTCTGCTTTTAAAGTTTATGCATGTCAAACCATCTTCACTTGGAGATAATACACTTAGACAGCACGACAAATACTGCTTCCATGGACCGACTAAAATACTTGAGCACATGCCTCGAAGCGGAGAAATCCGCAGACATCGCCAGCATGAGCGATTTGACCTCTTCTCTCACCCCCAAACAGCTTGCAGCAAGAGGATTGGCTATCGTTAACCTCACTTTGTCGTCTCTCAGAACCGGATTTGGAGGAAAACTCGTGGCTACTCTCGAACCCGATGCATCCATCTCCCCCGAAATGACCGGCGGAAACGATATTCGAACTGGCGATCTGGTCAAGATTGTCAAGGGGAAGGCATCTAAGGAGGATAAAAATATTGAAGCTGTGGTTCTCAAAACCACAAAGACAAAAATCGAAGTTGCTCTGGATGAGAATTTCGACGCTACTGACAGCTTGGACGGAATCCGACTGCATATCGTCAAACTCACTAACAACGCCACTTACCGAAGAATGGAGTTTGCTCTAGGAGACATGCTCAAAATGAAAGAACAGGACATGTCTGATCTCATGCGTGTCTGTGTCGATAAAGAGACGATTTCGGACCACAAAGACGACCCGAAACTGGACCTTTTCAACAAAGTGCTCAATCCGTCTCAAATCGAAGCTGTTCAACATAGTATTGGATCAGCTCAGGTGACTGTAGTTCATGGACCTCCAGGAACTGGAAAAACACATACTCTGGTTGAAATCATCCGTCAGCTGGTGCAGAAAAAAGGCCAGAGAGTTCTTGTTTGTGGACCTTCTAATATTTCTGTCGACACTCTTCTGGAACGTCTTCATCCTCATTTCAACGGAAATCAGCTGCTTCGAATCGGTCATCCTGCTCGATTACTGGAAGCCAACCTGCAACATTCGCTGGATATCGTTTCCAAGACCTGTGACAGTGGACAGATTGTGAAAGATGTGCAAATCAACATTGACCAACAACTGAGAAAAATCTCAAAAACCAAAAGTGGACGGGAAAAATACGCAATGTACAAGGAAATCGGAATGTTGAGGAAGGAGTTCAAAGAGAGACAGAAAAAGGTCGTTGCTGACTTACTACTTCAAGCTAAAGTCGTCTGTGCAACTCTCCATGGAACAGGAGACTCTTGTTTGAAAGACGTCCAATTTGACACCATCATCATCGACGAAATCTCTCAATCTCTCGAACCTCAATGTTGGATTCCTATTTCTCGATATCCTTCAGCTCAAAAACTCATTATTGCAGGAGACAACCAACAACTTCCTCCGACTGTCAAATGTGAGAAATCCAAGATCAAAAAACAACTCGAATTGACTCTCTTCGACCACCTGGTTGGAAACTACGACAATATCAGGAAACTGCTCAAAGTGCAGTACCGAATGCACGATTCTATCATGCAGTTTCCTTCGCAGGAACTCTACGGAGGACAACTCACGGCCCACTCTTCTGTGGCAAAACATACGCTGGCAGATCTGCCTCACGTGACCGAAGACTACGAGACAACGACTCCGGTCATGTGGATCGACACTCAGGGCGACGACTTCTACGAGCAGGAGGACGATTCGGGAAAACTCAACCCCTCGAGATTGAACGAATCTGAGGCGTATTTGGTCCGAAGACATGTGCTCAAACTGCTCGATCTCGGTGTCCAAGAGTCGGAAATCGGTGTCATCACTCCGTATTCCGCTCAGGCGTCTCTGATTAGGTCGCTAATTCACCCTACAAACCCTGCAGTCGAGGTAGCCACTGTAGACTCTTTCCAAGGCAGAGAAAAGGAGGCTGTGATTCTGTCGCTTGTCAGATCGAACGAGAACCACGAAATCGGTTTTCTGGGCGAGTACAGACGTCTCAATGTGGCCATCACTCGTCCTAGAAGACATCTTTGTGTGGTCGGAAATATGGAGACGCTTTCTCGAGGCAGTGAGTTTACCCAGGCGTGGGCTAAACACGGAGAGGAGAACGATGATGTGGAGTTTCCGAGCTTAGATGAGGTTATTGAGCTTCAGCAGGAGTAGCCAAGGGAGAAGGGCTATATATAATCAATTAGTATTGTGCCAATACTGGTACCAAAATGAAGCTGTAGAGAAGCTGAATCCAACGGTAGTGTTCGTATGTTTGTGGTGTTGGTATTGCATGTTCTAGAGACATTTCATTATTTGTACAAAAATAAGGTGAAGTCTGTGTCCCAATTTTTTGGCCAAAAATATGCTAATCTCCCAAGTATCGCTAGTTGAAGGAGAAATCAGAATAACACAAGATCGAGGCAATTTTGTATACACAGTTGTTGCGGCGTTTCGGATTAGACATTAAAGTAGACAGTATAACTACATTTCCAACTTTTCCTCTTCGCTAGCACCTCTGTAACCCCGAAAATGAACCCCTAGCCGGATTTTGTTTTCAACAAAGTTTCAACTAATTGTCTAACACAGTACTGAGCCATACTGAGACTTTCCAAAAAAACACCTCATAAAGCACATCATATATAGGCAAATAAATAAAGAAAGATGCCTTCATAATCTCCACCAGCAACTGAAAAACCTCCAATTTTTTTGTCATTTTTATTAAATATTCAGCCACCATTGCTCCTCTATCACGCATGGATAAGGTGTGCCCCATTTCTAACATTTCTGTGCCCCATTTGACATGTCGAAAAAAGGACCTTAGCAAAATAAGTTTGATCAAGAGGTCCATGTGATGACTTCAAATGGGGATTATATATAAGTGGGAGATGACGTCTTGTTTTTTCTTCTTACGTTACACAAACACATCATAACGAAGTTCACAAATGGCACGGGAAGTACCGAATTATCTGCTTCAGTCTACTCAAGAGCTGAGGGCTATGAGGAAGTCAGTGTCTCGGTATGATGGCACAAATGGCACAAATGACACTGAAGATGTTACTGAGAACACAGACGCAATTGAGGACACAGAAGAGGTTTCTGAGGAGGTGTCTGAGGAGGTGTCTGGAGTTTCTGAAGAAGTTTCCAATGACGTTTCTGAAGAAGTTTCCAATGACGTTTCTGAAGAAGTTTCCAATGACGTTTCTGAGGAAGTCTCTATTCCTCCGGAGTTGTGTCACAGTGACGTGTCTTCCGAGGAGGAAGAAGATAGTGAGTTACCCTGGTCATGTGATACCTTTTTGAAGTGGATGAACTAACATAGACTCGAGTGGGGTTGAGGATACCCTGGAGAGGGAGGTGGACGATGACACAAATGGCGTGAGAGTCAATGAGTCAGCTGATGAGTCGAGAGTGAGTGAGTTGTCTGGTGACTCAAAAGTCAACCAACAGACTTCCCCTGTTGGTATCAATGAGTCTTCTTCTGAAGAACCCTCTTCCAAAAAAACCCCTTCTGACTCCAACTCCCCCATTGAAATCTCCTCTGGATCTTCTGGCTCAGCTGACGTGATCAGCATCAAATCTTCTACTTCCTCCAAGGATGAAGCAGCCTCGGTTGAAACTCCCACAGCTTATTCTTCCAGGTCTCCAAACGAGGAGGAGGAGGATGAGGAAGAAGAGGTGTTTGAGGACAAGTCTGAGAAAAAGTCTGAGAAGTCTGAGGACAAGTCTGAAGAAAAAGGGCTAGATTCAGCTTCTGTTTTTGTTCCCAAGACTGTTTCTGATTCGACTTCAATCTCTGAGTCATCTTCAGTCTCCGAACCTGCTCCAGTCTCCGAATCTGCTCCTATCTCTGAGACAGACTTCAAGTCAGCTGTTGATTCAGTTTCAGCTTCGTCCAATGACAACTCCTCTGAGTCTCCTGACCCTGAGTCCCCTGACCCTCCATCTCGAGATGTTTCTGAGGAGGAAATAGCACCTGGAGTTGGTGAGGCAGTTCCTACAGAGATTCAAGTTGAGTCTGAGGAGATTGGAGAGCTTGAAGAGGTAGCTGATAGTGAGTCTTCTGAGCTTTCTGAGTCTTTGAAGCTCCCTGGGACTTCGGAATCTCTTCAGGAGTCTTCTATGCCCTCAGAGTCAGCTCGTGTTTCTTGTTCCTCTCGATTCAAAACCCCTGAACCTGACGTCATCACCTCAGCCTCCTCTTCCACCGTGGAATGCGGCAACTCAGCTATTGACGAGTCGGCGGTTTCGGACTCCGACGACGAGTCGTTCCATGACGCTTCTGACGAGCAACTGCCTGCCTACGATCCTCCTCTTGAAGAGTCCGAGGAAATCACCACCGTCAAGTCTGTATCTACAGCTGGCTTTTTTTCAACAAAGTCCCTGGATACTCCTCTGACGACTCCTGGAGATGATTTTGGACATACTGAGATCAAACCTCCGTACTCGTTGAAGAGATCTATGAGCCTTTCCTCGTATGGAGCTAGGAAGCGGAGATTGGTGTTCTTTGACGATTACAGATTGCCTGCCAAGGAGTTGATTGTTGCCATGAGGGGGAAGGTGAGAGGAAAACCGATGAGAACCAATTGAGTGGTAACTGACTGGTAACTGACTGGTAACTGAGTGTCGACTGAGTGGTAACTGACTGGTGAGCTTTTGAACAAAAGTTGAGGGAAAGTGGGTGTTCATTGAGAAGAAAGTGAGTGGTGAGCAGTTGACTGGTCACTTCGGTAACTAAACGAAATAGCTACATGGAAAGAGATTGATTATGACTAGGTGTAGTTCTGGTAGGGATTGGTGTAGGTGGTGTAGAGTGGTAGCTAGAAGTGATTGTTGTAGCTGTGGAAGGTTGTACTTCTATCACTGTAGCTGCTGTACCTTGGTCATCCACCATTGACGTAGGTGTAGGTAGTAGAATTTGGAGAGAAGCATTAGTTGAAGCTCTAGTTGGAAGCTCTAGTTCAGATTCCGATTTAGTATCTAGTTGAAACTCTGGTTGAAGTTCCAGTTGAAGTTCCAGATGAATTTGTAGGTCTAGCTCTGGTTCTGATACCAGTTCCACTTGTAGTTGGAGCTCCGATTCTACCTTTTGTTGTAGTAGTTGTTGTATAGGGTACAAGTACCGGTAGTTGAAGTTCCAGTTCTGCTTCAGTTTCAGGTTCTCCTTCTGCTTCTATCTGGAGTTCGACTTTAGTTGAAAGTCCAGTTGACGTTCCAGTTGAAGTTCCTGTGTTAAGTGGTGGATTTAGCTCTAGTTCTGATTCTAGCCCTAGACATAGTCTTAGCTACCGGGTACAGCACTGGTAGTTGAACTAGTTGAAGTTCTAGTTGAAGTTCCTCTTCTAGATGAAGATCTAGGTGTGCGGCTCGGAAATTGCCTATAGCTTAATTTGAGAAAAAAAAGAAAGAGGGCATATTTCGTGATCTCGAAGCGTTGGAGATATTTGAATGGTACCGCTGTATTTCTGGAGAACAGGGGAGCAGATTGATACCAATAACGTCATGTTTTGGTAGTTTTGACATTTTGCTGGAAACAATCTGGTCTCAATTTTGGTGTTGGTACCGTAAGCTGCGAGTCCAGGAGGCTAGAACTACAGTAATTGTAGATACCGTGCAGTAATATAGAGTGGCGACATTGAGAGTGCCAAGTTGCAGCTGTAAGAGCTCCATTGGAAACACAGCTTTGTGTTTCTGTAATCATCGAGCAACAGAACACATCTCCATTTTCGCCCATGACAATGCTTTTCATACACCTCACAGTATTCCAACTAAAAGCTAAGTAACTCAAACGATCACAACAGATTTGAGATGTAATTTACTCGACATTTTATTACTGACACGTGTAAGTCTGAATACGTCAATTTTATACTCAGCATGCAAAATACCATCTCCACTCTTTTCCATCTCTCCAGCTGGTCCACATCTCTAAAAAACCCGCCCAGCTGACTTTCAGTTCAACTATAAGCTAAGTAAACCGTCTGACAAGCTCCAGCTTATTAATCACATGAACCTTAAGTTACCTGCTGTGCTGACTAATTTCCGAGCCGCACCGCTGGGGGTGGTGTTTTGACCCCTCTTGAAGTAACGTAAATGTGCAGCTATTGAGCGGAAATTTTGACTTCATAGTGATTTGGATGTGTTAAAATACCTGGAAAAGTCTCAATCTTCAAGAGTTCAAATTGACGGAGTTACAGACCCCCAAACATTTAGTTGACTCATCTCAACTAGATCCCAACTAACCGTTAACCTTCCCAACGAACTTAACAACAGTGCTAACCAAGTAGAGTTACAGTTAAGACACACCAACTAAACCAAACACAGAACAATCACCTCTCCAACTCCCCAAATATTTAACTGATGTGAATTAAATTTTCACATACTCATCCTCACACCCAAAATAACACTCCCACATGACTCTCAACTCCCCAACTTGTAAACTCCCATCTCAACATTCCCTCCTCTTCGCTTACTACTTGTAATTTCAATTCAACCACGCACAACCCACTCAAACACTCCCACACCGTCCAAAATTCGTCACGTGACATATCACGTGACCTTAAACACTCCCAAAGCTTCAGGCAGCCTTTTCCTACATCCCTTTCCCTAGAATATGCGGTTCTAAACCTTTGCTAAGACTCCTGAAGTCCTGTAGTTGCCATACTACGGTCTGTTCAATCATTCTCATCTATTAGTTACTACTCCCTATTTACTTGGAAATAGTCGACACAGTGCCGTCAGCGTTACCAAAGTAGGCCACGTCAGCGTTGGTAAACAGGCCCGTCTCAACGACTCCGAGCAGCAGCTTGATCTTGACGTGCAGCTCTTTGACCGTTTCGGGCTGGATTTCGCCAAAGTAGGCGTCAACGATAAAATTGCCGTTATCGGTGATAATCGGACCTGCCTTTCCGGGCGATCCGGGTCGCAAAACGGCGCTTTGAGCACCCATCTTTTTGAGATCCGCAATCACCTTGTTGTAGGCGTCGGGCACAACCTCAATGGGAATACCCTGGATCCACACGGTTCCCAGGGCCTTGCTCTGTTTTCGGTAGTCAGCCACAATGACGAATTTTCGCGCACATTCGGCGACGATTTTTTCCTGAAACAGACACGCGCCTCCGCCCTTGATACAGTTGAGCTGGGGGTCGGTTTCGTCAGCTCCGTCGAAAGCAACGTCCAGATCGCCAGCAGAGTACTGGTCGATGCATCCAAGCCGCAAACCAGCGTTCTGGATCAGCTGCTTGCTCTGGAACCCCGTGGAAATGAACACCGTGTCCCTGGTGAGCTCCTTGGGAAGCGAGGCGATTTTCTCAGCCACATAGACAACCGTGGAACCGGACCCGATTCCAACAACCTTGGCGTCCTTGGGGTAGTGCTGGTCCACGGCCTGGTGAGCGGCAATTCGCTTGGCCTGCTCGAGAGGAGGCAATTCGGACGACATGGAGAGAGTGCGAGTGAGGGGTAAAACGGGAGAGCGCAGAATCGGACGAAACGCTCGAGAAAACACTTTGAAGGTGAGGTGTATGCGGGTCTGTTAAGGTCGGATAAGGTTGTGGGAGGATGTATCACTACAAGCTACAAGTAGTAATCTTATTTGTAGGGAGGAGGTTACTATAGCTAAGGATAGGGATAGTTACACTTCGTTCTCGATATATCTCTCAGTTGCGGTTTCGAAACTGACTGATTACTAATACCTGTTCAATTCGTCTAGTTCAACATGCATGCGGAAAAAATAGGAGCAACATGCATGCAAATTTTCGGATACGAACGGAACAAAGAGAGTCCAAAAGATGGCGTAGAGCGGTGGTGGGGGGTAAAACAGATCACGTGATGAGTCTTGGGGCTGTCAAAAATTGATCCAAATGCTCACTTTAATTTTCCTCGTTTTCCTGAATTTTCTCTGATTTATTTTCTTCCCTCCTTCGACACCCCACAATTCTGACGTGCATGTTCTTAGCTACAGAAGTGGCCACCCAACATTTTCGGAATAGTGGGTCAATGCGAGATTTGAAAGTGTCAGAGTGAAGCCCTTGAGCAGGGGAGTAATATGGTAGCTTTCTTTTTGCAGCATCTTTGAAATTGGAGGAGTTCTCCGGTTGAGAAGTTTGGGTGAGATAAGTAAGTCCATTACTAAGCTGATTACTAAGCTGATTACTAAGCTGATTACTAAGCTGACTAAGCCATTTTAACTTCCTTACTAATACAATTACCCTACCTGCCCACCCCTGCCAGTTACCCTACCGAGCCTGTGGACAAGGTTATCTGTTATCAGTTACCCTACCGTGGCCACTTTAGAGTGTGCACTTTGACATGAAACCATAACTCGTGTGGTGGAGTGCCGTGCGTGATGGAGGGAATGTGTGCTGACAAGAGATGTGTTTGTGTAACTCGTATTTGTCGTGTTGTGAGTGTTGTGAGTGTTCTCTGTAGTCACGTGACACACACACACACACACACGTCTACTTTTTCATCGCCAATGTAACACCGTTTTCTGTCACCACTAGTTTCTTGACTATAGTTCATGCAGCTAAGAATTATAGTTGACTAAAAGAAGTGGATGAAAAAAGAAAATGCGAGTAAAAAAGGACATCTTTTTGTGTTCCAGAAGGTCTATTTGCGTCATCTATACCTCTGTTTGCGTCCGTAGTATCCGGTTTGTGTCATTGTACGTGTTCATTTTTGTGTCTTGTTTGTTGTTCCATTCTTCCGTACCTCGGCAGAAAATCGGCAGAGATCGACATTATGAAGCGTTGGGTTAGACTAATGCAGAGGACAAGTGTTAGGACCGAGTTTATTTGTGGAGCTAAACGAAAAAATGTGACGTCATCGGTAGTCGGCGGGTGAGGATGAACGGAAGGGTTATGACTTATGAGCAGGTCTGCGGTTATGACTGTGGCATGGGTTATGAGTTATGAGAAATTCCATTCCCAATTAAGCATACTTGCTTCGGAGAAACTCGACGATTAAGACACAGCTTATGTGGCTTGAGATAAGAGATTGAAAGGCTCCGAGAGATGGACACTGATAAGAGAAAGGTAATAATAGGTCGTCAATGTTACATCGACGTCGAAAAGTCGATCTTGACATAAGATAGAAGTCAATAAATCATTCAGTTTTATAGCTGGAAATAGCAGAGCTTCACTGTTGTATTCTCTGAGCTCGAATGGGTATTTCTGTCAACTTCCCGTTTTATTTGGAGGTCTACTCGTGGAATTGGGAATTTCAACAAAAACCCTACCCAAAGTCTCAAGTACCTCCCAACTAAACCTACCCAAAACCTTCAAGTACCCCTCTAACTAAACTTACTCAAGCCCAAATCTCAGAACACCCACAGTTTCTCAACCCGCCTGTGGAAATTCACTTGAGAGCTACCATTCTCATCCCACGGTCAAGGGCTCCATTTTGAGACCCCCCATGAACCTCCAGGACCTCTGCAACATTGAAAAAATACCCCCAGCTGGATTTCCCAGTCAACTAAATTCAACAAAAGCTTCAACTAAAAAGGACAAACACGAGAACCGCCAGAACTCCGTCAAAATACACCCAAGCTACGCCATTTTTTCACAGCCTACTCTTCTGGCTCATCTGAATGAATAGGTAGCTTGTGGGACGTGCTGGATGTGTAAAACGGGGTGTTTCGTAAAAATTGTCGAAGATGATTCTAAGACAAAATTGTCGTTTACGAAAATGACCATAACTTTCTCGTTTTTGAGGCTACAAAGACCAGATTTTTACCAACTACTCGTCTGTCACATCTGAATGAATAGGTAACTTGTGTGACGTCCTGGATGTGTACACAAAAAGTTGTGCGAAAAAGTGTTGCCAACATGAATTTGATGGTTTCGCCAATTTTGGGTGTTCACTACTCCCCCATTTTTCAAGCTACAAGGACCAGATTTCTACCAACTACTCCTCGGACTCATCTGAATAAATAAATAACTTATAGAACGTAAAAGAGTGATTGTGTTTGCCACAAATCTTCTTTGAAAATTGTCTGCGACAATTTTAGGCAATCCAAAACCACACTTTCTCCACCCAATTTCTCGGCAATCGCTCCGGAAACATGGCCTCCACCTCCTCCGCTTCCTTCAGTCCCGTAGTAATGTCAATCTCCTCAATCGGTCTTGCGAACGGAGTCTTGAAACCAGCCCGTTTGTAAATGTATCTGTGTCCGACATAGATGGCAGCAAACAACGGCAGGGTAATGTAGGCTGCCACAAAGTCAGCGCCTGTAAAGGAGCCTCCCACAAACACGGTGAATCCGTTGGTGATGCACATGAGCGCCACGAGACACAAAACGAACCATGTAGACCAGGGCTGGAACGGAGTCTTGAAGGGCAGCACGTCAAACGTTCCGTGGTTGAACCAGATGGCTTTTCGGAACCGGATCATGGCTGTGAGGACGCAGATCCAGGCGAGGAAGCCGGAAATCGTGGAGATATTAGACAGCCAAGTAAACGCCTCAGAAGAGCCAGAAGAGACGTTGAGGTAAGCCAGACAGCCCACTGCGGCCGTGGCAGCCACACAGAGGTAGGGAACACCCGTGGGAGTGCATCGTTTGAAAATGGCGGGAGCTTCTCCATGGCAAGCTAGAGAGTACATGGTTCGAGAACCGGCGTACAAAAACGAATTTCCAGCTGACCAGGCGGAAGTCAAGATGACAGCGTTGATGATATGGTTGAGCACGGGGATGCCTGCGTTTTGGATACCGATGACAAAAGGAGAGGCAGCTGCGTCTTCTCCGCCAGAGTTGACAGCTCCAAGGAGTCTGGGGTCGTTTCCAGACACAATGACGCCGATAACGAGAGAACCAAGCACGTAGAACGCGATCAGACGGTACGCGAACCGCTTGGTTGCCTTGGGAATGTTTCTTCTAGGCGCTTCAGTTTCTCCAGCTGAAATAGTGACCAGTTCGGGAGACAGGATAAACGAGAAACCTGACCGAATCAGGGCATTCCAGAAACCGCAGAACCGGCCGGAATCGCCCTTGACAATGTACTCCTTGAACGCGTCGTGTTTCCAGTACCGGAATCCGAGTCGATCGTGAGTAGGAGCTCCGCCAAAGAAGATGACAATGCCGACGATGATCAGACCGATAATACCGAGAATTTTGATACTGGCGAACCAAAACTCGCATTCGCCGAAAATGGACACCGCGATGATGTTCAGAATCACGATGGACACCAGAAAAATCGTGATCCAAACCGCCACAGGAACTTTGTCCGTCCAGTACTCCACCACAATAGACGCAGCAGTCACCTCGGAAGCAACCAGAATCGCATAGGCGTACCAGTAGTTCCAGCCACAGGCGAACGCCAGCGAATCGTCCACAAACCGGTTCACGTACATGGGAGGAGCAGCGCCAGCGAGAGGGAGATAAGTCGTCATTTCGCCAAGAGCGTTCATGACAACATAAATGACAAAGGACATGATTATGTAAGCGATGAAGATGGAAGCGGGTCCTGAGTTCGACAGCATCGCGCCAGAGCCCACAAACAGACCGGTTCCAATGCATCCTCCCAGAGCAATGAGCTGGACATGTCTCGATTTGAGCGCTCTCTTTGTGGTGTGGTCTCCTCCAGATTTCTGAGCCTCGTGGTCCTCAAACGACGCGCTCTGGGTGCTGGAGAGGCTTTCGTTGGGCAGATCGACCACACTGCCCGGGTACTCGCGTTTTTCGATCGAAATGTTTTTTTCCATGGTGAAATTTGGATCTTAAGTGTACCCCCCCCTTGGTATATATATCAGAAGGCGAAGGACTGTAGGTTTAACTTGGGATGCTTGAGATGGTTTGGGGATGCTTGGGGGAAGCTTTGTGGGGGAAGCAAGCGAAAAATGAAAAACAAAAAACAAAAGACAAAGTCATAACGAGACATGCTGTTTGTGCAGCAGCTCTGTGCATTTCAAATCCCGCTCGAAGAAGGATTTGGTTACGTCATACTTGTAGACTGTGTTGAGGTGTTTCTCTAATGTAGTTCTGTCTTTGATATCATTAGTCTCCAGTCACCTCTTCAATCAGCCTTCTTCTCATATCAACCTTTGAACGTTGATAGCACCTGTCCTCGTCCAGTAACCGTTGCCGAGATAATTCGACAATGATGGAGAAACAAGTCGTTGTCTGTTTATCCGATTATTCGCGTAACTCACCTTCCAGACTCACCGTAAAACATCTCACCTAAAACATCTTGTCTACACTCTACCACCCTCTTCACCGCCTACAACCGTCTTGGCAAGGCTGCTGGGTGGGTCTATGCGAGAGAAGTGAACCATCTGGAACGAAAAGTGAAAAAAAAATGAAGTCGTGTATGTCGAAAAAGTCGGTGAAAAATTGATCCTACAGGAAAAAATTCATGCAGCCAGAAAAACGTCAAAAAACGGTCAAATTTTTCAAAACCAAGTCAAATCGAATCCCCTCGCTTCGACGGATCGATCGGTTGTCTTCTTTTCCCTCCAGCTCCTCCACATGGCTGGATAAAACCACCCCCCTCGAACCCCATTAGCTCAAGGTTCAAACCTACTCGCTTGTTCAAAATGGAAAGTGAAAGAGAGCCAAGTGAAGACTAAAAAAGCTAAAAAAAAAATCGATCAGAAAACGGCACTAAAAAAAAAGGCCCACACGATGAACCAAAGATAACACAATATACGTAGAAACCGGCTCCAAAAGCTGACACAGGTTCAAAGAGACTCAAAAGAGACTCAGGCATGCCAATATAGATGCAATCTAAGCTCTCACTACCTGCTTATCTGACACAAAACCAGATACGTCGTCCTCCTCGCTCTCACATACCGCGGAAAAAAGTCGAGCAAAAGTCAGCAAAAGTCATGCAAGCTAAGACTCCCCGATGCACTGTGGAACGGTGAATTGAGGGAGGCAGGGGTGAGCGCGGTTAACACGAAGAAGCAGCGTGTTTGTATGGAGGCTGGAGGGCTGGAAATGTTTATTTTGATTTATTTTGGTTTTTTGAAAAAATGGGAAAATACCAAATTAATGGGGAAAAATCTTTTACTGGTTTTTTCGTCCTGCCAAGCATTAGTTAGCCGGGTTTTCGTCCGTTAGCGTGTGACTCGTATAGCTATTGCTCCGTGACAGGTGTCAGAAAATGTCAGAAAATGTCAAAAAATGTCGAAAAAACGTCAATGTGACGCTACGAATATGCGGAAGAATTCACTCAGAAGATAGTCAAAAGTAGACACCTAAAACACCACTCAAATCTTAGATAGCTGACAGTGTTCAATGATTGATAGCTGATAGTGATTTGAGAGGCCAGATAGTCATTTACGGTGTTCATTTAGTCTGTTTAGTCTCGTTTCGTTTCTTTTTCCGCATGACCCGATAACACTCGCTGACAAGGTCTATATCGAGCGTTGAGGTTGGGAGTACAAAGTGGGTCTATGCTTTTAGGGAAGAGATGGCGATGGCGATGGGGCGTAACCATGTAGGAATAAAAAGTGGAGATAAAAACTGAAATAAAGTGATTAAACCAAAATCGTCCGAATAAGCATTGTGGGGTTGTGGGGTACCCCAGATATACGTTGGCATTAGAAGTACAGAGTACCGTTGGATCACCGTGTTGACTTCAGTGTACTTGTACCATGATCTGAGTTACCCTCTTGTCCCTTTCTAGTCTTATCAGTTTATCCGAGTAGACAAGGGTCAACATACTGCCAATTACGGATACTACCAACCAGATATTGCAATCGGTAAATCGGCTAAATCTCGGCCATCTCGGCCATCTCGGCCATGTCGGCATTTACCGATATCTGTTTTTTGAAGCGGCTGACGTGGCTGAACTTCTAGAGATGCATTATAGTCACCTCCTACCTCACGCCATCCGGAAAGACTCGGAGGTTGTTCCGAAGGCAAGAGGTGGCGCATAAGAGTGAGGAAGGAAGTCAGGAACGAGAAGCGATTTGGCAACAGAATTCGACGATTTCGGATGAAGGGACGAGGTGTCACGTGATTTGATAGGTCACGTGACTGCTAATTAGTCACATGACTACTACTGCTCCACGTATTCATCGTCTCACTCCCCTCCCTCTTGTTCTGTTTAGATCGACGTTACGAGGAGGATAAAGTATGGGGCTATAGAATGGGGCTATAGAATAGAAAGAGGCTTCGTAAGGCTCTAAGGCTCTATGAGGCTGTCTAAACGTGGCCTTAATTTGGGGCATTAATTTGGGACAACAAATGGGCTTAAATGGGGCTTAAAATAAAAGCTGTGTCTTAAAGAACATGATGCCTCAAAGTGCTCATACCTCATAATTGCCATACTCCTTCGCTGCTCCCTCCATTCCTGTCTATTTTTAACTCTCTGTGTCTCACCTCACCTTCTCCTGTATGTACATTACCCCAGGTATGACGTCACCCATACTGAGTCTAACTATAGAGCAACTTAGGCTGAAAGTATCATGAGACAAAACATGGGGTAGAAGAGAAGTGAGACATAGTGCCGTCCGAGCCGTCTCTTCCGAGGATTTGGCTTTATTCCTGTACCGCTTTGATGCTTACGTAAGCGCAATTTGGGCATAATCTTTTGAACTGACGATTTGGGTGAAGGAGTGCGACTTTTGGAAAACTGGTAGCTTCTGTGTAGTAATGGAGCCTTCAAAATGCTCCTGTAGAAATTTTAGACCTGTAGCAGCTTTTCTCGTGGAGTTGTGGTGGTTTACTTAGAACTTCATATTAATTGACATTACTTGACATATCGTCTCTAGATAAGGTGGATCAACTAAACGACAAGCTCCATATCTCGCGGAATAATGATCCCAGAGAGGTGAGAATTTGAGACCATACTAAAGAGGCTTACACTGTCTACCACACAAAATTACAAACCTCCAGCTCGCTTACAACACCATTTTTGGAAGGGCCAAACCCCCACCCCCAGCCGTGCGGCTCATTAATTGTGTCCACCTTATTTGCACGAGAAATGGAGTCTGCGATTTGGGCAAGACGGAGAAGAGCTGTGGTTATGGGAGTAATACCATTGGATTCAGCAGCTCACGGCGGTCATTTTGGTACTAATCATGGGGTGTTTTGGTGAAGTGCAAAGTTGAGGTGGCGCATTTTGACGTTACGTTTGGGACATTTCTTTGTGTCACTGAGAACACATCCGTATTCTACTCGTTGAGCTCATTGAATCAATATAGTCTAGCTCAGTTCATTCACTTGTCTGAGTTCTCGAAGTACAGTCTCACTTTGTGTCCTTTGAGGCTTGACAAGTGTCCATTTCTATCCAGTCTCAGTTCATGTCTTCCTCTTCTCATCTTACATCTAGATCATAAGTTCATCTCGATCACAGATGTAACATCAAGACACTTTTAACACTCGCTTCTGACTTCCGAGCTCTAACTTGAACTCTTGTTAAACCTTCAAGTTTGTGTCATAAGTAACCACCACAACACAAGATAATATCTCGAGTCGTTCCTTTTTCTAACTCTTGTCATCGTGGATACGCTAATGGCGCACAAAGAGCTCTTGTGACAAACCCCTAAACCCTTCTCCACATTTCTCCACATTTTACAAGTCTTCAAACGGCTGCCAAGTGTGGGGAAGAAGAAGCAAAGAGGGCAAGTCGGTTTTTGTACACAAAGAGGGGTAGGGTTAGGGTTGAACAGAAGTGTGGAAAATTATTATTTTTGGTGATTTATTTCTTTCTCTTGGTAATAGTGCTGTTGAATACTTTGGTCTTGATCTTTGGATTACGTAATCACAGAAATACCCCCAATCGAGCTAATAAAAGCTTATTTAGAGTATCTCAGTATTTAGAGTGAAACAAGACCCACTTCACCACAAAATGTTCCCAAAAGGAACTAGATACCGAGATCACATATAGAGACTTGTACAGTAGTCTAGTTTCAGAGCTACTTGTAGAATTAGATGTGGGGTGTTGTGGGTCAATGAGGGCGTTTTAGTCAGGGCGTTTTTCAGTCTTTGTTTGAATTTGAAGTTGAGATTTTTGATCAAATATGCATCCAAAAATGGGGGTGTATAGAGTGGAGATTTGAAAGGAGAAAAGAGGGAATTTTTTGGGAAATGAGAATTTGGGGTTTGGGGGGTTGTGTGAGAGTGAGCAGGGTTGAAGTGGAGTGAATTTGATGAAATTTTATGAGGTTTAGGTGATTTTAATGAGATTTGGCGATATTTCAAAATGTGAACTTCTAACACAAAATTTCTTTGAATATTGATTTGAAACACTTGATTGATTGATTCTGTGTTGCAATTTACCAGTCCACACCTTTTTTTAACACTTATAGCTTCTCCCCCTTTTAGTATAACATCATGTCACACTAACAGTAGTCCCTTCATAGTCTATAGAATGATGAATATGCCCCTGATCTATTAAAGGGGGCAATCAGGAGCGAGCTGAGAGAAATGGGATTAATATTTTGAAGTCTTTGTGTCATTTCTGAATGTCTGGAACTTGCAAGGTAGCTCAATGGTGTCTTCTTAGTGGCAGAAGAGATATCTCTATAAAAACCGAAGGAAAAGAGATATCGTCTCAGGGTCTTCAATTGAAGCATCTATGACGCTGTAGATACAGTCTGGTACAGCTCACTTCTCTCCAGCTTTTCACATCATGACTCTAAAGTAATTCTTACATTGTCCTTTCAAGAACAGTCTACACATTCAAACACAATGAAGGAGTTACTCAAATGACTTAATAATGCTCACCTAAAGTAATTGACAGTGCATGATCACGATGACTGCTTTCTTCAGTCTTTTCAGAGCTCCTCAGAGTACTTAAAACTCCCCTTCTAATACATGTACCACCAAACACTCCATAGTCTTCTTGACATCACAAAATACAGCCACCCACTCAAAAACCTCTCATTTCAACGCTCTATCTTACCCTAATTCACCTCAACACTCCAAATATTAGAAATTTCATTTTCCCAAATCTCCACACCTCTTCCTTTTATCTCCAATACTACACCACCAAACACAACCTCGAATCACCCTCAGAACTCAAACACCTTCAAGACTACTACCAAAATACTCTCCTTGATATCCTGATTCCAATGCTACCACTCAAATCTGTATATCTTTATTCAACCGTTCAGAATCTTGATTTATACTAAACACTGAACATTCAAATAAGAGATAATAAAGGAAACCAACATTGGTTAGTATCAAAATACTCCCCTCGCTTTCCTGACTCTAATGGTATTACTCTCGTCTCTGTATCTCTACTACATCTCAAACGAGTAAATTAAGCTATACGGTGACGAAAAAAATATAAACACATAAAAATAAAATAAAACAGCACTTATTACTACCAAAACACTCCCCTTGATCTCCCGATTCCAATGGTTTCACTCTCGTCTCTGTATCTCTACTGAATCTCATATTAGTAAAATAAGCTATATGGTAACAAAAATAAATAAATATAAAATTAAAGGAAACCAGCACTTATTACTACCAAAATACTCCCCTCATTCTCCTGATTTCAATGGTATCACTCTCGTCTCCTTATCTCGACTATCACTCAAACGAGTAAATTAAGCTATATGGTAACAAAAAAATAAAAAAAAAAATCAAGGAAACCAACCGTTATTACTACCAAAATACTCCCCTCGATCCCCTGATTCCAATGGCACCACCCTCGTCTCTGTATCTCCTCTATACCTCAAAATACTCCAAAAAATACACACCTTACCTATTTACACCCTAATATACACACCTTCCTTCTCTCCCTGTCTAAAGATGAACGGTCAACAAATCGTTCTGGGAAAACGGCTTGTTGCAGTTTGGACACTTTCTCAGTCTCGCATCTAGTCGATCCTGAGCACACTGGTGACAAAACACGTGACCACACACTTTGAGAGCCGTATCTTTCCAGTTTTTCGAACACAGCGAACACATGGCGATACTCCTGAGCTCGTCAATTTCGTCTGAGGAGCCTCCAAACGACGACAATTCAATCTGTTTAGTCAGCTTTGCGTTTTCGGCTGCCAATTTTCTCGCTCTGTGTTCTCCAACGGACAATTTCGTGCCCTGCTGTTTCATCTCCTCCTTGAGCGTTGCCAGGTACTTTTGGGCGCCGTTGAGCATGTGTGTTTTTTCCGTCACCTGAGAAGTCAGCCGTTTGAGACCTTCCTGCTGTTTTCCATGCAGAGAAGCGTACTCGCCAAGCGTCTTTTCCAGCGTTTCAATCTTGGCGCGCGTCTTGGCGTCCACCTCCTGCAGCTGGTTGACGAGCTCGGCGGACTTGACCATCTGGGCCTTGAGCTTGGCGTTCTCGGCGCCGAGGGCGTCCTTGTGCCGCATCGCCGCAAAGTACTTTTCATCCGCCTTGGCCTTCTCGGCTAGAAGCTTGGCAAGTTTCGATTCCCGGTCAGACACATCGAGAGCCTTGTTTTCGGCCATTTTCTGAGCAGACACAAACGCAGCCTCCATGCCAGGGATTTCAGCCATGAGACTCTGATTTGTAAGAGTGAGAACTGTCACGTCTTTTTTCAACTCCTCAAGAGTCTTGTTCTCCAAATCCACCTTCTGATCACCCTCCTTTTCCTCTTTTCTCCACCGCTGAACTTCAGACTCGAGAGTTCCGATTCGCTGCTTGTACACCTCTCCCAGCTCCTTGAGAGACTCGATCGTCTTGAGTTTATCTCCTTCTGTGGCCTTTTTCTGGCTCAAATCAGCCAGAATCTCGTCTCGAGCAGTTCGAATTCGGACCAGATCAGTTTCAGCTTTTGAAAGCTGACTTCGAAGCTCAGACTCGCGTTTTTCAAACTCCCGTTTCAAGGTAGACTTGAAAGACGAGCGAGTTTCGTCGAGGGAAGATTTCTCGGCCAAAATCGCATCACGTGACTTTTCCAGGTCCAAAATCTGCCCCTTCTTATCACCCAACTCCTCCTTGACCGCCTTGTAGTGTCCCGAACACTCCAGAAGATCCTGTTCTCCCAGGTCAGC
Source organism: Yarrowia keelungensis (assembly GCA_001600195.1). NCBI lineage: Eukaryota > Fungi > Ascomycota > Dipodascomycetes > Dipodascales > Yarrowia > Yarrowia keelungensis. The sequence goes on along the minus strand of BCJD01000007.1, from coordinate 1,321,473 downwards.
CATTTTCGCACTAAACAGGCTCTGTTCATGCTCCAATTTCGCCACCTTTTCGTCCAGCTCCTTCATCTGGGCTTCCTGAGCAGCCACAAGTGCCTTCATGGCCTGGAAATCCTTGTCGTCGATTGTGTCCTGTTTGGTCGGCTCATGCACCTCACTCCCAACCTCGTTGGAATCATCACCACTTTGCTCGACCTTAATTTCGTCTTCTCCCTCGATAAGCTTCACGGTCGGGCTTTTGAGTCGGTCCAACTTTTTCGCACACGACAGGTACTGCGTCTTTGTGCTCGCCAGATCCGACTCCAGATCCTGGATCTTGCGCACAAGCAGATGCCGCTGTTCAGCCATACTGTTGTATCCAGCCGATAATCGCGCCGTTTCCGTCTTGTCCTGTTTGTGCACCTTCTCCGCTATGAGGCTCAGAAGCGGCTCAAACTTGTCACTAATCACGTTCGCCTTGTCCTCCAGCTCCATATCTGTAGCCAATCCGGTGGGAGAAACGTCGTAGTCAGATGACGGGGTATCATCTGAGTCCTCTTTGTCTCCCTCACCTTCCTTGTCTCCTTCATCACCTTCCTCACCCTCCTTATCCTCCCCCTCAGCAACACTTGGCATGTCACCACCTTGTTTGTCACCTTGTTTTGGGAACTCATATTTCCCAACTATAAGAGCAAGTCTGTCTGCCACCTTATCCCACCACGTGGCAAGTCGAACCACCCGCTGATTCAGCTCCCGCTCTCGTTCAGCGCCGTCCTCCAGCTGCTTCTCAACCAGCTCCTTTTCTCGACGGTACGATTCCATCGCCCGGAAAATCGCCTCTTTCTGGAACTCGGCCACGTCATCGAGAGACACGGGACGGGCAGCAACTCGCTGCCGCTTTGTGTCCGAAGACCCGCCCAAACTCGCGCTCGACGCACTGCGTTTTTCTTCCATGATGTGTAGTGTAGTGTGGTGCAAAAGAGTAGCGTGACGAAAAGGTTTGTCCTAGGGTTAGGGTGGAGGGAGTGGTGGTGGGTGGTGGTGGTGAGAAGAGTGGTGAAAGGAAGGAGAGTGACATGAGCTTATTGAGGTGGTACACTGCTTAAACTGTATGTTGCCACATGTGACTCATTTAGCTGGTGTCTTCGTGCTTATGTAATGCTTACGTAAGCGGATTTGGGGGAGCTGTCTAGGAGGGTGGATGAAGAGCATTATTTAGTTCTGTTGGTTGATTATACGTTACTGATGGTTTCGGATAATCTCATGAGTCATATCTGCTTTTCATAGTGTTCTGAAAGTTGTACTTCAAAATTGCATGTAACTGATTACATAATCATTACATAATCATATTTTGACAAGACCAATATTCAGTGGCAAGACTTGCAACAAAGTAACTAGATATGTTGATAGTATTATATGGTCACTATTATCAGTCTCAAATGCTCACATTCGAGATATATGTTTTTTTCGTGTTCTGAAGTGGTGTTGAAGAGTTACATAAGGTGAATGGAGACGGAATGAATAGGAGCTGTAATAATGGGACAAAAAGGCTTGGATGCTAGTTTATCGCTATATCAGTGTCTATACTGTGAGATATTGAGGTCAAAAAAAGTTTTGCGGTGTTCCAAAATTTTCTGCTTATGTAATCATTACGTAAGCATGGAAATGGGGACATTTGATGTCACTCTTGAAGCACATATAATGACTATATAGACTCAAATAAGTATTCATATGGAGTTTGGGAAAGCCGCCTATGACTTCCAACTACATTGATTCACAATATTTATCTTCACTTGGTCAAAAAGAACAATCTTGGTCTGGTAAGTGTTACTTAGCTTTACTTCACAAGCTGGTCGTAGTTGAAAACTTACTTAGCTTGGAAAAGCTGTCATAAAATCAGAATCAAAAAGAATTTAAGAACAAACAGCTTTTCAGTCTTTTTATGAATGCTCAAATTCTCCCCCATCTAAGTCACTATATCACAACTTCTCTCCTTCACCTACTTCTCAATATTCCCATTTCTCCAATTAAGCTTTTATCTCGTCCAATATTTTAGGGGAACCGCGTACAGAGTGCCAACAAACACCCTTCCAAACACATCCAATATATGAGCTATCAGAAAAAAACCCACGCCATTCGACTCCCCGTACCCACTTTACAGTACAAAAGTGTCGCCCAAATTTCTTCACCATCTTCTACTGCTTAGTAATAGCGATATACAAACCTTACCAAAATGTCAAGTAATATCATCAACAAAACTACTTCACTTCCCTACCCTAACCCACTCATAACCTGTAACCCACCACATAACCACTCACCACTCAGACACCAAACTCATCTCTCTCGCATAAACAGCGTATCTGGTCACGTGACAGAACACATCTAGTCACGTGACCCAAAACGACTTCCCCAAAAAGCTAGCAACATTCCACTCCCTCAAATTTCTCCACCTCTCCACCCTTACCCCTTGGTTACCCTCCCGCGAGCTTTCTTTTTCCACTTACCCTGACTCCCCTAACCCTAAATCGCTGGGTGTCAACCCTAACCCTCCCGGATGTCAGAGCCGTCAAAGAAGAGTTGACTTGGGTTTGCTGGTTTATTCGGGTTTAGTCGATCGGGTTTGGGGAGGTCACGTGACTATACATATAGGTCACGTGATCCACCAATTTCAAATCACGTGACCCAACCGCAACCCTCCTCACCAAGCCCAACTTCCCCAACACGTCCTCAACATGTCACACGACAGTGGGCTGGTGGTGGCTGTCACCGGGGGTTAGGGTTGTTGGGGTTAGGGTAGCTTTTGGGGTTGTTTTCCAGGGTTAGGGTTGTAATGTGGTTGGTTTTTCCGGGTTAGGGCATGCTGTGTCCCATTTCTGCTCCAGGGTTAGGGCAGCCCATAACCCTCGCCATCCTCGCTCCCCAAATCTGTCCCGGGTTAGGGTTCGCCGGCGTCCGTTTCGGGCTGGTTAGGTGGCTGGAAGGATAGTGTTGCATGGAATGAGTTGGATATGAATACCTTGTTGGAGGTGGGGAATAGTGAAAATAAAATCAGGAAAAAATGTGAAAAATAAAACGAAAAACACCACAATTATCATCACGTGATTCTCTACAATATAACACGTGACTTTCAAAAACACCACCTTTTTTCCGCCTTCAAAAACCCATTTCCCCTCCACCACCAAACTTTAATTTCCAACTTTTTCACTGCAAAACCATAACGCGAAACTAATATATATGTCTATCTTTCGCTCTCGATTTTTTCCAACATTTTTTCCCACCTGCCTCAAAGCCATTGTCGTCAAAGATGTACGCCATGAACCACGGATCGATGCACAATTCGCGCAAGCGACGAAACGAGGCGGACCACTACGAGAAGATGACTAATCAGGTTATGACTAACCAGACGCTGAGTCATCAGCTCTCGGATGCGTCGCTGCATTCAGGGTTTGGGGATGTCATGGAGGTGGACGTGGGTCAGGGTCAGGGTCAGGACGATATGGAGCTGACGAGTCCGGCGTGCAGTCCGGGGCCGGAGCAACACGTGACTGGTCACGTGACCGGTCACGTGAACAAACGCGTGCAGCACCACCCCGTGGACGGGTACGGTCACGTGCTCGCCATGAGCCACTTGACGGGGGCACGTGATATGTCACGTGACCAGTCACGTGTGCCCTGCGCCGCCAACGGTTTTACCCCAACCCCCGCAGGACTCGTTGAAGGACTCAACTGTCAGCAGTGTGACAAGGATCTCGCTGAAGACGAAATCTACTACTACGACAACTACACGTGCATTTCGTGTTCGTCGGTGGTGTGTCGACGGTGTTCGATCAGTAGTATGTACAGGACGGATCTTTATTGTCTTGGATGTTATTCTCATGGGTGTTAATTATTTCGAACGGAGTGAGAAATAATTATTTGGGATTTTTTGGGATTTTTCTGAGTTTTCTGATTTTTCCAGAAAATGTTTGGAAAATGTTTGGAAAATGTTTGGCAACTTTTTTCTGATTTCATCATGGTTCTTTGACTCTTGAGCTAAGGGTTTGGTCTTGGAGGAAGACGCTGTACAACATGTATACTAATTTATTTATATTAACGAGATAGAGTGTAGAGGTTGATGGTTAGTTACAAATACGGAAGACAATGACTAAAAGCTGGACTAATTAGGATAAAGATGAGAAAGGGACACGGGGGATTTGGGATAACTTTTGATGGAGAGGCGGTGGAGAGATGGGAGGTGGATGGTTGGATTCAGGAGAGCGGGGGCTACACAATGGTGGTAGTTAGGAGGGTGTTGGGTGAGTGGTTGGTTTTGCTGGTGTTAGTCTCATGATGATAATGCAAGTGTCTTGATCGGGTTAGAGATGAGAAAGATACAGAACTTTGAATGGAGGTGTGGGGGAGATGTTTGATAGCTTTTGATAGAGAAACGGTGCGGGAAAATGGAATACAGAGATGGAATCCGCCAGTCGGGGGCTCTCTGGTGGTACAAATTACTTTTCTAGGGGTGTGTTTTGGGCACAAATATCTGGGTAGTTCGTCTCCTTATTTCTCGTCAACATGTGACTGTCTCAATTGGGGTAAAGACGAGAAAGAAACAGAACTTTGATCATGTCGAAGTAAGTGGAATCACATGATCTTTTGATAGAGCTAACTGGCAGGTAATTGAGCTAGATGGCTGTGTTCAAGATGCCTAGACCCAGTATTTGACAGACTTGTAGATCGGAGAAGATGTAGATTCGTAGTGCTGATTGCGTGACTTGAATCGATTGTTACATGTCTGTTTTACTGGACCATAAGGCTGATCATGGTACCATCTAAATGACTGTGCTTATAGTTGTCATAGAACCGTTGTTTCTGTGATGTATTTGATCGCTCATAAACCAGTCATTTGTGACTGGTCATAATTTGACGTTCTCTCTTTCTCGTTTTTTTTTTTCACCAAACACGTCGATATTGGTATCAAAATAACCGCCAGGATACCCTGATTATGATTGTAGTCCCAGAATTTACGTGACTTTGCTGTAGCACGAAATATCAGCACACATCTATTTCTCTCGATTTAAGCTATAGCGAATTTCCGAGCCGCACGGCTGGGAGTAAATGGAATAAGTATAACAAAAAAATGGGGGTGGTGTTTTGGCCCGTTCAGAAAAGGCATTAGAAGTGGGAGAAGTGGATGAAATTGGGGTTGGGGTTTTGGAGAGCCATTTGGAGACTATGAAAAGCTTCACGTATTGATACCTCTTCATTTGACAGAGCAGATGACATCTGCAGATTTAGTTGACAGATCTTATCTAATCTATACTATGTCAAGTATGTACCGGTAAGCTTATTTCCACTCCAAGTAATGTACAAGTACTTGTAGTGGAACCTAATAAGTAATAGTGGAACATGACACAAGCAGAATCGAGGTTCTCCTTCCATCGAGGGTACAATTAAACACATCTATCAACAAGCTCATCTGTTAACCATAAGATGAACTATATACATATATATAGACTGTCCGGTGTCATTGTGGTGTACCAGATAGTCGGAGGTAGACAGAAGGAATTGAGGTAGTGAATTGACATTTCTCTCAGGTGTACAGCTCCATCGTCACTTGACATCAGGTCACAAAAACGAAATCAGACGATATGGGTAGGAAAATGATGGCAAAAATTCAACAAAGTCAATGACGTCGGTCGTAGCTTTGTAGGGCTGCTGCAACTGGAAATATCTCGGCTCAAAGATGGAGGACATATTAAGGTGGACCCCGGATTTTCAATTAATGAGCCGCACGGCAAGTAGGTGTGTTTTGAGGCTGTAGAAACAAACACCAAAGTGGAGATGTGAAAGAATAAAGTGGTACAGGCGTGAGAGCGTGACTTGGATGTAATGTTCCAGAAATCTTGGTTTTATGTCTCTTTTTCCGGTGGAATTAAAAGAGATTGATTATTAGTTGAAGGGACTAAGTAATGTTAGACATGTCGACTGTGGGGTCAACTGAGATGATAGCTACTCCAAAGTAAACTCAAGTGTTGGTCAAGTAATCCAAAGTCAATGACATCATGAGAAATTGAAAGAAAAGATGGAGGACTTCAGAGCGTGCAAGTACAGCTCAAGACTCACCAGATACGATCGTACCACCGTTGGATTTATGTTTAGTGTCTTGAAAGTGTCAATTCAGAGAATTTGCTTGTTTTAAGCGCTTGTTTTTTTTTTCTTACAACACTCCCGCAACACTTGGCATGTAAGGCAATATGGGGCACATTTTTTGAACGACAGATTTCAAAAGTCTAGATCTCCTTCAACACTTGGCTGTTCTGGCTGATATTTCACCATCCCGTTCAGGCTGACCCAAAAACACTTGATATCAAATTCCAGCCTACCAGCTCAATTATTACCCTTTTTTTGGAAGGCTCAAAACACCACCCCCCGCCGTGCGGCTCGGTAATTACGTAATATTGGGGAACACCTTAATTTGACACAAATCGGGTAGACTCAACTGCTCAGAACTGAGTGGTCAGATGAGCTAGTGAGTGGTTGCAATCGACTCGTGGAACTTTTTTCGTCCTTTTGGTACCAATATTAACTACGTTCTGAGGTTTTGACTTTGCTGATGTTTAGGCGAGATGGGGCACTTTATCAAAACAGTTCAACTTTAGTTGACTCAGTAACGGTAGAAAACAAAAATTCACTACTCTCTCAATACGAGACATCAAGAGTTAAGATTTTTGGAAAGAATTATTAAGCGCTTCTTCAACGGCCACACAAAGCCCAGCAGCATGACAACTGCCCATTTTATTGAGGGCCAAAAACACCACCCCCAGCCGTGCGGCTCGGAAATTACGTAATATTGGAGAACACCTTAATTTGACATACATCGGGCAAGTTGAATAGCTCCGAACTGGGTAGTCGGATGAGCCGTTGGATGGTACCATTCGACTCGGCGTGGTTTTCCCAACATTTTCATACCAATATTGGCCTATTTCTGAGGATTCTCCAAACGAATGAATAAATAACCTATATAATGTGACATTACCAGAATGTCGTCTATGACGTGAGTTGAGAAGTGAATAGGACCAAGGAGCTGAATTGTCACGTGACTTATCTGTTTTGTAAGACACTTGACTTTAGCTGCTCAGCCATCAGCCAATTCAGCAGAATTCAGCCATCAGCCAAATTCAGCCAAATTCAGCCGAATCAGCCTTCGGCTAATTCGTCGGCTAAATCCTATGCCCCTCCTGATGACCATGAGGCTGATAAGGATCAGGAACATAGCCGATAAACGGCTGCTTCTCCTCAGTAATGACCTTGACCCGATCTGTGTTTCCGCAGCAAATGGCAAAGAACCAGCCAAAGCAGGCCCAGGCTGCAGCCACAGCGGCTCCCCACGTGATTCCGTACATTTTTGTGCTCAACGAGCCCCGGATTCCAAACTGGTTGAGGTTGTTGTTGAAGGCGTCTCGGACAATCATGTATGTTCCTGTCGAGATGCCTGAGGCGACTAAGAGAAGTAGAAAAGTCAGGAGAGCCAGGGTAGCTACACAGCAGGTGGTTCCTCGAGAGTAGAACGTAAACCACCCCAGAACAAAGGTCAGAAACGCGAAAATCGTGCCCACCAGGTAGCACACAAACATGGCCTTGGAGGCCGCAGCAAGAATGTCCAGGTACTTTTTGACGTCTTCAGGCATGACTGCGTTGAGTTCCTTGGTCAGCGAGTTTCCGGCCGCCAGCGACTCGGTCAGAATCTCCTCCGGATTGAACCAGTACATGGCCTTGGGCTTGTCGCAGAAGGTGTAGTTCATGAGGTTTTCGTTGTTGGGGTCTGGTTTTTTGGCGGTGCAGTAGTTCCACAGACCCGAGGTGTAAAAGTCCTGGATTCCGACCTCGTGGGCTATGGAGTTGACCGTCGACGAAATATCGACGCCGTTGATGTCCGGAACAACCGAAGACACGGATAAATTGGTGGTGTCGATTCGCAGAAAATAGAGATCGTTGATTGGTGCGGAATTCGACGTGGATCCGACCATGACAAAGATGGAGAGGACTAAAGCGGCGAGAGACCCCAACATGGGAATCGCCATGATGCAGCATGTTCTTCCAGCTCCCATGGTGAATGAAATGTGTGGAAAACGGATTAGTTGAGGGGGTTAAGTGAGGTACTTGGATGACGTCAACTAAGTGAACAGGTGTTTTGTGGTGATTTGGTGATCAGATAATTCTGTGTTTGTGTCTGTCGATATGTTCGTCTGTCTGTGTAACTCGAATGACAAGTATCCACGAAGAAGAGTTGTTTCACTTGCAATCACTCCATCTACCAGCCAGCCTATATAACTATACAGTCCGATTTTTTAAGCTCCGACTGCAGGGCTATTTTTGGAACGTCCAAACGGGAAACAAGGAAACAATGAAGAGGAGGGGGGTTAAGGTGGTGCTAGAAGCCTTGAAGTAGATGTTTCTATATATCAACATAACCACCTTCTCACCAGGAACACGCTGGTGCTCTCAACTTTCTCATACCTCCTCTACTCACCATTATATACCGTTTTTTCCATTTCGTATCCTTGCTATACAAAACCTTGTTCATTTACTATGGGAAAGAACAAGAACCTCTCCAGAAGCACCAGTAATACAGCTACAGACATGGGAGTAGTACTAAAATGCTCCCCTAATCTCCAGCTACGTACCCATATACCCAGTTTTTGTCCATCACCTCTCCATCTCTCACAATTCAGCTCCCAACTCCTCCCCTCCAAACCCTATCTAAACTCGGCGCATGCCCCATGCAACATGCAGTAACCAGGCGAAGCGGAGGCAGTGTCTGGGGCTGATGCGTGCAGACATGTGACGGAAAACTCGGCGGAATAATTATTGTCACGTGACCAAACAAACGTATCACGTGATCAAATTGGTCACGTGACGTCTGATCTGGTTTCCATCTCCTTTCCCACTCAAACAAAGTCTACCTTCAGGCTCCACTCTTCCATGTTCGTATCTCTTAAATTCCGAGTTAAAATTAAGCGAAGGAAAAATGAAGTTGAAAAACCAAATTGAAAAGAACGATTTAAACGGATTTGAAAATCGGATTCAAGAACGACATGTGGCTTATGTTGGGCACCGCCGATCACGTGACCAGAACACAAACGTGCAATTCGTTCTATGGATAGTTCTTTTTTATTCTTGAGTTCCAATTGGTGTCTGTCTCACTAACACTGTACGCGCTAACGTGTTGTTATTTGGCGTATATTAAAGTGGCGTCGAAAAGTGGTTTATCTCCGTGAAAGGTGAAGACAGTGGAAGGTTGAAATAGAGTCAGATATGTGAATTGGAGTTGTTTGGAATTTACCCGTATTCCCATTTAAATTACATTTATTATTGATTAATTATTAATCTGAAAAATCTGAAAATTCCAGATTGGCCCAAATACCGCCTCACTGCCAACTAACCCTTCTTGGCACTATACTTACATTCCAACGTGAAACACGGCTAAACACAACAAGCTTAGGTTGGTGAAACTTCAGGGGTAGAGCCGTGTGTGATTAGTAATAGGGAAATTGAAGGAGGAAGTCATAACCTGTGTTAACCAGTGTTTTGAGGTCATAACCTGTGTTTGGGGCACTCTTGTTGTGTCATAATCTGTAGTTGACTTCATCTTCATGTCTCAGTCTATTTATGGAACAATGAAGCTAACACTTATTCAGCCACACTCAGCCTCGTAATATCGGTTCTATTCTGGGAGGGTTGTAGAAGTGGCTTAGAAAGGGATTAGGTGTGTGGCTGAGTAAGAAAAAAGGCATTTTATGAATATCCGTAATTTTCAAGATTATTAGTATTTTTCGGATTTATTCGGAATAAATGGACGTTAATTTAGGAAATTCAGATGAAGTTGTTGGTGACTTTTTGAAGTGATAAGACTGCAGAAGATCACCTCCTGACTCAATTGAGTCTGTACCTGTCCCTCTAATTAGCATGTCAACTACAAGTCCAAATACACCCATCTTTCTCGTACCCAAAATACAAAGCTGAGACATACGACTGATGAGATGATCGACATTGGAGGCTGAGTAAGGATAGTAAAGAAATAAGGAATGGGCTATTTTGAGACTTGCTAAAGTAAGAAAAGGGAGTATTATCCGCTAATGCAGAGACTAGGAGACTTGAGCAGGTGATATTATGATAGCACGTGGAGGAGATGTACAAGTACAAGTAGAGATTGATTGTGATTTCTTAAGAGCTCTGGAAACGTTTTTGAAGTGTTTTTCTCATTGTTGAGATTTGCTCAAGTCTGAGATTCTGAAAATGGAGAGTGTCAGTTCATTGATATAGGGTCTCCATTTTTATGTCATAAGAGAAAAGGTGAGTGTCAGAAATGAGAAATTGAACAGGAAGAATAATCAATTGAACAGCAGAGAATACAAGGCATGCGAAATACGAGGAGCAGATTCGCGCTTTTTGGGAAATGGTGGGATGCAGCCATGTTGGGAGTTGCTGTTTTGGGAGGACCCGAAAGCTCGGATTTCTTGAGTCTAACAAGGTCAAGTAATTCCCAATCTCCCGCATTCCTTCCTACAATCCACACCTCGAAAAAAAAGACACGCCCAGAAAATCGCCAGAACGTGATAAAAACAGCTGAAAGTGAGTAATTCGATAGCATAGCACCCCGCGATGATTCCTATGATTGTCCTGGGTGATTAGGATGTCTTCCGCTGMCGTTTGAGACGTGTTCCTGTTGCTCATGGGTGCAACGCGTCCTATGGGAGTGTCACAATACGGTCCCGGGAGGACTTCACAGCCTCAGGAGAAACATGGGAGACATATGGTGTTATTCTCCAGTGTCTCTAGTACCATTGGAGCTCTTTTCTGGGCCCCTTACACCTCTGTAGCACCGCTGTCGCGCCCGGGGCCTGCCCGGGGGGGTCTGTGAGGCCTCACCTGCGTGCTCATGGGGCGTGTGACGGCTTCGGGGCTGGTCCAACGTGGTGAAATGCGGCTTAGCGATTGCTAGCGGCATGTTAGTGATGTCCCCTGCTCGTTTCCCTTAGTTCTATGCCCATCGCGCGAAGTTATCACGCGTTCCCTCCCGGGCCTGTCAAGACGCGTGTGTAGCTGACTGCACCACAACGGGCGGCTGTATAATGCCCTTAGAAGTTATCTATGTAATCAATCAACTCATATGCTATAATATTCACCCGTATATTGTATTTCCGCGCGTTTTCATTGCCCTATGACCCTTTCTTCCATGTGATTCTCATGTTTTGCCCACACATTACCCCTTGGAATGCAGCAGTGCTCCCAACTTTCAAAAATTTCGCTAAGTCCTGAAATTTGAGATTTCAGAGCCTCATAACTCCGGCTGTAAGCCTCGGACGGAGAAAGTAAAGGTCCCAGATGAATCCTTGTGGTCGTTTTAATCGGATGGACTTCTTTTTTGTAAAATTCGTATCCTCCGATCTTGCAGCACCTATACCGACATCATATACCTAAGTACGACCTTCCACCAGTTTTGTGGAGAATAGATAGAAAATTGGGACCCTTGGGAGTAACCTTATTCGGCCAAAGTGTGGCTTTTTCTGATGCACGTGACTTTTTTTCTTCCCAATTCGAAAACCCAAATGTGCTCCTCGTACTCCGTCTGCCTTGTAGCCACGTGACCAAATTTTCACTTCTTCAGTTGATATTCCCTTTTCCATGACTCTATTCTGTGCTCTGTGATCACTATAGAAGACAGAGACAGTGACAAGAGCTCCAGAAGAGAGATTGAGAGCTGAAAAAGTTTTGACTGGGTACTAATAGCTCAGGGATTGACCTCAAGGCAGAGTTTGAGTGATATCTCGTTTCAAAGGCGTGGTTTTGAGGCTCTGTCTCCTGTAGCCAGTATCAACAAAAGTTTTACTTAACTCTAAATTAGGTAACTACTGTAACTCAACTAAGAATACAAACACTCTGAACATGACTATCAAGTCTCACAATGTACATAGTGAACAAAGAGGACCCTATTGCGCATTTCCACAGACTTCTGCGAGTCTATCTTAACCTCAGCTTAAACACACCAATTGACCATACCACAACCACACTCTGGACTTTAAACATTTCGCAATCACACCGTTGTTGATACCAAAATGATCACGGAGCCGAGCTGGTCACAATGGTGCTATTATAATCTTTTCACCATCCCAGTGTCTCGAGAAAAACCACTTTTTCTTCAACCTCCAATTTAAGCTATTTTCCAAACGTCTAAAAAGAAGTCAACAAAAAAGCCAAGTAATATGCTCACAATCAAGTAATGCTAACAAGTCATCCACATCTGACTAACCAACCTCATCTCACCCTCACCGTATCCCTACAAACCCCCCTATCACTCCAAACTTCCTCAATTTATCATAAACACCCGTTCAAACAGTTTCCTCCTTTTTGGCCCCTATTCAACAAAGTCACAACTACTGTCCCTACAGTACAGTAGCCGTGGCTCCGAGGTCTCGCCTATCTGACCTTTAACGGTGCGTCTGGCATGTGCATTGAGGTGAACGGCAGATGAAAGTATTTTGTTACGATACCGGTATGCACTTCATCGCCATCATCCCAATACCTCAAGAATACACCAAATAATCACCCTAAAAGTCAGAAATTCAGGAAAAGTCAGAAAAACCAGGAAAAAGCGGAAAAAGCGGAAAAATATAGAATCAATCGCCTCTACTCCGCCCAAACAGCAAGTCTATCCCTTAATCCGTCATGCACCCCTGTGTCCCTGCTGTGTTGACGATGAGCGACATAATATTTCGACGGATGCGGAGAATTGGTCTGGTTACGGAAAAATAACACTCGAAAAAGAAATCCGATTACGTAAGCGAGAATGGGAAAATCAATTACATAAGCGAGAATTGGAAAAAAATCGAAAAAGAAATCCGATTACGTAAGCGATAATCGGAAAAGCCACCACTCGTAGCGCTGTAGGGCTACATGCTAATGCTCATCTCATTGCTACTTTGTAAAGGGTTCTTTTTTGCTACTGTGTGTACAGTATCGAGGTTGGTTGAAAGCTTAACGCGATTTTAGGTTTTCGAGAGAAACAATAACAGTGTTTTTTTGAGACGAGAAACCAGCCAATCGGTTAGATATTCGAGCAGATCGCAGGTCACGTGATGATAATATGATTGCCGTTTTTCCCGTTTAAAAATCGCTCTTTTTTCCCGTTCTATTAAGGTTTTCCCCAGCCTCTCCTCTACAGTGTCTTTGTTGGTGAACTTCCCAAATCGGCAAAGTCATCATTTGCAACCCAACATAACCCTCCAATATGTATATCTCGTCTCTTGCGTCGGTCTCTCCTTCTACCACCTCCATCTGACATGCACAAACACACGCCTAGCCAGGACTCGGCCTACAACATCCGCACAAACCCGCTGAATATTGTCATGGGCGACGGAAGTGACCTGGTCATGCCTCGAAAGCATCTCTACGAGTCTTTCGACAGTTATACAGATGGAAAGATGAGGGTGAAGAAAGAGACAACCCACACAAAGACAAACCACGGAAACCACGGAAACCACCACAACGACCTATCTGATGTCCTTTCCATGCCTAATAACGATACAGACGGAGGCGACTCACCAGACTCTCCGGACTCGTCGTTCACGTTCGACTCGTCGTACACTAAACGAACTCGTCCGTTTTCAGCCATTTGTGTGTCGAAAAGCGTCACTTCGGCGCTCACCACCAGTCACGTGCCTGCCCCTGAAAAGGCCGAGTTTGTGTCCGAAACCCCCGAGGTTCCCAGACGGTCTGTTTTGAGACCGAGGTCGGAGGTTTTGGATACAAACGAGGCCAATACTCTAGTGTCGAAGTTTTCGCAATTTTCGGAAAATCGGAATTTTGGAGATTCGAACTCGAGCACTGAGAAACGTCTCCTGGCTCAAGAAGCTCATATGCTGGAGACTCATGGATCCCTGGATTCGTCTAGGGAACCGACTCCGTCACGTGACCAGGCTGAGTCACATGACCAGACTATATCACGTGACCCTGCACCCCGCGACATGGCGGCTGAAATCGCCTCCCTCTCAATCTCCAACGGCACCTGCAAGGTCCTCCCCAAGGTGTCGTCCAGCGCCTCGCTCGTGTCACGTGACCGCTCGGTCAACCCGTTTTCCGAGCTCACCAAGCGCGTGTACCATTTGCAGCCTGTTGGGCGGACCCTTGACCCCAATTCGCCGACCAGAGAGGCCTTCTTTGACGACGATGAGGTGGAGGAAGGGGAGACCATGGATGGAGTAGTTGAGGGTGGGGTGGAGACTCCTCAGACGTCCGGAAGTGATTTTGAGGGGGAAATAGGTGAGGAAGAGGAGCCTATCAGTCAGCTAGAAGATGCTGGGGTTGATTCTCCTGAAGTTCCTGCTTCAAACTTTGCTGATGACTCTATTGTTGGAGAGTCAATCGCTGGTGACTCCCTTCACCTCCCTCTCACTCTGGATTCCGTCCCCCTGGACTTTTCCGGATTCGGTCTTTCCCGGAAGAACACGATTACCTCTTCCGGCGGCTCTCTCTCTTCCTGCAGACCCAGCGAGTCTTCTGGGGCGTTCAAGAAGCTCAAGAACGCGCGGTCCAAGTTTGGATCGATGAAGAAGAGCGATTTGGAGAAGCAGAAGAGGTTGGCCGAAGAGAAGGAGAAGGAGTGGAGGGTGGAGAGTAAGAGGGAGGTCAGACAACCTGTTTCTGGTTTTGACAGTGATTCCTCGGTTGGAAATACTCCAGTTGTTGATGCTGTTTCTGAGGTTGCTTCTGACACAGCTTCGGTCACCTCCGAAGCCACATCCTTCCACTCCGCCTCCCAGTCTACGCACACTCTCGACCCCAATGCCCGAGCAGCGGTCCTGTCGCCTCCTTCGCCTCCGTCTCCCATCGAGGAGTCGTTCGACATGCACATCATGCAGCAGTTGACCCAGATGCCGACTCCGGAGTTTAACGCCATGATGGAGAGTCCGAGGTTTGGCAGTGCTAACGAGGGGTCTGAGGTTGCTCCTAAGGCGCCTGTTGTTGCCCCTAAAGCTCCAGCTGCTCATGTTTCAGCTCCTGCTCCTCCTCCTGCTGAAAGGCCCATCTCTCAACACTCTACAGCTTCAACTGCAGTGTCTTCGCACTCAGCTGCTCCTTCCACGACGTCTACAGCTGTTTCGGCCGTTTCCACATCGAATGCCACTTCCAAGGCCGCTTCTACAGCTCCTGTCGTCCCCCCTATCGACAGACACGACAGGGGACGTCTGTTCATGGCGATCCGAGGTATCAAGGATATTCGTCTGCCCATCGACCACACCCGCCATCCCAAGTACACGCTGACGCTCGACAACGGCATCCAGTGCGTGACCACCGAGCCCATGGACCTGCGTTCGTCGGCCAAGATTGAGCAGGAGTTTGAGCTCATTGTGGGAGACGATCTGGAGCTGGTTTTTACGCTGAAAGCAGGTATGGATCCTATTGTCAGGTCGATGCTTGAGGTGGAGGAGGAGGTGAAGGAGGAGAAAACCAAGGCTGAGAGCAAGGACCGCAAGTCACGTGAGAAGAAGAACGAGAAGGGGACTCAGGATAAGCCACTGAAGAGTGCTCTAAAGTCCAGGGACTCTTCTCCAGTGAAGGAGACTGCTAAAGAGTCCACCCCTCCACCCCCTACCACTCCCAAAAAGCTCTCTAAAGGCAAATCCTTCAAGGCGCTGTTTTCTCCCCGGAAACGGAAACAGCAGCCGGCCGTTGAACCCGTCAAGGAGGAAGCCGAGGTGGAGATTGCACCTGTGCCAGAGCAGCCGGTGAAGAAGCATGTGACACATGATCCGCATGTGACCCACGTGACCTCCTCGAACAAGCACGTGACCACCTCCAAAGCTAAGCACATCCGCCACCCCGATCTCTGGGACCACATTGTCTCCTCTTCGGGCTCCTTTGCGCGCTGCTACATTGTCGAGTCGCAGTACGAGTCCGAGATCTACGGCCGGTCTAGAACTTATTCCATTCCCTTGTACAACGAATGGGGCCAGGAAAAGGTGGAATCCAAAGACTCACGTGACCGCAAGACCCACACGTGGAAGCGCCAGGAGCCCTACCGCATCGGGTGTCTCGAGATCACGCTCATGTACATCCCGCGGGTCTCGCGCTACGACAGGCTCCCCAGCAGCATGCAGGCATGCCACGACGAGCTTTTGGCGGCGAAAAAGTGCCAGGAGATGCACATGGAGGGTTTTCTGAGCCAGGAAGGAGGAGACTGTGCTTACTGGCGACGACGGTGGTTCAAGCTGCAGGGACACGTGCTGAGAGGGTTCCACGAAGACACAATGAAGGAACGGTGTGTGTTTGACCTGAGTCACGTGACAGACATTGTTGAGCTCGGCAACCCCAAGTCTCGGGCTTCCAAGAACAGCCAGGTTCATTCGGGTCTAGTTGGCGGCTATGTTCTGGTTGAGGGCGCTTTCCGGGTGACTTTCGCAGACAACACGTTTGTCAACTTTTACGCGGAAAACGACGCCGAAAAGGCCAAGTGGGTGAGCATTCTGTCTGTGGCGATGCAGCACGTGCCCGGAAAGAACGTCACGTGGACAGATCTGGTGTTTGAACAGCACAAGAAGGAGGCCGAGAACTCTGCCAAGATCAAGCAGGGGTGGAATGTCGAGAGAAGTGGGTTCCAGGAGGGTAATGTATAGACGGTTTTGTATTTTATTGATATTTATGAGTTACGAGTGTGTAGTTGTAGGTGGAGATTTAGAGAGAGGTTTTTTTTTTGTTTTTTTTTGTTATTGTTTTTGTAAAATACTGTACTTTTCAATTTAGAAGTCACAACTCCATAAACGAGAGCCCATAAGAGCTTATTGATCTCCTTAGGTTACCATAGTCCCTTTTGTTCAGTCTTTAACCCGACTAACCCTGACTAACCCTAGGAAGTGTTGAGAGTTGAATAATACAGCAGTAACAAAAATAACTATACCATCCGAGTCTCCTTTGCTCAGAGACCCCTGTGGTACTCCTCGATTTCCTCTAGCTCGAAAACTCACCACTCTGAGTGGTCCCCAAAAGTGCCCTACTTGCCGTGCGGCTCGGAAATTAGTAAGCCAGATGATTAACGATGACGAGGTAAGCATATAGAAGATAGTCGTAGTTCTACCTCAGATAACTCGAATACAGCCGTTTAGTATATTATTCTGCTCGGATTCATCTCCTAGACTCAATGGTATTGCTTTAATTAAATTCCCAGCACTTTGTGAGCTGGGTTAGCAATAGGGCCTCATTGCTGAATTACATAAGCACACCACACGTGACGCAAATAAGCTATATAGCTTAAAACTGTTGGGAGAATGAGGGATTTGGGATCCTTACCCGTGGAGGAGATATTTCTGTCTGAGAGGTGTCGTAGGTGAAAGTTCACCCCGTTCTTCTGGTGTACACGACGTTTTTATTGAGCTAAACAAAGTAGTTTGGCTTCTGTGCAACTTTTCTGCACATTATGATTAGCTTTGGAGCTTTTGTTGAGTAACCTTAAAAAATCTGCCATAAAGTAGCGGACTTAAGGACTGAAAAGCGGACTTAAGGGGTGTGAAGCGGACATAAGAGAAAATGACGGAGTTAAGAAAGTAAAGACTGAAGGAAGAATAGTAACCTCAAGGCAATCCACAAACACCTCAAACAGTTGCATCAGTTTTTTTCAGTGATTATGCAAAGCCAATGAGATAAGAACCTTGTTCAATTCACTGTTATTGGTTCTATTGGGATCGATATACTGTAGATTCAAAAACAGAAGCTAGCTTCAATAAAAAGACGCTCTATCTGATTACGTTGACTTAAATGAGATGTGCATATCTACTGGTACTACTTGCACAACTTCTTTGACGTCTTGGTTGGGTTTGAAGTAATTATACAAAACACTAGCTATCGGTACATACTCAAGATGGTTGGAAGACACTTTCAAAAGCATCATTGCCGAATACTCTGAGACACTCAGACAACACTTGAGAGAGTTGGTTGCTTGGGTGGCTTAGAAGAACGAGAAGCCATGAGCTCAGTGAATCTATCTGTCCATGTTTCAAGAGCACATTCTGTCCCAGCTTCACAACTCTGTAGCAAGAGGTCCTCTAATGTTCTGGATACTTGTTTAACTAACTGTCCATGATCTCTCATTAGCCACATCCTCTAGTTCAGTGTAGGCTCTTATGCTGACTGAACACCGAGCCCGAACGTTTGATTACTAACTAACGACTTCCAGTGCTATTAATAGCCGTTACGGCGTTCCATAACTGCCCCTTCAAGACCCCGCATTCCAGAAATGGCGGCTAAGGTGGTCTTCGTACAGACTATTTATCTCGCGCTAATGCAATACCGTGTTTGAGACGGTGTCCTGGTGATGTTCACAATTGACTGATAAATGGAAAACGAATAGCTGTGAAACGTGTAGCAAGAACAACTACTGTTCATAGTGATACGGGGAGCTCAAAATACGGCTCTATGGCTGTCAATTCACTCGTTTTCAAACTCATGATGACCCATGTCCACTAACAAGACGCTAGTGAGATGTTGGGTGTATGACAGGTGAGAAATACGAATACGAAGTGACAGGTGATGAGCTCTAGAGAGATGCAGATAACTGAACTAGTCTAGAGGTACACAGTGACAGTTCGGGTAATGGGAAACAACAAAACATCCAAGTACCGTATCATATATGTATGTTTCTGTCTCAATTCAGCCAAACGGCATAGCAGAGCCCTCTTACTGTAGCTGATGACCAGACTAAAATAGTTTAGCATGGTGCTTAATCCGTGTCAGACTAATGGTGAACATGGACATGTGCGATTGACGGAAGTTGAAGAACTCGAACAATAACTGACGATTAGAGCACAAGCCATTGAGTCTTCATATAATACACCTCAATGCCCCTTACCGGTACTGTACTTGTAGTGTTCACGTTTTAGTATTAACCGTACACCCTCTTAGTCTATCAAAGTCGGTCTATATACTGACAAACCGGGACTTTTGAATCCCCACTACCAGAAACTAGCACTTGTGGGCACACCCCAGCCGGAAGAGTTGAGAGAATAAACCAATCCAGTAACCGATTAGCCGGGGTAAAAAAGATAAAGAACTAGAAACGGGTCTAGACCAACTGAACAACCAATGGATCACACTGTACAACTGAGCCCTCAAACATGTGATCATCCAAACGGCTCTACAACTGCTCAATAATCGCTACAAAAGCTACATTTGGAATACATGATCCATCAACCCCCTCTCCCTTGTCCAAAAACCGCTAACCGGCTAACACACCACCCACCCTTGTCACAGGACTAGTACAGCCTATGGACAGAACCCCTCAGGGTATCCCAGGCGTCTAACTCGCTATATAAGCCAAGGAGCGCTTATCGTCTTCTACACACCCACCCACCCACTCTCGTTACCATGAAGCTCTCCAACCTTGCTCTGCTGGCCCTGATTCCCGGCTCGCACGCCTACCAGCTGCGAAACGCCAACGTCATCAACGTGCTCAAGACCGCCATCTCCAACGGCGTCGTCGAGGCCCGACACACCGACATTGGCCAGAACCAGGCCTCCGCCGAGATTGCCTCCTTCGTGCCTCTGCTGATGGACGACATCCTCCTGCCCATCTTCGACGAGGCCGTCGACCACGTTCTCGGCGCCCCCTTCACCCCCGAGAACTTCCCCACCTTCATCTCCCACGTCGAGGACGCCCTTGCCGAGTACGAAAAGTCCCCCTCCTTCTCGTCGGCCACCTCGCTGCTGTCCCAGGTCCGAACCCACTACGACTACCACAATGCCGTCAAGCTCGCCTCGGCCTCCATGGGCGCCTACTACAACCTGCTCAGAGGCGCCATCCTGCCCATCACCGGCGAGCCCGGACCCTCCCAGGCCATTGTCGAGGGCCTGTTTGCCGTCACCCGGCTCATTTGCCAGCTGCAGCTCACCGACGGCGCGGTCTGCGACCCCTACGCTTCCGAGCAGGTCCAGACCTCTGCTGCCGAGACTGCCGAGGCCACCGCCACAGCTGCCCCTGCTCCCGAGCCCACCTCTGGCGAGGCTGAAAAGGCCGCTCCTGATGCCTCCTCTCCTGCCGCCTCCTCCCCTGCCGCTGCTGCCTCCGGCTCTGCCGCCGTCTCCTCCCCTGTCGCCTCCCCCGCCCCCTTCTCCAACTCCACCGCCTCCTACGTGACCTCCACCGTCACCCAGACCGCCACCGAGTGCAGCAACGGCGACTGCATCACCGCCACCCTCACCATCACCACCTGCGTGCCCGAGAACGCCAAGCAGACCGTCATCAAGACCGTGTGCCCCAAGTGCGAGGGCCGAACCGTCACCATCACCGTTCCTTGTGACGACGAGGCTACTCCTGCCCCCAAGCCTGCTCCCGCTCCTGCCCCTAAGCCTGCTCCCGCTCCTGCCCCTAAGCCTGAAGAGAAGCCTTCTCCCGCTCCTGCCCCTGCCCCCGCCCCCAAGCCCGATGAGAAGCCTTCCCCTAAGCCCGCTCCCGCTCCCGCCCCTAAGCCCGCCCCTGCTCCCGCCCCCAAGGCCGCTCCCGTCGAGTCCAAGACCCCCGAGCAGGCTCCTGCCAAGACCCCCGCTCAGGCCAACGGAGGCAACACCTGGGCCGTTTCCACCGCCGCTGGAATCGCCGCCATCGCCGCCCTCCTCGTTTAACCTGTAATAGTATAGTTAGTAATCTGTCAAGAAGAGGAAGTAATGTGTACTCACGAAAGCAAGAGGTACTAGAAGAACAAAGAGTAACTCACTGTGACCAATCACCCCAGAATTGTCAGTAGAAGCGACAACCACAACGATGCTAAACATCAGTGGTCTCATGGCCGGAAACACATGGTGATGTCACTGAATGGGATATCTGAGGTCAGGTGAGTCAGTCGATGGCTATCATCGGTATCTCAAGTCAGGAACCACTCATTAGTGATGTCACTGATGCAGACAGTATCCCTTGTCAGGTGTGTCAGCATCAAGGGTATCTCCAGTACCGGCGATGTCACTGTGTCAGTATCAACGGTTCTCAACAGTAGTGATGTCACTGTGGGTACTTTGAGGAGGGCTTGTTAGTATCACTTCTGTAATGCCACTGTGTCGGTATCAACGCCACCTCTTCACCACACAACATTAGTAATGTCACTCACTCAACGTCTGCTTTGCACTAGCGTAAACGCCATGGATGTGTCACCTGAATAACTTCCTTGTCCAGATATGCTTCTTTAGGGTGTCTTCTTAAGGGTATCATTAAGGTGTGCTGTCAAGAGTGGTGTGTAACAGAGTAAGATGGGATGTGAGAGGGCAGAAATAAGGACAAAACACCTGATGTTACACAAACACCCAAGAACCAACCTCTAAATATAGTCACCTTAAATACATATAGCACCAATACCCACCCCAATCGTATACAAATAAATACCTCTCTGTCAAATCATTTCTGCCATGTCACTTTAGCAACGGCAACAAAAGCAACGCACTCCACCTCCATATACTCCATCCAGTAACATCTGATAACTTGAAACTGAAACTGAATCAAACACAGACGCTCACTTTTGATCAACGCAAAACTTTCCAGGCCTGAACAAGACCACATGTTTGAACGCTTGGAGATGGCTCAAGACAGACATAATGGGTACCGTTGGAATCGCAGAGATGAGCCGAGTACATTTATAACACCCACGTGGCCCTAGAGTGGGTCCCTGGACGTGTACAAAACGCCCAACTTAAGCTGCGGAATAAACACTAGAAAAAAGTCTTAGATACCAGCTATTGCTGGCGTGAGCTGCTTTTCCTCTGCATCCAAGAGTGTAGATTTACGACGATTAACGAGGTGCAGAAAAGGCGTATTTGAGGGTGATAGAGGGGAGGTTGAGAGGAGATAAAAGTGTCATTAGAAAGGGCTTAATTTTGGCTATCTAGAGGTGGTTTCAGTTTCTCGATCGGGTGTTGTCTGATTTTGCTGAATTATTGGAGAATTACTGGCAATTAGTAAGATTAATTCAAACAAATCCAGTAAAATCGGAAAAATTAAAAGAACACATTATACCGCAAGCTACAATCAGGGGCTACGGAACGAACACACAAACTCCTTGATTTGCACCCCCTCAACCCTCCTATAACACTCCGCGCCAACCCTCTCAATCGGAACGTTTCTTTTTGTGTCTCAGAGCTAGTTTTGTTTCATCTGGCGAGTCTATTTGTGGGGACGATACCTGGAGTTGTTGAGTCACGTGAGTAGGGGGGACAGCACATATATTCAGCTACTGAGCAATTAACAACAATATTCTCTCCTTAATATAATAACCACTTTGTCCACTTTTCGTCGCCCACCTTAGGACGATATCTATGTTGTTGAAACCTTATTTGCACAGGGATCTCACTTGGACACACCTTAGTTGCAGACACTGAACAGGACAGGATAGGAGGTCTGAACAGGGCACTACGACTAAACAGAAGACACAAAAACACGGTCAGCAACACAAACACAGAAAGGACAACTACACAGATCACGTGACCATTTACAAGCACACGTGACTCTTCACTTCTCCATCTCAACTCAACGACATTGACATCTGATTGGTATTCAACATTTACAGAATTTCGAGAAGCTGATAGTTTCTTCACCTATTTCTTCCACCCAACTTCGTTCACCTTATTTCGTCAGCTTATTTCTTTCACCACTTTTACTCCACCTTATTTCGTCACCCTCATTTAAGATGGACTACCTCTACTCCTCAACATGCCTACATCCCGTGGGCGAGTTCAAGGGCCAACTCACCGGCGTCATGGTGCCCAAGTACACAGACGCGGCAGCCAACGAGTGGTACAAATGGATCATGGCCCACAAAGACGCCCAGGCTCTCATCTACACAGACTCGTCGATTGGCGTTGAACAGGGCCGTCTGGTGCGAGATCTGTACCGTCAGTTCGATCCTCGGCCGATGATCATCCGACGGCTCGACCAGGACGCCATCGAAGTCGCACAAATACAAAAGTCTCGTGTCATGGGCTGTGATGGGCTGGTTTTCCCGCATTCGGCGAATATTTCCGATTTGGCCGACGAGGTGAGAGACTCAGGCCTCCATATTCTCAGAGACGGCTTTTCCTACGAAGGCGAAAAGGTGAGCGTCAATCTGGACACTTCTAGTCCAGAGAAAAGCCCCGTTCCGAGCTCACAGTCGCCGGAAACCTGTCCGAACCCTTCCACGTGCCCTACACACAGTACTCCTGTTCTTCCAGCTGTGGTTTCGCCTGTTTCTGAAGTCAGTACAGGTCCGATTGTCAAAATTTGCGGTTTAAGGACCCTGGAAGCGGCAGTCACAGCTATGGAAAGTGGAGCTGATATGCTGGGCATGATTCTTGTGCCTGGACGAGCTCGAACGGTGAATTTCGACATTGCCAGAGAAATCGCAGCTGTGGTTCGTTCGGGAAAGTATAGAAATCCCCATTCGGGTAAGAGGCCTTTACTGGTGGGAGTTTTCCGAAACCAGCCTCTTCCCTACATTCTTTCCTGCGTCTCGGATCTCAATCTGGACATTGTGCAGCTCCATGGAGACGAGCCGCTCGATTGGTGCAGACAGATTCCCGTTTCAGTCATCAAACGGGTGTCTCCGGGCAAGAGAGACTTCCGACAGTCGTTAGTGGCTGGATACCAGTCGTTTTCGCTGTTGGACAGTGAAGTCGGGGGAGAAGGACAGCTGGTGGACTGGTCCAGTGCGGAAAAATGGTACGATAATCACGTGCGGTTCATTTTGGCAGGAGGTTTGACGCCAGAGAATGTGGCAAAGGCCGTCAAGGTCAAGGGGGTCATTGGAGTGGACGTCTCGGGAGGCGTGGAGACGGACGGAGAAAAGGATCTCGACAAAATCAGGCTGTTTGTCAAAAACGCCAGAATGTAAATAGAGTCAGAGGAATGAGGAATATGTAAAAACGTCTTTCATGTCAATGAGAGGTGTATCAGTAATCGGGGCTGTTGTAAGAACATCTTCATTGTGAAGTCGTGTGTGGGTGCTGTTGGCTGAAATCTGCCAAGGTGATCTGATCTGATCGATATGATTTCTTATCTATCTGATCTACCACTTAGCTCTACCAATGAGATGATGTCAGTAAGAAGAGCAGGTAGACGTGAGGCTTTGGAGCTATCCATTCTGCTATAGGTTACAGGTATGAGCTTGATCTAAACGAACATCTTCAGCTCCATTCTGTGGTTCCTATCAATCTCAGAGTTGCCCTCCATCGTACGACTCTTCCCAGAGGAGGATTCGGAGGATGTTGAAGAGAACATATTCAAAGGACTCCTGTCAACACTCGGTTGGACGTCTAGAAACGGATTTGACTAATTGGATTTCAACGTGAATGTACTAAGGGTTCTACTTGTAGAATAACTGTTAGAAAGTGCTGAAACAAATTCACCAAAATGAAGCTGACTTGAATCATGGCATTTTAGAACATCACTCTGTTCGCAGATCCAGAAAAGAATATGACCAAAGAGGAAGCTTATTTTATTGACGTCTACACTCCAGAAGAACACCCTCTTTGCAGTCGCAGCAAAGAATATGACCAAATGGGAAGCTTATTGTGAGCTCCCAGACTCACACTCTGTTTGCAGTTCCAGTAAAGTCTATGCCAAAAATGGAAGCTTATTTCAATGCAAATTCTAGACCTGAGAACAACACTCTGTTTGCAGAGCTAGAAAATAATATGACGATTTCAAACCCTAACTCGAACCACCATAACAGGTGATTGATCAATGCTGTCTGCAAAAGATTCAGCTCACATACCCGGAATAAGCCCCTTCCAACCCCCCTACACTCCCCTGCTTACATAATCAACCACCTTGCTCTGAGATAAAGTTTCAACATGCATATACATGTGTCTCTTAGTATCCCTCCTTTTCACTCAAACGACATGTTCTCATCGAGCAAAAACCTCTTCCAGGGCCGCAAATGTCCGTCGATAACCGCCGGAACGTTCTGCAGACTGCTATGTTGCCCCTTTGATCATCCAGAGAGGGTCAAAAGGGAAGGAGAAGGTGGATCAGAAGAGGGAGAGAGGGTGAAAAGAAGGAAGCTAGATGGAGGTGAAGGAGTGCCCCATTCGACTGGAAATCTGACTGACAAGGAGAGGGAAACCACGGGATCACAGCAAGACTTGAATCAACCAGATCGGCTGGGAATTGAACAAGTTGAGGGTGATTTAGTGAAGCCGATGAAAGACGGGGAAATGAAAAGTGAGGGAAACGCTGCACCAAACATCAAGGAAAAGACTGAAAGTAGCTCACAGACGACGGCGCAAGCTTCTGGATCACAGACGAAACGGTCACGTGATTCAATCACCTCAGATCAGGGTCCGAGGTTGGAACAACAAAGATCAACTGGAGATGAGTCACGTGACCGAACTAAAAGTCCTGCATCTCAGTCACGTGACCCAGTACCATCACGTGACACACCACAAACTTCGTCAGCTTCCGTGGCACGTGCACCTCGGCCGAAAAGCGCGCTGGACGTTGTTAAAGCGGGTGCTCCTAAGCCTGCTGTTTCTACATCACGTGACCCATCTTCTGCATCACGTGACCCATCTTCTACATCACGTGACCCAACTTCTACGCCACGTGATATGTCACGTGACCGCCAGTCTTCTGACTCCTCCCACCTCCTACCAACCACCATCTTCCCCTGTCCTGCTACCCTCCCCCAACGAATCGCGTACCTCAAAGCCATCCATGCGGCTTTGACCGAAAAGAGGAAACTGAAGTTTCCGAAACGGGCGGCGATTCTGGAAGAGCTGGGAGCTGCGAAACGCAGTGGAGGACAGTATATGGTGTACACAAACGAGTGTCGTGTGTTAGTCAAGAGTATTAAAGATGGCACTTGGAGAGGAGGAGGTGGTAAGAAAATTGAGGAGAAAAAGACTCAGGTTATGAGCAATTCGATTAGTCAGCAACTGGGTGTTCTGGCATCTAAATTAAAACCCCTACTTGCTCAAAATGGATATCCTGTGAATCCTGATGCGAAAAAGTCAGGATTACCGTCCAATATCGGCATTCAACACTGTGATAGATGCAACAAGGCGTTTGATGTGCCCAAAGTGGACAATTATGGAAGTTGCAAGTACCATTGGGCAAGACCGAGACAAGGAGGGAATTCCAACATGCCGGAAAAGTTTTATCCGTGCTGTAATCAGCCGGTAGGAATGAGTGAAGGGTGTGAAGAGGCTCCCAGGCATGTTTACAAGCTGCACGATTTGAACGATTTGGCGTTTGTGATTCCCTTTAGAAGGGTGAGTGGAGGGTCCAGTACAGGTGCTTCTTCAAGTAAATCTTCAAGTACTGCAGGGATTACTTCAGATATTACTTCAGCGTCAAGTAATGCTTCAAGTAATGCTTCAACTACGTCAAGAGTTACCCCAGGCACTTCAAGACCAACTCCATCTGATGCTAGACGACCCAGAACGGTCTTCAATGGTCCTGCTGTTGCCCAAAGAGAACCAGAAGTTACCCTGGAGAACATGAAGCACAAAAAAGATGCCCCAGCTGTCACTGAATCACGTGATCTCACTTCTGTGGTCGCCCTCGACTGTGAAATGGTGTATACTTCTCTAGGAATGGAACTGTGCAGAGTCACATGTATCGATTACAACGGCAAAAAAACGTTGGATCGAGTAGTAAGACCTACAGGACGGATTCTGGACTACAATACCCGCTTTTCTGGCATTTCTGATATCAATGAACCTATCATTACGGAAACTGGAGAAAAAGGACCCAGTGTTTCTTTTGAAGAAGCCCACAGACTTATTGGTGAACTGATTGACAAAGAAACGGTGCTAGTCGGTCACGGGCTTGAAAACGATCTCATCACTCTACGTCTCATTCACGATAAAGTGATAGATACTTCGATTCTGTACCCGACCTTTAACCCCAGGTTCAAGACGTCTCTGAAGAATTTGGCGTTGAAGTATCTGAAGAGAGATATTCAGACGGGTGAACATGACTCGATGGAGGATGCTTTGGCTGCATTGGATGTGGTGAAGTGTCATTTGAAGGGGTAGTATACTTGAGTTTAGTTAACTAATTGCTGCATACTTGAATTTATAGTTATTGGGAAGTTCCTAGTGAGTAATGTTCTTGGGCGTAGTTGGGAGATGAACTAGAAACGGGACTATCTGTATCTCAGTCAGTTTTCATTTTTCACAGCTGAGATTTTCACAGTGAAGTGAAAATGCTCAAAGTAACCTCCCGTAAGAGTTTCAGCCCGATCTGAGCATTATCTAGCCTTTTGTGGAGGGGCCAAAACCGCACCCCCAGCCGTGCGGCTCGGAAATTAGTAAGCTAAAGGAGGGTAACTGTGGTAGTAAGCAGATTTAGACAAAGAGGTCGTGATGACTAATCACAAATAGAATAACAAAACGAAAGCGATAAATACTAATGGACATAACAGTTTCAGTAAATTTGAAGAGGAAGCGACATATAACTACACTACCGGTACACAAGCATCCTATCTCGATGGTACAATAACTGAAGAGTTGTCATAACAACCACTGTAGATGGACCTCATCTAAGATGTCTTGTGAAGGTGATGTTCCACTAGTTACACATGTGTACTCTCATACCGGTACAGGACAAGTCTCTTGTTAACCTCCCAGGGCTTTGACCGTAGTTGAGGCTGAAGACCTGAGTCAAAAGTTATGAAAAAGTGTTTACTACGCTATGAGGATTATTGGCCATTGTTAGATTAAATCATGTGATTGTTGTCTACGAAGATGAGCCTGTTAGTCCTAGAAATGGAGCTTTTTGAGAGCCAGCTCAAGAGACTCTGATCATTCAGATGGTGCTAATTCTTGACGTTAATGTTGAGCCCCATTGTCCTCAACACTTTCGAATGCCCCATTGTTCTCCCAATAGTGACCTGTCAAAATAACGACATCAAACATGAGACTTGGTTATGAATCAAACGGTCTACAAACTAATCAAGGCATTAATATTGCCAAATTATTCATTTGTGGATGCTGAGAACACAAGCACTGTATATTACTCTTGACAACACTGGTACGAGTAGTATTGCACACTGTATGATTCTCAACCTACCCCAGTGACTTACTTAATAAATATATTCCCTATGGTCTTTACACCCTCACAGTCTTAATACCGGAACCGGTATCTCTTTCTCCTATGGTATCTTTTTTCACTCTCATCAGAATAGGCAATTGTTAAACCAGTATCATGGGACGTCTTCATCTCAAGACCTGTTAAGCTCTTGCTTCAGACAGTCGATTAGAGGTGCATACGACACAACATCTTAAGACCTCTCCCAGAGACTTCTCCCAAAGACATCTCCCAAAGGCTATCAGCATATGAACTTAGTAGACCAAAGAACAGACATACTGTAAACCAATGAACAGACATTCTGTAGACTAATGAACAGATAGACTGTTAACTTGTATGCTGGGTCATTCTTTCGTCGCAAGCTCCTCAATTATGACCTCTTAACTTAGTCATTCTCTCGTCGCAAGCTCCTCGATTCTGACTTCTTCTAGCCACACCTCCTCAATATCTCATCCACCTTACTCTCCACCCTCATCAATCTCGACTCCACCCTCTCCAACCTCTCCATCCTCTCTTCCAACCTCTCAAAGCGGCTCAACTTTTCCTCCATGCGCTGATTTTGCGCCAACAACTGACTTATCATCCCATGCAGACCCTCATCACGTGCATCTTCCTCCCACGTGACATTTTTCGCCCGCCCGCCGTAATTCGAGCCAGACGAAGTGCTGCTCACGTGACTGGCTACCCGTCTTCGCTTGGTAATCGTGTCGTCGTCCTCCTCATAACCTGATCTGTATCCTCCCGCTGGCATGTCCAGAGGCATATTCGAGCGGAATTTGAATTCGCTTGAGGGGCCACGTGAGCTGTCATGCACATCACGTGACATAAACCCTCCGACCGACTTATCACCCTGAATCAACTCCTGCAGGGTGTTCATCTGATTGGTCACCTTTTGTTCCACGGAAATGCCCGAATTCAGAGCTGCACGTGACCGCCTATTGCTCCCCAACTTGTTCACATTGATGGCGGCTCTGGGAGTGGCTGGAGGAGGATGGATGACGACTCGCTGGTTCGATCTCGAAGGAGACACTCTTTGAGGAGACCCTAGACCCGTGGGTTCGATTCTGTGAGGTGTTCCGAGGGTAACATTGCGTCCCAATGGCGGGTAGTAAGGCCGTGAAGGTGTTGTCATTGGGGTGGAGGAGCTGGAAGGGGGAATGGTGTTTTTCAGGCAAAGGGTGGATGCGTATACTTGTACTTGTATTTAATTACACACGGTTTATTATTACCCGATACGGACAAAGTAAACATGTTATCAAGGTTAAGGTTGGGTGAGGGTGTGTTCGATTCCAGCAGGAGGATAATTGATGAGAGATAACTGGGGGGTATGCGAAGGATGTTGAAATGTAGCCCTTGGTTGGGGGACTTTGGGACTGTTTTTGGAATAATTTTATCATTTTTGGATGTTGAGTTAGTGAGACATTAGCGTACCACTTGAGGCTTGGGGCTGACAGGGTATTCAAGCCTCAAGAATGAAAGTCACAAGTGTTTGAGCAGTCAATTGGGGCTGTTTTTGATGTGTTTTGTTTGTTTTTGGTAGGTCAAACATAGTGGTGCTTTAATAGCTATTTTCTGGGTTTTTCCAACTAGTTGAGTTTCTTACAGCTTTTACTTCAGAGCTCAACTAAGGCACGAACAGCTCAACTAAACCCAAGTATAATCACAAACCTTCATATTGACTTCTATCACATAATACCAACGATTAACAGCGTTCAACTAGTCAAAACATGCCTGCAAATCCCCTCAAATCCCTAATTTCAAATTCAGTAAACCCCACCTCAATCGGTCTCCATTCTATTGCCTCAAAACTAAATCGACGCTAGTGACCACTGTACAAGTACTTAAACCCCCTTTTCTCCTCTTTCAAAACCCCATCTTTTGCGGTGAACTTGATCAACAGACCTCTTTCTCCACTCTAGATCCCTAGACAACGCGTCTGTGCGTCTACGGCTTACCACAGTCTCTGTCTAGAGCTTTGACCAGTCGGTTGTATCAGCAACCGTCAAACGTTAACGAAAAAAAACCAGACTGAAATGTTGGAACAAAAGAGGATTGGGATTATGGCTGTCCTGATGAGACGAACGGGGACTAGCGTCGAAACACTTCTGGGGGTGTAGACAGCCACTAGTCGGATTATGTAAGCGGAATGGGATGATTATGTAAGCCAAACGGGTGATTTCGTAAGCAGACGAATAGAGTGTAATTATGTAATACGATTACGTAAGAAATAGAAATAAGGTTATTACTATATTACGTAAGCGTACACTGGTTGCTTGATTATATAAGCCGATTACGTAATCATATGCAAGCACAAAAATGGATCTATGAGAAAATTGTAACACCTGAGAAAGTGACCAATAGTATATTTCGAGCTTTAGACCAATTACAAGACGATCTTCTAGGTTCAGGTGGCAGATTAGACCTTCAAGTGGAGGATTTTTTTTATAATCACATAATACATTATATGTTATATGATTGATGAGGACTTGTAGAAGTCATTGAGTATGACTGATGAGATGTGAAGAGGTGAGAAGGTGTTGAGGTATACTTGGCAGAGTACAAGTACACTCCACAAGAAAAATGGTCTAGAGTTCAACTTAGATCTGGTACTATTGGTTTTCATGAACTAAGACT
This sequence comes from Yarrowia keelungensis, assembly GCA_001600195.1. Classification (NCBI taxonomy): domain Eukaryota; kingdom Fungi; phylum Ascomycota; class Dipodascomycetes; order Dipodascales; genus Yarrowia; species Yarrowia keelungensis. The sequence continues at coordinate 1,290,779 of BCJD01000007.1, read as the reverse complement.
AGTAATTAGTGTGAATAATGATTTTAATCGTTGAAAATATAAAAACAAGAGCTGTCGTATCTACACACCCAAAAGATTGAGCAACTGACAAGTCATCTTTATCATGAGCACACCCATTTCAGTAATAATTGCTCTTCTAACCTCTACTGGTAACCCCATAGTTCAGACCAATATAGTCCTATGTACTCTGTCTCACACTACTGGCACTCTTAGACCAAACCTACACCCTCCCCTTTACTATATAAACCCCAGTTCACCCTGCTTTACTCCCCACCTTTGGACTATGGACTGTGCAGTCATGTACCTTTCAGAAGCCTCTGGTCGCCGAACTACTACTTGCAGATGAACACGGACAACCTACTACTTATCACCCGAGTTCGCCGCTAACTGTATCTAGGCTTCTTCTAGGTGGCCTCGCAGTTTGTGGCAGCAAACCCTGGGTCCACTCTGGGAAATCGAGGTTGGGTCTTTGAACGTCTCCAGACAGCTGGTAGGCATCCCGAGACCCGGAAATCCACATACAGAGAGCGGCTCTCTTTAAACACCTACTACCGAGCGAGATCTCGAAAAACGTCAACCTGAAAACTCAACCCCAACCCGAACCCCAACCAAACCAAACCAACCCCAACCCAACCAACCACTACGCCCTAGATGCTGTCCCACCCTGGCTGTCCTGACGAGACGTGTCCCTGACTAGCGTCGAAACACTACTTCATTGTAGTGTAGACAGCCACTAGTCTTTAATATATTATGAGATGTACCTGCATAGATACTGCAAGATAAGCTGTAGAAGAGGTAGCAATAATAAGACAGATAAGTGAATGCATTCATGACTGAAGAGCTTTTCTTTGAACAGATAGAAGTCATATTTCTAGCATAATTTCTATTATTATTGCAACTACTAGAAACCTGACGTGTTTTACTTGGTGTGTATAGACTCTAAGTATGACAAGACCTCTAGAACTACTGTACCATAACAGTCGATCAAAAAGTACAGCTTTCTTTCATAACACTTTGTCTGTGATATAAGAACTGTTGCAAAGTTAATTACTGTTTTGAAGCTCCTTCTAGAGTACGAGTACTCAGTGCAACACACATGTAGAAGACAGCTTCACATCTTCATACAGTCATTAGAACACCCCATACACGTCCAAATAGAAAAGGTAGGCCTCCTGCTCGCTCTCATCACACAGAAACTGTGGACATGATTTCATTCAATCTTTTTTGAACCACGAGAAACTCTGTATCCTTCTATTTCTCAGTTCGTTAATTTCGCTTAGTCGTCAGATTAGTCAGCCAGAATAAGGTTATGCTTAGTAACCCGCTTAGTCATCCACTCAAGATAGATTTCCATCGAACCTATTAAGAACACCACCACGCCCTCTGATGTCACGTGACTTATTCCTCCTGTTGCTCCCAACCTCTCCGTCCTCCACCCTAACCCACATGTGGCTTTCTTGCACGTGCGATGAGATTATGTGAGTCACTCTTTTTCGTCGGCAGAAAACCGGGGTAGATGCGATAAGCTGAACTTAATGAGGAAGGTGAGGTGAACAGTAGAAACGATGATGATGGGTTAGTAAGGACCCTTATTAGTGGAGATTTTGAAAAACAGAAATCGAAAGCTGCTTCAAAATATTGAACTTGGTAGACTACCGAACACCTGTATATGTTCCCCGTTGCCACTCAACGCTTACCTCGCTTTAGGGCTCCATGTGATTCCCTTCTGGCCTTACTCAGATCTATGCTTGACTGCACTTTTCGGTTGACTACTTCCCCGGAAGGCGAGAAGCCGGCTCGTTCTCCCCCAGTCTGACTCAGAATCGGCCAACGAAGGCTGATCAGGCTTTACCAGCTCTTCAACGCCTGCAGGAGTGCCGGTAACGGGCTTGTATGGTTTGTCAAAGATCGACATTAGCACCAAAATACAGTTTGACCTCCACACGAGAAATTAGTCTAAAACATTTTCCGGGGGTAGTAAGGGAGGGGTATTGGTGGGGGAGAGGGGGGAGGAATTTTGGCCCAAAAGGTTTTTAAAAAAATTGCTGACAAAAAGCCCTCCTGGTGACCACGTTCTGTGCACCACCATCCGTCTGACTCGGTACTGCACGCCATATGCATTTGCCATGACGTGCTAGACTGTGAGGTTGGAGGTTATACCAACGTTCGGTGGAGAGTATATATATGATTTGAGTCAGCCAAAGTAGCCGTAGTAAGACACAAAGTACATACTCCGTACCACTCGACATGTCTATCATCCACAAATCGCCCGTTTCCGACGTGGAGCTTTTCTACGGCTCTTGGCCGGATTTGATGCGAACGTCTCCCCATGCCCAGAACGACACAAAACCCGTGGTGTTCGATTTCGACACAAAACAGAAACTGACCTGGAAACAGGTGTGGGATCTGAGCTCGCGGCTCAAGGCCCAGCTGTTCCACGATTTCGGAATCGGCAAAACGGGAGCTTTGGCGCCTTTCCACAATGATCCTTCTCTCGGAGACGTGGTCATTTTCTATACCCCCAATACGTACTCCTCGCTGCCGTACCATCTTGCCCTGCACGATCTAGGAGCGACTATTTCCCCTGCCTCAACCTCCTACGACGTCAAGGACATTTGCCACCAGATCAAGACCACAGACGCAGTGGTGGTCGTGGCAGCGGCTGAAAAAAGCGAGATTGCAAGAGAAGCAGTCAAACTCTCCGGAAGAAACGTCAAGGTGGTTGTCATGGAGGACTTGGTGAATAAGGCAAGTCACGTGACCGAACCCCAGATTGACTCTGCTCCCCACGTTTCCTTGTCCAAAGATCAAGCTCTCAAGAAAATCGCCTACCTCGGCATGTCTTCAGGCACTTCTGGAGGCCTGCCCAAAGCTGTGCGACTGACGCACTTTAACGTCACTTCCAACTGTCTCCAAGTGTCTGCTGCAGCTCCCAATCTTGCCCAGAACGTGGTAGCCAGTGCCGTTATTCCCACCACTCACATTTATGGACTTACCATGTTTCTCTCTGTGCTTCCTTATAACGGCTCAGTAGTCATCCACCATAAACAGTTCAACCTCAAGGACTTGCTGGAGGCCCAGAAAACCTACAAGGTGAGTCTGTGGATCCTGGTTCCTCCCGTGATTGTCCAGCTGGCGAAAAACCCGCTTGTGGACGACTACCTGGACTCCATCCGGGCTCACGTGCGATGCATCGTTTCTGGAGCTGCTCCTCTGGGAGGAAACGTTGTCGACCAGGTATCTGTGCGGCTCACGGGCAACAAGGACGGAATTCTGCCTAATGGAGACAAACTCGTCATCCACCAGGCTTATGGACTTACAGAGTCGTCTCCTATTGTCGGTATGCTCGATCCCCTGTCTGACCATATTGACGTCATGACGGTCGGATGTCTGATGCCAAACACAGAGGCGAGAATTGTGGATGAAGAGGGCAACGACCAACCTGCCGTTCACGTGACTGACACCCGAGGAATCGGAGCTGCCGTTAAACGGGGTGAGAAGATTCCCTCGGGAGAACTGTGGATCCGAGGTCCCCAGATTATGGACGGATACCACAAGAACCCGGAGTCGTCACGTGAGTCGCTGGAGCCGTCGACGGAAACGTACGGACTGCAGCACTTCCAGGACAGATGGTTGAGAACTGGAGATGTGGCTGTGATTGACACTTTTGGACGAGTCATGGTTGTAGACAGAACCAAGGAACTCATCAAGTCCATGTCCCGACAAGTTGCTCCTGCAGAACTTGAAGCTCTACTTCTGAACCACCCCTCAGTCAACGATGTGGCTGTAGTCGGAGTTCATAACGATGACAACGGTACCGAGTCAGCTCGAGCTTTTGTCGTTCTTCAGCCTGGAGACGCCTGTGACCCTACCACTATCAAACAGTGGATGGACCAGCAGGTGCCCTCGTACAAACGGCTGTATGGCGGCATTGTGGTGATCGATACGGTGCCCAAAAACGCCAGTGGCAAGATTCTGAGACGTCTCCTGAGACAGAGACGGGATGATACAGTGTTTGGCTTGGCCAAGCCTTCCAAGCTGTAGATGACTAACGGGAAAGATATAGATAGATATAGATAAAAGTTTTGATTGTGAGAGGTGTGTAGATTTGAAGCATTTGTGCTGTTCTGTGTTCTGTAGTTTTGTTGGGATTACTTGACTCTGAAGATATTACTTAGGAATATAGTTGGTATCTGAGACAATAGCTTAAATTAGAAATAACAGAAGGATTCGTTTTTCTCGTAACAGAATAAAGAATTCTGTTGAATTTTACTACCACCGTGATCAGCTTGGCCCTACGATCAATTTGATACCAATAATGACAATATTGAGAATTTATTGAGAATATTTCTGCGATATTCAGTTGAAATAGCTTAAAATTGGGGGTGTAAAAAATACAAGTTTTTCTCGCGACTGAACAACGAAATCCCCACCATGATCAGCACAGCTGTAAGATCTTTTTGGTACCAATGATGGCAATATTGTGATTTTATTAAGGAAATTACTTCGAAAATCAGTTGAAATAGCTTCTCATTGCAAAATGAAGGAATATCGGATTTCATCAAGAAACAGGAGCGGATGACTCAATCTACTATCACTACCGTATTAAGCACCACTCTACGATCAATTTGGTACCAATAACGGTATTGTCAATTTTCTTGACTTTTGTTAAGCTTACAACATTTACTTAACTTTTTAGTTACGCAATAGTGCTATAGCTTAAAATGGATATTGAAGAAATATAGGTTTTTCTCGTGACACAGAAATAATCCTACGATGCCATTGCCACCACCGTATTCAGCACCGCTCTGCGACTATTCTGATACCAATAACGACAATATTACGAATTTATTGCATATCAGAGTCAACACCTGTTTGTGTTTGATGGTCAAAAAATACGAGCACAACCGCATGGGTTATATACGACGCAAGCGAAGTTCTCTGACGTATCCAGCGAGCCTTGCCGCTCTTTGTGCTCTTTGTACAAGCACTCTTTGTATTCTTTGTGTCTTCCAAATTTCAGATTGAATTCGCACGTGTATCAGAAACGTAGATCAGGAGTAAACTCCCGTGGAGGTTTGGAAATGAGTTTGTTTGAGTGGAGGGGTACGAGTGGAGGCTAAGATTGGAAGGATGTTGCTTTTTCGCGTTGCTTTTTGACAGCCATGACTCAATTCGTGAGTCAACATATACGAGCGTGGGGGTCACGAAACAAGGGACTGAAAGTGCTTTTTCCATGTATTGAAGTATCGAAAACAGGAGATCGGTAACTGGAGCAATACATTCGGATTTATCAATGCACAATCGGTTTACTGATGGGTTTGAAGACGTTCCATCTTGAACGATACATGATCATACAGACCACAACAATCATACACTCTTCAAGCTCAATACAACCACCCGAACTTGATGTAACTTTGAACCATCAATGAAGCAGCACCATTCTAAATTATGAATGACTCAAATGACTCATGAGTCATGAGTCAACACTCTTAATTCTCGACATGTCAAGACCCTTAACGGGTTGGTAGTATAGTGTGAGACACGCTCGATAGACTCTCGCCACGAGTCGCTGAGACTCATTAGACTCGGAGGGTGAGTCGCGGAGGTGGGTTAGAGTCCGTGGAGAGTCACTGGTTGTTTTTGGGAACAGATGTTGGTGGATTCTTTGGGTGAGTGTCATTGTCATAAATAGCTGACACCGTGCACACTAAGAACTGAATTGAGCTAAGGAACTCATTATAGATGAATCGCGACTCCAATTTTTTGTTTGATCAAATTCTTTGACTTCCATCTCCTATCCTTCTCGTCTGGTATTACGTTCACGGCACCCAAGGTTTGAAGTTGATTGGAGAAGCAGTAAGAAAGACAAGGGAGTTGATTGGATGGTGGATTTGGCATGAATTGGACTTTTTTAACCATCACTCTTTAACAGCTGGACTTTTTCACTTTTGATCGCGAACATTTACCGGTTATATCTTTAAACACTGTCGATCTCAGTCTTCAGAGTTGTAGGTTCAATCTCACGATGATTCGACTCTTATATAGCCACCATGATCTTCAAATGAGTGCCACATACTTGTCACAATGTCCGACAACGACTCCCAGAAAGGGAAAAACGTGGTTGAAGTGGACAAAACTGCAGTTGAGAGTTCTTCCTCAGACACCCTCTCTTCACTAGATGCACAGTTTCGGGAAATCACTGATGCTCCAGATATCGACCCTTCTTTCATCGAGTACATGGCTCAGCAGCTCGGAACTCCTCCCAGCGACTTGGACGGTTCTTATCCTCCAGATGTGATTTTCATGGCTGTCAAGTTTACAGAGATTGATGAACAGCAGGCCCTGGAGATTTGCAGAAAGAATCTCAAGTACCATGCCCATGATCCGAATTTTGCTGATCAGAATAAGGATGAGTTGAAGGAGTTGATTGAGATGTTTGAGGGAATTGAGGAAAGTGGAGAAAGTGGAGTTTCTGGAATTCTGGAGAATTTTGGAGAAATCGGAAAAATCGGAGAAAATGGAAAAAACCGGAAATCGTCTTCGGAAAACACCGATTCTCACCTCCCCCACCTCCTCCGCCTCCGATACTGGGCTACAATCTTCTACTGGTGGAGCCCATACCCTGAAGTTCGAGCTGTTACCGACCCCTATGACGACGAAACAAAACTCTGTCTAACCTGGCGAGTATGGGTGCTAGGAACCATTTGGGTTGGTCTGGGTGCTTTTGTGACCCAATTTTTCGAGCCCAGACTGCCAGCTATCATTCTAGGTGCTCCAGTGTGCCAGTTACTCATGTACCCTTCTGGACGTCTAGTTCAATATTGTCTTCCAGATTGGGGTTTCACGTTCAAGGGACACAGATACACGTTGAATCCCGGTGAATGGTCGACCAAAGAGCAACTTCTGGCCACCATCATGCTCAACTGTGCAGGAGGAACTCCCTATGTTGCTCAGAACATTCTCGTGCAGTACATGCCCATGTTTTACAACCAGGAGTGGGCTGGAGGGTTTGGGTATGGTTTTGTGTTGTTGTTGGTGACTCAATTCATGGGGTTTGGGCTTTCTGGCTTGTTGAGAAGGGTCGGTGTTTATCCTGTGACTGCTCTGTGGCCTACAGTTCTCCCTACTTTGGCAGTGAATAAAGCCCTGTTAGCACCTGGAAGAAAGGGAGAAAAGATCAACGGATGGACGATTTCAAGGTACCACTTTTACTTTGTCGTGTTTCTGGCTTCATTTGTGTACTTTTGGATCCCCAATTATCTGTGGACTGCCACGTCCACTTGGAACTGGATGACGTGGATAGCTCCTGAAAATGCTGACTTGGCGATAGTCACGGGATCTATAAGTGGATTAGGGTATAATCCAGTGCCCACGTTTGATTGGAATGTCATTACGGGTATTATTGAACCTGTTCTGATTCCCTTCCATTCGGCTCTTAATCAGTACATTGGGATGTTCATTTCAGGACTTTTTATCTTGGCTGTTTACTATACAAACAACAAATGGACCAGGTGGATTCCTATCAACGATAACTCCTTGTACGACAACACTGGCAATCCTTTTGATGTGAAACGAATCCTCACAAATTTTGTCTTCGACGAAAAGAAATACAGACAGTATTCACCCCCTTACTACTCAGCATCCAGTCTGGTTCTCTACGGAGCAAATTTCGCTCTATATCCCATGGCTTTCCTCTACTCCATTCTGTGTCACTGGAGAGAAATGGGAGTTGCTATGAAAGAAACTTGGATCACCATTAGACATCCATACAGGTCTAATTACGAAGGACTGGAAGACCCGTTTTGCAGGATTCAGAAAAAACACCCGGAAGTTCCCGATTGGTGGTATTACTCCATTCTGTTGATCATGCTAGGACTGTCCATAGCTCTAGTTGAACACTGGCCTACAGATACTCCCGTTTGGGTCATTTTTCTCTGTCTGGGCATGTGCTGTGCCTTTTTACTCCCCTTCTGTATCTTCTACTCAATGTCAGGAGTCATGCTCAATCTCAACGTCATGGGAGAACTGATAGTAGGATACGCTCTTCCAGGCAAGTTTCAGGCCTTGAATACTGCAAAGGCACTCATGATGATGATTGCAGAACAGGCCATGAACTTCACCCAGGACCAGAAACAGACCCATTATGCTCATTTGCCTCCAAGAAGTATTTTTGGAATCCAGCTTTGGGCGACTCTAGTCAACGGACTTGTATGTCTTGGAGTGTTGCAATTCCAAATGCACGACGTTAAGGATATTTGCACTAAAGACAATCCGATGAAATTCTCGTGTCCTAACGAAACAACTCTCTTCTCAGCTTCTGTCATTTGGGGCGTTATTGGTCCCAAACGGATCTTCGACCATCAGTATCCCGTCCTAAAATGGATGTTTTTACTAGGTGCAGGACTAGCAGTTGTCTTCTGGACGGTCCAATTCGGCTTACCTGCTTACCTAATCAAACGGTATCCCCAAAAATCGTCAAAAATCCTCAAATACCAACGGATAGTCACCAGAGCTAACCCTCTCACTCTCTGTTCAGGCATGCTCTTCTGGTCGCCCAGAAACATCAGCTACTTTACTGGAATGGTGTACATAGCCGCACTGTTCAACTGGTACCTGTTGACCCGGTTTCAAGCCTGGTGGAGGAAATACGCCTATGTTTTTTCAGCAGGTATGGACACTGGTGTGGCGTTGAGTGGTATTGTCATTTTCTTTGCAGTTCAGTATAATGATTATGAGCTGAACTGGTGGGGAAATACGGTGTCGTATGCTGGAATGGATGGTAAAGGAGTACCTATACCTCCTCTTCCGGAGGTGGGGTATTTTGGTCCGAGTCCTGAGAATTATCCGTGAAGGAGGAGAGTGGGGGAGCTATGGGAGAGGTGTGGTTGGAATTGTGAGGTCACGGGCTTCATTTTGGTATAATTTATGTTGTAATTCATTGTCTGGAGAAATATTTGTGGCGGTGTAGTTGGTGTATAGTGTGTAGTTGAGACTAGTTGAGAGTTGCTTGAAGTCAATTCATTGTGAGCAAGTTTGCTTGATATTGATAAGTAACCTTGTTATTATTAAGGAGAGCTTATTGAGCAACAGTTAGAACGAGCTGAACTACATTCCATACTCAAGTTAGAAATTGTGTCTATGAACTATTTTTACTGTCGGTACTACTATGTCTTACTGGATCATGAGATACCTGAGAACACCAGATTCGTGACTCAAAACTCGGGAAATGAGAAGATAAACGCCCTTAACATCACAATCTGAGCTCCATGACCCAGACTCAAGTGAACTTCTTCATACCGGTGGTGGTTCGATTGGCACAAAAAGCAATAGTGTTCCAAAATTTGAGCAACAGAACTTCATCGTGTGATCTTTGCGTAAATCTAGGAGCTGTCCTATGGTGATATCAGGAGATCTCCCCCCTTACTTCACTGGATAAGAGATAGTACGCCTAGAGTCCGATTGAGAGTGGATCAGCCACCAGATGCACTCTCGCAGACTCCTGGTACGGCACAAAACCTGACGGACTACTTGACAAAGTTATATCATCTGACAATGAGTTTACAGCGGCATTTGCTATCTGCCAGTTTGAGCTAAGTGGACAAGAAGTACTGTTGAGTATCTGATCCAGGAGTTCATTGGGCCTATCAAACACTCGGTGTCAGCAACTTTTGACGTATCGACAATTAAGATGTGTCCTATTGCGACATATCCAGAAATATGTCCAACAAACCTCAGTGCTGACTAATATCATAAGAGAGCTCCTAACCATACCGGATACTATGTCCTATAATAGAAAGACAGTAGTCAAAACTAAAGACTTTCTCTCTCACTTGAAATCACTAGATAGCTCAAAATGTCAATTTCCGTAATCTTTACCAGCCTTGCTATATCAGTGCCGTGAGGCTCAAAACCACTCCAAGCCTTCAGGCGATTACTCTATACTCTTACACTACTCACCAAGCATAGAGCCCCATTACACTTCCATAAATAGAACGAACCACACCAGCAACTATCAAGCTCATATCGAGTTTTGATTGGCCAAATACCCTCTTTACCCCACCGTTAGTCTCACCTCAGCCGTGCCTTCCTATCTGTGTTATCGGTGCCGTCTCCATGATGCTTTCGGAGGAGGCTTCGGAGAAGGCTTTTAGCCGAGTGATATAGAAATGAGCGTTGAACAATAGCTATGAATTATAATTCATACTGCTGGACAGTTGGTACTACAAGAAGTGATAGCTGGCTAAGAAGATTGATAATGAAGATATAGTGTCTTCACCCCTTCAACTTCGTCAAACTGCTTATTTCCTTTTTCCTTCACTTCTCAAGTTTTGTCCACCTTCTAGGTCTAGCCACTCTATCAGCCACCTGATCCTCTGGTTAAGTTTCCCAACCCGACGATATTAAAACGCTCGCCCTTGTCTTTCTTATCAATGGAGTGATGTTACGAAGGCTAATGTGAGCTTACAGATAAACTAGACGTTAGACGGGAGATCGGGTATAAGACGTTGGTGAACAATAAGTAAATAAATAATCTCCAAGAGGAAGTGTTCAAAAATAGAAACAAATTCAGAAAAACTGGCAAAATCGTCAATACACAAAAACAACAAAAAAGACATCTCAGTACCCCTGTTCTTGGCTGCTACCCCACGCTCCAGGCAAAACGGTATTTATTTCCCGTATCTTTGCTTTTGGGTTTCACCGGTGCAGAGTTTAGCCAGGGAGACGTGAGATAGCGTGGAGTAGAAGTCTTGGCGTGATGAGGGAGTACAGAAGGTGCGAAATTCCATTCTAGGGATAATCCTGATCGCCTTAAACGCTCAAAATACACCCTGAACCAGTCATTATTTCACCTTGTATTTTACACGGCTTATCTATAGCTGAACCTAGCGTAGAAGCTTCACCTTCTCACCATGATAAGACATTGAGAGTTAGAGAGTTAGAGTGGACATTTTTCGGACCAGCCGTTCCGAACTCACAAAGTGCCGTTCGAAGAATGAGGTGGATATATAGCTTGAGGGGGTAGTAACTATGGCCCATCAACAAAGATGTCTGAAAAACCACCTTACTCAGAAAAACCACCCTACGAGAAATCGTCTCTCGAGAACGAGACTGAAATCGGCGAGGTCAATGACGTCCACGAGGTCACTGAGGTCACTCCGGATATCCTCGAGTACGTTGCCCAGCAACTGGGACTCCCTCCTAGCGATATTGACGGCTCGTACTCTCCTGATGTCGTCTACATGGCTGACAAGTTCGTCACCATGTCCGAGGAAGAGGCCATTGCCATCTGCAAAAAGAACCTCGCGTACCACCAGCACGATCCGAACCTCTTTGACCACTACAAGGATACACTGAGTGACTTGTTGAATTCGTACTCTGGCAACCCAGATGACGAAAAAGAAGACGTTGACGGGATGGATCCTCTCCAGAGATCTATGCTTCTTCGATACTGGGCCTGTTTGTTCCACTGGTGGTCTCCGTACCCTGAAGTACGAGCCGTTACCGACCCCTTTGACGACGAGTCCCAAACCTGTCTCACCTGGAGAGTCGTCTTTCTGGGCACCATCTGGGTCGGAGTTTCTGCCTTTGTCAACCAGTTTTTCGACCCTCGAATGCCTGCCATTACCCTTCCTCCCTCAGTGTGTCAGCTCTTGCTCTACCCTTCGGGAAAACTCCTCCAGTACTGTCTACCCAAATGGGGCTTTACTTTCAAAGGACGACGGTATACTCTCAACCCAGGACCCTGGTCGCAAAAGGAACAACTTTTGGCCACCGTCATGGTCAACTGCGCTAACGGAACTCCCTACGTCGCCCAAAACATCTTCATCCAGTACATGCCCATGTTCTACAACCAATCCTGGGCTGGAGGTTTCGGATACGGATTCCTGCTCATGCTGGTCACCCAGTTCATGGGATTCGGACTAGCGGGACTGCTGAGACGTGTAGGCGTCTACCCGGTCATGTCCATGTGGCCTAGTATTCTCCCTACTCTAGCCGTCAACAAGGCACTCCTCGCTCCAAACAGAAAAGAAAAGGTCAACGGATGGACTCTTTCCCGGTACCACTTTTTCTTCATCGTCTTCCTCGCCTCCTTCCTCTACTTCTGGGTGCCCAACTACCTGTGGACGGCCATTTCCACCTGGAACTGGATGACCTGGATTGCACCCAATAATCCCGATCTGGCGATTGTTACCGGATCCGTCACAGGAATGGGCTACAACCCGATTCCAACCTTCGACTGGAACATGATGAACATGCTCATCTCGCCAATCATGACGCCTCTGTACTCCACCCTGAATCAGTACACAGGCATGTTCGTCTCGGGACTTTTCATCTTCGCAGTGTACTACACAAACAACAACTACACCCGATGGCTGCCCATCAACGACAACACCCTCTACGACAACACGGGCAACCCCTTTGACGTCGAGAAGATTCTCACAAACTACATCTTCGACGAGGAAAAGTACAAGAAGTACTCCCCGCCATACTACACGGCCGCCAACCTCGTCCTCTACGGCTCCTTCTTCGCCCTCTACCCCATGTCCTTCGTCTACTCCATTCTCTGCTACTGGAAACAGATGGGCATCGCACTCAGAGACACCTGGTACTCCCTGCGATACATCCACCGAAGCAACTACGAAGGTCTGGATGATCCCTTCTCGAGAATCCAAAAGAAGCACAAAGAAGTCCCCGATTGGTGGTTCTACGCGGTCCTCATCATCATGTTTGGCCTGTCGATCGCTCTCGTCGAGCACTGGCCCACAGATACCCCCGTCTGGGTCATTGTCCTGTGTATCGGCATGTGTGTCGTCTTCCTTTTGCCCTTCACCATCTTTGCCTCCATTTCGGGTATCATCCTCACCCTCAACGTGCTGGGAGAGCTCATCATCGGATACGCGCTTCCAGGCAAGTTCCAGGCCCTCAACACCACCAAGGCCCTCATGGTGCAGATTGCAGACCAGGCAATCAACTACACCACCGACCAGAAGACGACCCACTATGCGCATCTGCCTCCCAGAAGCATTTTCGCAATCCAGCTCTGGGCCACCCTGGTGAACGGTCTCGTCTGTCTCGGAGTCCTCCAGTTCCAGATGCTCGACGTCAAGGGCATCTGCACCAAGAACAACTCGATGAAGTTTGTCTGTCCCGGAGAAAAGACCCTCTTCTCGGCCTCCGTCATCTGGGGTATCATTGGTCCTAAACGAATCTTCGACCACCAGTACCCCACCCTCAAGTGGATGTTCCTGCTTGGAGCCGGTGTCGGAGGACTCTTCTGGGCCTTCCAGTATGGTCTTCCCATGATCCTGTCCAAGAGGTACCCCCAGAAACTCAAGCAGATCATCCGGTACCAGCGAATCGTCACCAAGGCCAACCCGCTCATCCTGTGCAGTGCCATGCTCAACTGGGCGCCCTACAACCTCTCGTACGCCACGGGAGGCCTGTACATGGCGCTCTTCTGGAACTACTACCTCAAGAACCGGTTCCTGGCATGGTGGAGAAAGTACGCCTATGTGTTCTCGGCAGGCATGGACACCGGTATCGCGCTCAGTGGAATCATCATCTTCTTTGCCGTGGAGTACAATGACTATGAGCTCAACTGGTGGGGAAACACAGTGTCGACCGCGGGAATGGACGGACAGGGTGTGCCGCCTCCCCCCCTTCCGGATATCGGGTACTTTGGACCCGGGCCGGACCATTATCCTTAAGATTCAGTTAGTAATGTGTAATTAGAGTGAAAAACAGACGTTTGAACGACCAGTACTGTAGTGAAGTAAGTAGTATCTCAGAGACCATGATCAAAAACAATGCCGCATAGTAGTACAGTGCCAACAGGATAGGTACGAGACACATGATCAACCATCTCATTAGTCCAAAGACATACCAATGAGAGGCCTCAAAACCGGCTGTCATTCAACAACGAAGGGCATCATCACAATGACATGATTGAGCGTGACATCATTTGAAAAATCCAACTGTACATCATCACCAAATACTCACAGAAGGTGACTTTGAATGATTCAAAGTTGAGGGTATCTCATCAATCACATCACACTAGCATGAGTTAAATCAGACATGAAGTACAAGTAGAAGAATTAACACCAGAATGACAACATTCAATACGTCGTTGTAGAAGTCCACTGTAGTATCCACGGTGTCGTGGTAGGTGTTGCATACTCACTGGATAAAGGTGATTGGAAGAGGGTATCAATCACATCAGTGTTCAACCACATCAATGATCAATGGCGGATAGCTGAAACTGAACACGTCAAGTGCCTTATTAGTGTAAGGCCATGTCAAGACTCGAATGACATGAGTGATGAAACGAGTAATACTCACTGAATTGGTGGTTGCAATTGATATGGTGTAGCTGTGGAATAGTTGAAGTGTATCAAAGGGTATCGATGTGTGATGAAGGGTATATGAGGTATCTTGACCTAAAGACTGTTATCTTGCAGATGACAGCAAGGCGAAGTGAGAACACAGAAGATCGGACGTGACACAGAAAGAATAAGGTTAAGCTTCGGTATAGCTTAATTGTCAGATAATGTATGGCGCCCGATTAGGTGCGATTACTAAGCAAATAGACGGGTGGTTTTGAGACCTATGAGAAAAACGAGATTATTTGATGTCACCAACTTGAGCTAATCGGAATGGGTCCCTCTTCACTCCTCAATTACAGCAATCCCTTCTGTTGAGCTAACAACGACTACAGTTAGAGCTTCTGCTAGCACGGAGAAGGCGGAAATCTAGCAAAGAAACTAGATACTTCCCTTTTCGGATTTGGCCGAGGTTGAGTTGGTGGTTGAAGTGAAATGATTCCTTGACTGAAAATCGTCAATGTTTTGGTTCTGTCTTGTGTGTTCTTTTTCTTGTATCTCTGCTTGTCCTCATTCCTCAGTCATATTAGAATGTCATCTACACTTGTGACACCAACCTCAATCACTAACTTTCCCAATTGTGCCGTTTAGGCCGACTGTGCATTATCAAAACGGCACTGTCAAACGGCTTTCAACACAAGATGGTGGGATTATCGACCAGCCACGGCTCTGACTGTTGCAGAACGGCTCTCTAGGCTGCTTATGGTGCGGCTCCTACTATGTTTAAGCTGCAAACTTCGCCGAATGCCTCTCTATTCTTCTAATGAATCAGCTCAATCTATGCTTCAGCTTAGAACTACTCCATACCTCATAGGGCTTGTCAACAAAATGTAGATGTACTTGAAGTAGCAAGAAAGAAAATGAATAACTCAGTAGCAACATTCAATTAGAGCCACAAGATTCCCTTTCTTATTTATTCTAAAGATGCATTAGAGCTATATACCTAGTAAGCCGGTTATTGATTCCTCATATAACATCATGGTCTCACATCATCGGTCTTCCCCCTTCAACAATTACTTAGCAATACTTACCACAACCTTAATTACTTCAGCCTCTACTTACCAGCCCCATGCAGCTCATACCCCTACACCTTATTACAAATGCAAAACACTGTCATGTAGAATCACGTAATACCACTGCCCTCTTCATTGTCTTCTTTACCACCCTCCCCCTACGCCTTTGTCCTTCCTCCTCTTTTCTCCCCTTTTCTCATGCACAATTTGTCACCCTACCCCCACTCTCCCCCCCACTCTTAGTCTCTCCCAATTCCCCACACAACTCTTAAGCCTCAACCCTCCCTCTCTCTCTACATGCTCCGACTCAACACCGTAGCTCGACAACTCCGTCCGTTTTCCACGTCACAACCCGCCATGCAGTTTTTCCTCGTCCAGGTCCAGGACAAGCCCGGAGTGCTTGAAAAGCGAATGTCGCTACGACCCCAGCATCTCGAGGCCCTGGAAAAAAAGATCGCCGGCAACAACTTTATCATTTGCGGAGGAGGAGTCGCGGACAAGCACCCTGCTGCTGGGGAAACGCCTCAGGTGACTGGATCGACTCTGATTGTGCAGACGGACGACAGAGAGGGTATTGTCGAGAAACTCAAGGGCGATGTGTATGCTACGGAGGGCGTCTGGGATTTGACAAAGGTGGAGATTCAGGCGGTGAGTATCTGAGAGAGGAACAGCGAAGCTGTTTCGAACGGACCAATTAGCGAAGACAACGAAGTTGTCTGAGCGGACCAATCAGAGAAGCGCAACGAAGTTGCTCTGAACGGCAACACTTTTGAGGGAACTACAGGAGTGAAGATAGCGCAGCTATCTGAGCGGCAACACGATTGAGTGGACAACTAGCGAAGACAACGAAGTTGTCTGAGAGAACCAATCAGTGAGGAACGACGTTCTGAACGGCAGCACATCTGTCATCCACAGTGAATGGCCACGAACCCTGAGCGGCGTCAATGGACTCGCAGTAATCGACGACGTTGCTCTGGTTGGCTAAGTTAGTGAAAGCATGGAAGTTCTGAACGCCAGCACAAGTTACTCACTGAGAAGGGCAATGACGACCAGCTATCTGATCGGTGACGTTGTTGAGTGCTGTGTTAGTGAAGGGCAATGAAGTGCGGCTACACAACTGCCTCACAGGGCAAGTCTGAACGGCAGCACAATGGACTCACTGAGAAGACAGCGAGGCGTCTGGACGGCGCACTGTGAACATCTGCTTAGCCATTGAGTGACTACAATGACCAGGCGTTTGCTCATTGAGCAACACAGGCCACATGTGCCAAGTGGGGTCATTGACTGGCAGCTCTGGTCATGTCTAGCCAATGTCACGTGTCTAGCTAATGTCATCCACTGACCCCCACAAAGGGAGCGCTCCTCAGTGTGACACTGGTCATGTCGTGTGGTCAGACCATTGAGTGCCATTGGCTGAAGGTCAGGTGTTGTCATGGTGACTTGTCATTTACTGTACTCACGTTTAGGCTTATGCTTGTCTTCTTGTTGTTCATGTGATGATGATGAAGTTGGGAGTTCAGGGGACCTTGGCTTGATTATATATTAAGCTGATGTTCGATTTTGGTCTCTACCACGTCGACCTTATTTGGTGACCACAGTGGTGATGTCGCTGCTCCATGGCATTCCACTAACACAGATGTTCATGCCCCCTTTCTACTCCAACCGACTGCTAGACTAGTCCGTAGTAATGAATAGCATATGAAGGAGAGTGTGTAAAGATCTGATTTGAATGATGTCCAGTGTATAGTTCAAATTTGAGGTTTGTATTGGTTCACAGCTAGACATGTTGTGTTCACCTAGATGACTGACAAATAATTGTATACCAAATGATACTGCTGTTGATAATTCTGGTTCAGTCTGGGTCTTGAGTGGAAGAGGTACGATAAAAAACGTTGTTGAATGGAGAAGATTCTTCTAAGGTGGAACTGCTGACCTCATTTGGTGAGCACTAAAAGTTATTTCCTATCCTGAATCTATAGACGAGAGCACTCAAGCATGTCTGAGTGCAGTACCACATCCGGCGGCTTAATTATCAAAACAGCGTGTTATTAGTATCATTCTAACCGCCAGAGCTCCAAAAATACAACTGTAAAGCTCTCCTAGCTGTATCTATGTTCAGTAATGATATATTCCCCAAAATATTACCACACCAAAATAAGCTATAGGCAATTTCCGAGCCGCACAAAAAACAAATAGTAAATGGAATAAGTATAAAAAAAAAAAAGGCTGGGGGTGGGGTTTTAGCCCGTTAAAAAAAGGCATTATACAAAGGGGACGAGGGTAAAATTGGGACTTAAGATTTGAAGGGCCGTTTTAAGACTATGTACGACTTCACTGATTGATACCTCTTCTTTCGACCAAGTAAAAAGCACATCCATGTTTAGTTTACCAAGTTAAGTATGTACTTGTAAGCTTATTTGTATCTAAGTAATTTAATGGAAAAAGGGTAAGTAATACCGGAATACATCACTACCAGAATCGAGAAACAGTAATGACTGATTACACTGTACTCATGGAACATATTTCAGGTCTTTCAAGCTCTGCCAAGACTTCACTATAAGTATCATCCAACATCAATATACACAGCCACCGGTAACTACCGAAGATAAGACACTACAATGCAGTCCATTTTAAGACAGGCATCGATTCATTGCTTAGTTAAAGATTACTTGAATGCAAAAGTCACCTGGGGGATCCAATTCGAGGAACCAGGGACGCTGCAGATCAGATCAATATATCATTTGATATATAATCTTTAGGAGATCACTCTCATGACACTATAGCTAGGTAATGTTACAATAAGTCACCAGAAAATACCCTTCTTCCAAAAGTAGGTCATGTCAATTTAGTTAAGCTTAGTTGGGATCAAATTGATGGTTGAACGTAGTTGACACAACATACCAGGCTGAGACCTGAGAACGCAATGAACTCATCAGCTGGCACTCCATAGTGTCAAAATGATCCTGTTGATCTCCCCTTTCCTACGATACTACTCTAGTGCATCAGTAGTTGTAATTGTAACTTATGACGTCCTCTTGTGAAGTGAGTCTGATAAGGATGTTCACAACGGAGACAATACAATCAGCGCTGACTAATCCCGAACTACCTGCTCAGATATAAAACCTCTTATTCTTCACAATCAAAACAATCCATTGACATCTATCTATCTACCAAAACATTCATTCCAAACCACGAGTCATTTGGACAGTTGAGAGGGTTCAGAGTTGTCCGAGTCCAAGGTCTCGTTTAGGTGTTCCACTTCAGTCAGCAGTTTCACACCTTTCTCAGTTGCAGCTTCAGTTATCGCCTCAGCTGCAATTAGTTCGTCAATCTCATCCACCTCCTTCTCCGTCATTTCATAATGATACGTGTCCAAATACTCGTCTGCGATTCATAGTCTTGAGAGAGCGTTGGACAGTCGACTGACCTGGCCAAAGTCCATCTTGGACAGAGCTTCGTACCGTTCCACGGGTCTTACCTTGTTCAGCTCAGACAAAGGAAGCTGCTGGTAACCTCCGTTTCGGTAAAGACCGAAATTTCGATGATCCCAGGGCTCCAATCCATAAGCCAACCGCAGGAAATGGCTCTGGAACAGACGCGACAGTTTATCGCCATGCTCATTAAACTTGGTCGAGTTGAACATGTACAGCACGTCTACAGCATGATGGGCACGCTGGTCGGGGTTGTGGGGGTTGGGTTCGTCGACAGCAAGACGGTAGACACGAGCAGTGGAGCCCTTCTCACGTGCTTCAACCATTTTTTTGAACAAGAGATGGTTGAAGTAGTTGAAGGTGGCGTCGGTTTTGAGATCGAGGCAGGCAGATTGGACGTCTTGGCCTTCCTTAATGCCATACAACTCGCCAATCTCTTTACCGACAGGAGACTTGGCCACCTTGGCAAGCAGGTCCTCATCTTCTTGCTGGTTGATGGGCAAAAAGTACAACATTCCCTCGTCCTTGCAGTCGGAGATGATCAACTTATCCAACCAATCAGGAGTCAGATGCTGTTTCCAACCAGGCTCAAAAAAGTCGCCATCATCACAGGTCATACAAACGGCAATGTTGAGTTTGACCTGGGCGGCCAGGAGGTCTTTGTCTGACAGAGAAGACAGGTCTTTGACATCCACACCCGCAACCTTGGCCACCTTCTCCTCCAATCTGGCATGCCACTTGGGAGGCTGAGGAGTGATGGTCTCCAGGGTTCCGCTCATCATGACTGCGTTTCTGAACAGTTTCTTGCCATTCATCGAGTCCTTGATGAGCATGTTGTGGACAGCCACGGATCCGGCCGACTCACCGGTCAACGTGACATTCTGCGGATCTCCTCCGAAATCCTGAATGTGCTGGTTGACCCACTGACAGCCCGTGTACTGGTCCCACGAGCCCCAGTTGCCTTTGCCGTTTTTGGTCAGGAAACCAGACAATCCCAGACGGTACTCGATGCACACGTGCACAATGGGTTTGCCTACTCGCACGGATTCAGCAACGAGATACTGAGGCTCGTAAATGAGGTTGTAGATGCTGCCCTCGAGGTTGGAGCCTCCATGGATCCAAATTACGGTGGGCAGTTTGGCGTTGGCAGCCACGCCCTTGGGACGGGTCACAATCAGATTGTCACACAAAAGCCCATCCTGATACGTGTCCACATTGACTTTTTCCCAGAGCTCGTCCGGAACGGAGAAAAAGTTGAACGGAGTGCGGGACTGAGGACACACGGGACCCACCTTGGTGGCGTCAATATGAGCGCCCTGCCAGTCGTTTTTGAGCACGGGTTTCTCGAACTTGCCGGGGATGTCGGCGTACCGGATGTTCAGGAATTGTTCGACAGTTCCGTTTTGGACGGTGTTTCCGGTAACGGAGGCGTTCAACGATGGGAGTTGGAGGGACATCTTAATAACGAGTTTTGTCCTTTAGTATCGTAGTGGTGATGTGTCTGTGTCCTTGGCTTTGCTCTGGAACTTTGGGGCTGAACTTTTGGGAACTTTGGGCACTGTCACTTTGGGGCACTTTTCTATCGTGTCAGGTGTCCTCTTGGGTTCTCGTCACTTTCTTCAAGTCGTCAGCAGTCGTCACCTTTAAATCATGGAATAAAGTCGGGCTGCATGGTCCGTGCATGCGTGTGGGGTGCATGAGAAAAAAAGGAGGGTGGCTGATTGTGTGTTGTGGAGAGGTGGTGTGACGATTCTAAGGGTACCAAAATGATCTTCTAGTTTCACACGTTCTTTTCCGCCCACTCACATCTCCATAGCACGCCTACTCGGCAAGTTGACCACTTTCCCATTTCTCTCGGCTAATAATTATACTTTAGCCTGACTTGAACTCATGTGAGAGGTTGGAAGTATTCAAGAAGCGAATAAAACGGAATATACACAATTGAACTGGATTTGAGGCCGTCTGCAATACCCTCTAATAACGGCTCAGTTTTTCTGGTATTTTCCTTCATTTTTCATAATTTTCAAAGCATGTCAGAAACTGCTCTCAATGCTGAGAAAACTTCGAACACTCACAACACCTTCAAAAATCCAGGAAAAACAACGCAAGAAGTTGCAATGACTTTCTAGAGCGTCAATATAAACTCTCCCGTTTTTCTCACACCGCCAACTCTTCTTTAACGGCTCATTTTGTCTATCCTCTATTTTTGCCCTACAACTAGGTGATTAAAGTTATGACTAATCACACTGACATTAGCATGAAAGTCTGACAATCCCTATCCACCAGACGCAGAAAAAGAGCAATCGCCCTAAATTTCGGTCACGTGATTCAACAAGGCCTGACCACCACCCTCAGTACCCTAACCCTGGAAAATAGCTTCTTAAAACCCCCATCACCTCGGCTCGTTTCCTACCCCACACAAATAAGGTTGGCCGAAAAACCGTTAATCCCGACACATCGGTATCAGGGTTAGGGTAGGGAGAGAGCCAGTTCCGGGGAGTTTTCGGGGGTGGTGGGAAGGTGCAATGTCATGTGACCAAAAAAGTATGTACACGTGATATGTCATGTGACTGTGAAAGGCGGATATGGGGCTAATTGGGGGGTTGGTGGGGTTGACGTAAAATTTTGCTTAGTCAGCATCTTTGAACTGGTGTGGTAGCTCAGAGGAACACTCTAGAGCTAAAGGAGTAGTCTAGATCAATTTCTACTGCGCTTAGGAGCACATTGATAGGTTTTAGTATGTTTTTGGAAAGTATTTGGAAGATTTAGGTCACTACTCTTTGGTAAGAGTGTTAGATAGTGACAAGAAGGAGTACCTGGAAGTACCGGTACTCGTACTCTGATTAGAACAGAAGTTGGCATAATTAGATTCAAGATAGAAGATTCAGTAGCGTATTCATAACCTCTTTTAGCTAATAGAGTCTCTTAGAGTCTCTTTGTTTGAAGCTCTCAAAATGTTAACTAAGGCTCAATGTGGCATATAGAATATTGGAAGACGATATTGTAAGATTGAGAGATTGAATAGAAAATCCAAAGGTTCTAGAGTGCTTTTCACGGCTTAATTTCACTGTGGGCAAAATTTCAAACAAATTGGCCACCATTAGAGCAACTTATGACTCTCTCAAGTTACTTACACTATCCCAACTAGATTTAGTTATAGCTTTAGACAGACTTGACAGAACACCACAGAATCAGCCACAGTTATCCGATTTTCGAGATCTCAGATGGAATTGGCTCTTATGAGCTCCTTTGTTTACCCCCAAAACCCATTTTCAGAAATAGCCATTATATCACCCTCAAAAAAGGAAAAAAATCCTAAAAAACCAGTACAAGTCATATAACCACTGAAGTGAGACACTCCGAATTCATATTCCTGAGTCAGTAGCACTTAACTTGTGTTCAATATCATGGGCTAGACCATCAGATAATACCTACAAACCTAGCAGAACTCTCGACCACCGAAAACAAGGTCCACAAAGAGCCAAGACTTCTAGCGCAGATAATATTTGTGAGACATGTCATCGTGATTGTGCTGACTATCGAAGTTAATGTGTCTAGACGGTACCGCAGAGGTAGTTCAACTTGGATGAAGTCTTTAGTCACATGACCAAGTCTCATAATCAAATGTAGTCACATGACTTGCATTACTGCATTTGTGGAGTTGCTGTATCTCAAGATCTTTCCTCAATGTTTCGTTGACCTCGGCTTATCATCTGACTTTGGAAATGTACGCGACACTTGCTATAAACATGGGCGTTATTGTCAGGCTTGAACAAACGAAAGAACTATTATCTCTTTATCCATCTCTTATAGACTAATTTTTTGACCCAACTAATGAGCTAGCCCAACAATGTTTGTATGTATAGTCAGGCTAGAGACGCACTAGTGGGTATAAATTTCAGGCGGCTTAACTCCATTAGGGGTCCGATTTAATAGCTGAAGGAGGAAGAATGATAAATCGTCTCAAAGGAGTTAACGGAGTAATAATTTGTCCAAAAGGGGATAACGGAGTAATAAATCAGCCAAATGGAGTTACCCAGAACCGAATGGAGTTAACAGATTGATAAAATAGAGTGTTTCATAACTTCCCAGTTAGGATGGAATGTCACAAGGTGCATACAAGTGCATACAATATGGCAGATAAGTGGAGAATTAGGATGAGCACTGTGACGTCAATTGACATGGGATTACAATGTAAAGTAAATCATTTTGAAGCTGCGGTTTTTCTCTACATTTCTGTCAACTTGAATCCCATTTTCACCAGCTTCTCCACATTTTGTTCCAATAACCCTCCCCCTTGTCTCTCGTATGTCTCAGAAACCAGTCTAACACTTCCCCTCCAAAAGTGGGTCTAGATTCAGGGCTGGCAGGCCTTAGCCGCGGTGGGCATATCGATTTTGACGTTTTAGACGTCTATAGACTCTAGTATTTGTGGATAGAGTATCGTTTAGGTGAGTCAAATTGGTGATGCATTTGGAAGTCGAAATTGGGGCTTCAACCGAATTTGAGCGAGGAAAAAGCAGTCAGAGGGTTTGTGGGCGTGGTTGGAAGGTGTTCTGGCTCTTTTCTCAAGTTTTACGTCTTTTTTAAGGCTCATTTCGAGCTTTCCTGATTTTGAGAATTGGAGGATCTTCAATGACTTCTGTAGATCAGACTTACCCAATCTCTCTTTCCAAGGTTATTTGCGTCCCCTCATATTTGGTGGAGTTCACTCAGGTGGAGAATCATAGAACAGGGTTATGGACAGTGTTGTAAACATGTACTACGAGTACGGCTACAAATCAGAGTTGAGTGTTGCATATAGCGTAGTTACGGCATTAGCTTATAGCCGAATTCCAGCGTCACATGTACCTTTGTAGCCTCACCTCTCTGCATCATATTGTCATGTATAGAACGTCCTGTATAGAACGGCTACAGTATCAATCTCAGCGTCTTCTCGAACAGTTTAAGCGAGATGTAAGCTTAATGTGCGTTTGCCTATCAGAAGGAGATCAGTGGGGTGAATTGACTAGCTTCGTAGAAAAACCATCAGTACAGTTGGGATGAAAAGTATACCAAAATGACCGTAAGACTTGGTAGATTACGAATCTGAACTTCTCGAGTTTCTACAGTGTATATTTCAAAATTTCTCCCACTTCTTCTTTTGCGTCTCCTCCCCCCACCCCTCAAGCTCTCGTTCTAGCTTATATTTCAGCATGCCGCTTCAGGAAAATTTTCTGGGCTAGCCACATCGCTCACGCATGCTGGAGCACGTTTTTGAGAGGAGATGGAGCTTCGTATTCGTTATTAGGGTAGCAAGGGTTCATGCAGGGTAGATCACGACAGATTGTGGGAGTAAAGAAGATGAGTAGCAAAAGGCGAGAAATAGGAGTAGTAAAAAGGTGTTCGCTCACGTGATTACCTTTTCCACCGTCTTTTCTAGTTTTTATTTCTTTTTTTCTCCAGTTTTTTCCCTTCCCATCACCTCGCCAAGTTCCACGGAACCTGCAATAACTGGCTCCTATTACTGACGCATTTGTCCATAGACTAATGAGTTATGCGACGTATAGCACTATGAACGGCTCATCGGGGTCTAGATCTGAAGTCTGAGTATTGTCATGTGCAGTTGACGCAATACAATACGATACAAGACAATACAATAGGTTGACGTCTTTGTGCTTTGAACAAGTGACAGTTCTAGATCGGAAAAGGCCTGTGTCAGCTCTTTGTGTCCAGAGTAACAATACCATTGTTACAGACAAAAGAGGAAGTAGGTGGTTATCAGCAGAGTACCAGAGCTTTTTCTTCAGAGAACAGGCTGAACACTTGAAAGCTATACTGTTTGAAAGCCCCACCTCGTCTGATCAAAATGATATACTTCTCATTGCTGTCCCATCACTCTAGCCTTTTATGTAGTGTTTTCCTCTCCCCCACTATTGTCCCAACAACAATACTTATCACTACTTACATGCCCCATTTGTCCAAATAAGGTGGTGATGTTAGTGACACAAACACCCTCCCCCAATTCTAGAGAACACGTATCCTTAATATCCTACTCTTCTTTACAAAACCACAGTTCAGCAAGCAAGAGTAAGTGCAATAATCAATGCCACATGAACGCCCACTAACACAGAAACATCAGCACACCAGCTGACTAATCTACCCATTGGATTAATACGCTGACTAATCTGATGACTAAGCCGCTGACTCAGCCACTTCATCTATTTTGTCACCCCCCTCCTCCTGTCACACGCAACGGAAGCAGAACACCATGCCGCGGTCTCCGTACGGTCGCCAAATCACAGTCGTTACTGCCAAAGCGAGTGGCCACACCTAGTGGCTGCGATGTGTGACGTTGGGGTGTGGGGGTGGTGTCATAGGTGGAGTGGTGGAGTTGTTGTCTTGGTTATGAGTGTAGTAGTTGGTTACTGTTCTCCAGGTGTCAGATTTTGGTCTCAGCAAGAGAACATCCTGTTCGTCTTTCGTTCTTCATGTCCAACAAATTGAGTCTCAGATATCCAGATCCCCTTCAGTTGTCTTGTCCTCCAAGTTTCAGGTCCCTCTGTTTGTCACTTTGGAGTCAACTCGTGGGCAGCCCTTGACTACCGGTACCACGTCTACTTCTACAGTCGATGATGTTCTACAATTGTTCAGGTTCTTCAATTGTTCATGTTCTTCAATTGACCAAGGCTCCACACCCTCTACATCTTCTGAAGGGTTGGGTTTCCACTCCGGACATTCTACGGCTCAGCGTTCATTCACATCCCCCTTGTTGAAGCATGTGGTTGATTACTAATTCACAGCGTTCTTGTGATTCACAGCTTCCTTGTTGATGATTACAAGCATGTGACTATTGATTCACTGCTTCCTTCCTACGTCTCCACTCTGTTCATTGGTTGATTTGCTATATGCACGTGGCCACGCGCAGTTGCTCTATGTACATCACTTGGAGAGGGTCTTGCCGTCCCGGGCCTGCTTGAACATGTGCACGGCCGAGTTTTTGTTTCGGAGCACGCCGCCAAACAGCACGTACTCGCTGACGTCCACGTGGGCGTCCCGCAGCTTGTTGAAGAACTTGACGGCGCTCCAGCCGGCGGTCTTCTGGTTGAAAAAGCCCCGTGCCTGGGGCTGGTGGCCCTGCTTCATCTGCTGGTAGCACTCGACGGCGTACAGATGGTCGGCGAGGGTGGCCTTCTTGGCGATGAGGTCGCCCTGCTGGCCGTTGAGGGTCACGGCGCCCCACGAGTGCTTCCACACGCCCTGGGGGCTCTGGATGGGCTGGAACTCCTTGTCCTGGTAGTAGTTTCTGGCCGCCAGAATCTTGTGGCGCAGCTTCCAGCCAAACACGCCAATCTCCTTGATTCGCAAGGGCGTGTCCTTGGTGAGGTATGCGTCCAGGCCGCCCTCGCGTCGGATCGTCGACAGCACTCGAGGGACGGTGGTGAAGCGGATGTTCTTGCCGAGCGTCTCGCTGGGCATGGTGGTCTTCTGGGCGTTGGGCTTCCACTTTCGCAGCGTCTTGTTCTTGAACTCGGACGATCGGTAGCCGTTGGCGATGGTTCGGCCGCCAAACAGCGCTCGGTCTCCTCGCTTGAAGGTCAGCGACTCGCCGTAGGGGTACGGAGGGTACTTGGGCTTGCTCAGGGGGATGACGACCTTGTAGTCGACCTTTCTGTCGCCCACGGCCGGCTGGTTTCGCGGGTTGAGGTACAGGTCCTGGTTGAGGGCCTTTCGTCGGGTGATGTGTTTGTAGGTCCGGGTGGCAGCCACGGCAGACGTGCTGAACGCCCGCTGGGAGCCGCCAGACACGCTGAGCTGGGCCAGGCAGGAGGTCAGGGACAGCATGGTCGGGGGTGTGTGGTGGAGGTTGATCTGTGAGTGTCGGGTTTTGTCAGCTTTTGGCGAGATTTGAAAATTTCACTCTGCAGGAGGTTGTGGGTTCGATTCGGAGGGGCGACGAATTTTGGATTAAAAATAGGGAGTTCTGTGAGTATGCGAATTAAGGTTTGGTGGATATGCAGGGGAGACATGATCCGAAATCAATCTTGGCGGCTCTGAAGCAAGGAAGAAGTGACTTCTGACTATACGGTGGTTTGACCTTGTATTTGTTTCCAATGATGTTGAAGCGTTTACTTTCTGGACGTCAATGCAGGAAGCTACTAGCTTGATACAGGTTGATGTATAGAACGCTCTGCTGTTACTGGCAAATGCTTTTGTTCCTTCTTATGCTATCTGATACTAACAAATGCTTGGGTTAGCGTTCCGTTCTCACACCCGCTCTAATAGCGCGACAGGAACTCGGCGAGAAACTCGGTGGCTTCGTCTTTGCTCAGAGGCTCAAGCCATTCTTTCAAGACCTCATGCTTTGGCTTCGCTGAGCGGCACTTTTCCACAACGCACTCTAACAGGTGCTCTTTCACGGTGTCGTTTCCAGTCTGAACAGCTCTCTGCCATCCGAGTATGATATCTTGAAAACTGACTGCTGGGTGTTCGAACCCGAGAATCTCCGTCTCGGTAGCCTTGACCAAGTCTGGCAGTTGGTACAAGCTTCCGATCATCATGAGCGCCGTGAGAATGTCCATCGGGACGCGCAATTTCTCTCCGTAGAGGTAGGACACGAGGTTTTGGACCCATTCCAGAGGATAGTCGAGTTCCAGCATATTGTTTTTTGTTTCGAGACAGTCGTTTTTCATCAAAACGTCAAAGTACTCCCAGTAGGTCCGGAGAACCAGGGTATGGACGGGAATTTTCTCTCCACAGCTCACAATGGTAAAGTCGCTGCTTTCTACGCGTTTTCGGATCAAGGTGACGTCTTGAGCTGCCTTGATGGTGCCCACTTGGACGCTGCTGAGCTGTCGAGTGTCCAGGTCGTAGAGCCAGAACGAAGTTTCGTCACCAGCTGACATGCTGAAGTTGCACTTGGGTCCCTTCACCTTGTAGTTCCACTTCTCGGGCATCTCATGAAAGAACAAGAAGCATTGGGAGGTATGCGTAGTATCGTGATCATCGTTTTCAGTCAGTCGAACTCGGAGAGTATTCGTTTCCGGGTCTGCAATGGCCTTGAATTTAGCGGCATCGAAGCGCAGACTGAGCTGAGTCTTTTTTGTCTCTCCTTCGGTACAGATTTCAGCCATCGTCGATGTACTTGTAGGTTGGTGATACTGTAGAAGGTTGCTGATAACTTTATTATGGATAAGTAAAACAATTATAAAATAAAATTAAATAAAATTAAATGAAATAAAATGAAATAAAATGAAACCAAGAGCCCACCTCTCCTTACTTGCTTATGAAAACAAATCTGGGGTTTTAAACGATTTATTCCTTTCTGCATGTATTCACCTTCTACAGTAATAAAACCCCATCTAACAGATTTTTTTAAATTCTTTTATTTTATTGGACTAAATATGGACTAATCAAGGCTGAAGGCTAGACTGAGGGGTTAGAATGTGAATCAGTCATATTCATCTGCTTTTCTTAGTTGTTGCATCATTCTTTTGTATGACCTCCATACAGAGACTGAGCATTTCAAGCAAGTCTTTCTTGGCCAAGTCAAAAAGTTCATCCTTTATAAGAGACTTTTCAGAGAGGCTCGACTTTGTATACCTTGCTATTATAGCTGTAGTGAGACGACTAGTTGAACCCCATACGACATAGTGCTGTTTCCATGCCACAATCAAGTCTTTAAGAGGAACACAATCCATTGGATGTGTCATCACATATGAGAAGGCAGAACGATACAGTTCTGGAAGGCAGTGGATGAATGAAAAATTTAAAATACCAATGAGATCGACAATTCCCACTTCAATAGTCTGACCATACAGGTAGCAAACCACCAGCTGTACCAATCTCACAGGATGTTGGAGTTTCAGCACTGTTTGGTGTTCTAACAACGTCTCAAAGTGAGGCCAGTAGGTCTTTAAAACAAGAGAGTGAACAGGAATCGATCCACCTTTGCATTGAATAGATGAGTCGCACGTTGACGCATTTTTCATGATTTTTGTGGCGTCATGAGATGCTTTGAAAACAAATGGACACTTGTACTTCTGGCTGTTTCCAACACGTTTCAGAGACTTTCTTTTCCAGTCCAAAACGAATTGTTCGGTGAGCTTGTCGTCTTCGACACTTAACGTGATCTTGTCACCATCTTTGGTAAAAGTCCATTTGATTGGTTCTCCAGATGAACTTCGACGAACAGGACCAAATTGAAAATTGCCGTGCTCTGTTTTTTTGGAAACTGTCAACTGATCACCCTGTGTGAATGCTCTTACAAGATGTGGAGTCGAATCTGTAGAATCCGTGAATGAAATCGCAAGCTCCGGTGAATGCTGAGTCTCTGTAACTGTCATTGTCGATGGGATGGTGGCAAAATCGTCTAGGTGAGTAAAGACTAAGGCGGATGTCCAGACTTGGTACTAGTCTAGTTTGAACGCGATCGATTGACACATGGAACTAAATGATTTCCAATGGCATCTGTTTCAGAAGTGATAGAGTTGTACTTCCGTTCTGTCTCTATGACATGATCTGCGTTTCAAATTGGAAAAAGACCGACACCGAGGTACCGGTACCCTACACGTCAACTTCTCTCAACAGGTGCTTGTTGTATTATCACTTTTTCCAAATAGCCTTGTGTCAAAAAGACAGACAACATGTGGATGATTTTTTACCAGTTCTCCGATCTCCGATGTTCTAGATCTCATCTGCCACACTCTAACTCTTATCTCATCAGACATGCATAATCTGCGCAATCCGAAACATCAAATCTTATCAGCCAAAGAAACAAGAGTTTCAGCAGAGACTTGAATATTGACCCGGTTTCACATCCGGTTCACCTACATGTAGCTGGAAGATGGTCTTCGTCTTTTGATCAACTAAAATAACATTAACTCCTCTATTTACTGTCAGTATTGTGATGGACTGTCGTGCAGTCATCTTTCCCATCGTAAAATATCAACCGGCTTCGCCTCCTGATATTTATTAGTGCGCGTGGAAAAATCAACCGGCTTCGCCTTATGATATTTCTCAGTGCTGCGGCCCAATCTTCAATCCCCGGCCATTCTTTCTCGGCTGGTTCACACTCATCGGCGCAGTGGCATACGTCTTGCCTCCGCCACCCGCCAACAACGGCGTGTTCACCCCGGCCTCCTGCCTCAGCACATCGGTCCTGCTCTTGGGCTTGGGCTTGGTGACCACCACGGGCTGAGGTCTCTGCTCCTCGTCGGGCTCCCTCGACTTGCCAAGGAACACCCACAGGAGACAACTCAGAATGGCAAAGAAAGCCACCAAACCAATAATGATGCCAATGAAGATGGCCACGGGGGTTCGCAGATGATCATGCGAGGGGAACCAGGGGTTGTCAGGAATAATCCACGACGGCGAAAGAGGTCTGTCGATGGCAAAAACAGTGGCATTGTTGGACGCAATACCTCTGTTGAGAATCCGGGCCTCACGGTCAATGCCCTGGAAGATGGAGACCATCAGCAGCTTCTCGGAAAACTTTTTGGCCACAAGACTCACCCCGCTCTTCAGGGTGGACGCACTGCCTCCAGAAGAAAGAGTGTTGTTCTGAATCACGTGCAGCTTCATGTAATCCGAGAGATCGGGGGAGTGGATGGAAATGTTCTCGGCCGTCATCGAATCTTCTGAGGGGACCAGGAAAGAGTACCCAAGAGAAGGATCCAAAGTGTAGGACAGGTTGGCGACTTGAAGCAACTCCATAAAGTCACTGTTGGTCGTCTCAATGAGATTAGAGACTGTCACATCCAACGAATGGGGAATGTAGACGTTCTCAACAGTGTGGACTACGCCAGAGTTGAACAGAATATCGTACTCCAGCTCGTTCACAATGTACTTGTCGCCTCCCACTGAAACAAAGTCCTGATGGCCCTCAGTCTCCCACGAAATCGACACATTGTGACTCTTGTCGTACGTGGGGAGCTTGACAGGTTTCGAGTCAGAGTAGAAAGGACCGTGGAAGATGAGAGAATCGAAGAGGACAGTCAGAGCAGTCTTGTTACTGGTCAAATACTCCGTGGTAATTCCCAGATCATCCCAAGCTGTCGTAGTGGGCAGAATAACCGTCCATCCAGCGTAATTCAGAGGCAACTTCAACCGCCCAAGCTCGTTCAAATAGTACAAACTTCGCGACGTGTGGAAAATGGGAGCCACGGAAGACGCCAGACCAGACGGAGGCTCCATCTCCTCGTCAATCAGGTAAATCGACGAGTTGCCGACGACAAACAGATTGGTGTCGTACTTTGGCGACTTGACAATCCGTCGGTCGTTGATCACAAACTCGTCCGTCACCTCGTCGTAGGACAGCTTGAGCCGCTGCGACCGGTACCCAATCTTCTTGGACTTCATTTTCGTGTCGACGAGAAGATGGTTCTTGTGCTTGAACAGGTCACGTGAGAGAATGAGTTCGGACTGGGTGAAATGGTAAGCGCCGCCTTCGGAGTAGAGCCCGGAGGAGGTGGATGTGGAGAGGTCCGATTCGAGAGCAGCGAGAAGGGCAGCCTGCTCGTCACGGGACAGGGAAGACTCCCGGTGGTGCGCCAGGTCACGTGAGATGTCATGTGACTTGGAAGTGTGGCTTTCGGCGTTCACCTCGCTTCGCTCGGCGAACGCGCTCGGCTTCTCCACCGGCGCAAACACCGTCTGCTTCCCCCCCTTGCCCTCAATCAACTCCCCCAACCCCGCCAGCCGCAACAGCGCGACAAACCGGTCCAGACCCAAACCCTGGAGCGCCATTCTGGGAGTAAACGTCAGCAGCTCCTCACGTGACAACAAACTGTCGTACACGTGAATCAGCCCGTTCTGGCAGGGAATGTTCCGCACCAGCGGCTCCCACGTCTTGTTGACGGTCAGCAGCTCCGAGAACGAGTACACCGTGCCGTCACGTGACGTGTACTCCCGCGGGCCCTCGTACACGCCGTCACGTGACCCGTACACCAGCCCATCCACGATGAAGTGGTCCAGAATCCGCTCCAGGTCGCTCTGGCCGTCGCGGCACGTGAGGTACGAGTCCATGAGCGGCGTAAAGACCCGCATGGCGCTGTTTGACGGCGCCAGCAAGGTCATGTTGCTCAGATCGCCGAGTTTGGCCTCCTTTGCGAGCTTGGAGAAGTGCGACAGCCGCGGAATCTTGCCGATTTCCTTCTGCCACGTCGACGGCAGCGCCAGCACGTGCTCCAGGACCTGCACGTAGCCGCGCTGGCGGCCGGCCTCCAGGTCCGTCTCCACGACGTCGACCTGGTTGACGCTCATGGTGTCCCTCTTGTGGTCGACCACAACGTCGACGGGCACGTGATCCAGGGCCGTGAGGAACACGTGCGAGCCGTCAGTGGTGTTTTCAAAGGTTGCCGAGCCGTTGAGAATGTGGTACAGCAGCAACTCTTTGGTCACCTGCCCGCTGAACTGGGCAAACGCCCCGTTGTCGGGGGCGGCCAGAGTGATGTTTCTCTGGGTGTTGATGAACGGAATCAGTTCATGCCTTTGGAGGTGGCGTAGGAGAACGGAGAATTGTCCTGTTTCGGAAAGGACATCGATGATTGTGCGGCTTTCCGGGGGGATTTGTGCCAGGACGAGGGTCAGAGTGACCAGCGTTGTGAGGAGGTGGGAGAGCATCGCAAGTACGAGCGTAGCGAGTGCTTGCTGTGTGAATCACAGAGGTTGTGCCTTGATCACAAGAAAGTGACAAAGGTTGTGTAGTTATCACAAGAGTTTGTTGTTACTCAGCTGACGTGCCGTCGTACTGTTTCACTCTTGCTTCGTATCAACCTGCCGTCGTACCTTGTCGTCGTCGATATCGCCGTGTGAACTTTGTGCCTGTCTCGATTCAGATCTATGGTTAGCAAGGGATAATAGGGTCTAAAAAACAGCAGAAAATTTGGAATACAGGGACAACCAGTAAAATGGTGACGCCACAAAATACCCCTTCATACTCACAGTAGCAGGCTTCCTTTCCCGTTTGTGTCTGTGTCCGTGTCGTACTTGTACCGTGGGTTTGCTTTTGTGTTGGTTATCTCCGTTTGTGTAACTTGCTAGGGTGGCAAAACGGACGGAAAAAAAGCAGTGGCGTGATGAATACTGTGGTCACGTGATAGGATGATTGCCGGCCAGTCGGTTTGTGTCCTTGAGCGTCCTCTTAACTTGTCTCTCCTCTCGTCAGCAACTGGGTAAGATCGATAACAGCTAGGTCCAGTCGTAGACGCAGACGCACGACGCACAGTGCGGAAGGCTAAATAAGGTTTTGGAAAAGACAACCTTGTTTGCCTGTGATAATGCACATGGGAGAGGGTAGGTGAGAGACGACAAAGAGCCGGTGACTGAGCTGGTGTTGTGGGTGAGTGCCAAAGGAAAGGAGAAGTTAGATTTGGGGAAGGTGCTCATCTTATACACTGCCATCTCCGTCTGTGTTCGATAACCATAAATTGTTTACTACTAGCCACTTGGGGCTAATGCACAATGCAGATATTATGAGCAAAAATGCAAAAAAAAGGCACTAAAATACAGTACTTTGAGGCGGTGTTGGAGGTGGTGTAGAGCGTTGTTTTGAGGGATTTGAGACGGCTGTTGGTGTTTGCTTGACTCTTTTAATGCCTAATGAAGTGGTTGACAATTACTTGACTATTGAAATTACTTACGATTACTTGACTATACAGTTTTTGTTGAAAGTTTACTTACCTTACATGAGCTGACTTAATTCTGCACAACTTTGAACTGAGCTTGATGTGTCCCTGTTTCTGTCATTTGTAGGGTTACAGGGTTCTGTATCATGTGACCAAATACTTGTTTGTAATATTACATATTTTATTATTTTATTATTTTTATTCATTTTTTACAGACATAACCTTAATTTCACACAAAACGGGAAAGTGATATTGTGGGGGATAGAGCAACACCCGGAATTAATGAATGGTACCGTTGAAATGAGGGATCCCAGGGGATCATTTTGGTACTATTTAACAGCAGTTTTGACTGTTTCTCTGCTTACGTAATATCTCGGGTGCGGTTATTTCGAGTTTTCAAAGACTAGAATGGTGCCTGAGGGTGGTCAGGTTGGTCAACACGTGTTGGTCTATTTTAGAAGGAGTTCTAGTTACGTTGAAGGGTCTAATAAGCTAAGAAGGGATTTTTATTTTAAGGGCACACATTAAAGCTGCTGGTAGTTCAGGACATCTAACTTGAACACCCTACACATTGGACTTGGTTGATCTGATAGCATGGTAGAATTTCTCTTTTTTCAGTCATGAAACTTGTGACATACCGGTAGTTGTACTTGGTTGGTTCCACACAGTTGCATCGATTCACTTACTGTTGGTGCCTGATAAGCTAAAGATAGGACGTGGACTAAGAGTTAGTGTGATCAAGAGAGGTATTTTGGTATATGAAGGCGTCCATCTGACTTTGGTACATAATCAGAGCTGACTATCATGAGGTTGTGGCCTTTTAATGAGCCATTGATGGTCCTGGTCTTAGTCAGCTCGAAAGCTTGCCTTCCTGAAGGGCGTTTGAAAGTACTGAAATAAAGATGAGATGAAGATGCTTGTCTAGTTCTATCAGAAAAGCTCAAAGATCTGCTACAAATACCGAGACTGTATTCGTATTGGTTGGACTTGAATATATAATCAATCCATAGTCAGTGAAAAGCAGTGATGGAGAACGACTACCGGTACACCATACTGATGGAGTATACTGTAAAGCTGTCTAATAACAAAGTCACAATTGGGAAGTAGCAGGACAGAATAGTTAGAAGATGCTCCAAATATACAGTACAACAGACTTCAGAATTTAGTAACATAAGATCATGATCTAATGGAATGAACAAACCCAGCACTGTTGCTAGCATAACAAACTTGTAGTAATTCAATGATTTCTCCTATGTGACATCATGTCATGTTCTACTATAGTGATCGTTCTTCTAGTACTCGTACGGTTTCTCAATTATTGCTATTATTCGTATTTTCTTATGTCAGCTTTCTGAGCCCCATTTGTCAGCACATCTTCACCTTATCAATCTCCCTTGACTCAAATTAAAGAACAAACAAGCCCATTGACAAAAGCAGAAACACATCCAACACCTGGAGACCCACTCTTATCGAGTTTCCACTTGGAGTACTTGTACCAAATTGGGCATCGTACATCTGCACTGGTGATGGCGAAAGGTGAGTGAAAAGTGAAAACTGGATGAAAACTGGATAGTTGTCAGATCTGAATCATATTGGTACCATTCGATAGCCCTTCTCTGGACGAGCACAACAATCTAATTATTTCCGTTCTATCTTCCTTCCAAGTGCCACAAATCCAACCATCCACCTCTTTAGTCTCCAACGACATCTCCACTCTGACATGCCAAGAGTCGTTTGCTGTGAATACTTTTACGAACACTTGACATATTTGCCACCCAAAAATCGAAAGAACGATTACGTCAGAGATGGTACACAATTACGACTCATATGACAGACATTGGCGTCAGCCCTTCAGTAGCTTACTAATCATACTCATCATGGACACATATCACAATCACCAAAATCTATCACCACCCTTCAACTGACTAAGCTCGCTAATACCTACAAACCCATTGTCCTCATTTCATTGTCTGCACTGCCCCATTCTGCCAGGTGACTGACCTTTGTCCAATACAAGCACTCGTATGTGCATTGTCTGATGCAGGTGAACAAGAACAACGAGAACATGCGATGATGGTAAAAGACAGACAGATGAAAGACCATTAAAAAATTCCATTGAAACACTCTCAATAAAATACCGCAGCTTTTCACCACTTCTTTACCATAATATTCCAAACTCAGTCCTACAGTAATAATTCCCCCACAAGTACATGATAATAACCACCTTATGACCACCACCTAATACTTCTGCACCACACACGATACGATACTGCACCACATGACATCTGCTGACTCACATCATACAACGTCATCCTTACTTCCGCTTCCACTCACATACCCTCGGCATCGCTTACGCACCCTGCAAATACCGTACAACTCTACAGTGTCTTAAAACCAGTCAAAAACTCCCTGCATACAGCTTCTACAGTCACTTAAATATAACAATAAATTCACACAATGTACTTGACGGAACCGGGAGTAGCATAGAGCTAGGCGGAGAGTTACGGGGTAACGAATCGGTTCATTATAAATAGCACGTGAGCTGCCGGGAGGGCGGTCATGTGATCGGAGAAGCCAAAGAAGGACATCACATGAGACTCACGTGACTGTCGAAAACCGCGACAACGAGAGGGTCGCGAATAACATAACACATAACACATAAAGGTCACGTGGATCACGTGACGTTGAGAGGTAGACAAGAGGGGGGGAAGAAGGTAGGGGAGGGGTAAAAGAATTGGGTAGGGGGAAAACGCGATTTCCGCGTCAAACACGTGATTACTCCATCACGTGACGTTCCTCCACATGACATCTGCGATGTCACGTGAAGTCACTACTCCACCTTACCCTCCAATCCCAACCACCACCAAAATCCCACAGCTCCAACA
This sequence comes from Yarrowia keelungensis, assembly GCA_001600195.1. Classification (NCBI taxonomy): domain Eukaryota; kingdom Fungi; phylum Ascomycota; class Dipodascomycetes; order Dipodascales; genus Yarrowia; species Yarrowia keelungensis. Next base: position 1,254,460 of record BCJD01000007.1, on the reverse strand, counting down.
ATTCCACCCAGAACCAACTTATCATTGGTGGAAAACTCGTGGTCACCTGACTCGGAACTGTGGTCACCCGTAAAAGATCGCACCACGTGACCAGACGCGTAGTGAATTTCCTGGGGCTGTTTGGAGTGCAGTTCGTCCTCAGCAACAGCCTCGGCAACTTTTCGGTCGTTGGTGATCGCGTGAGTTCCGTAACGCGCGACTTCACCGTACGCGTCGGGCGACGTGGGGATCTTGAGACGCGGCGCGTCGGCAGGAAGCGCGGTGTGGGGCAGCTTGCAGTAGTCGATGGTGGACGCGTCGCCCTGGGCTAGGGCCGGCGCGGAGCTGGAGATGAGCCGCACGCGGGCGAGGGTAGGGTTAGGGTTGGCCTTAGGGCTAGGGTTGGGGTTAGGGCTCAGGGCAGGGGCGGCGACAGGGTTAGGGGTCGCGCTGGCGGCGAGCCGGCCCTGCACAGTCGAGTAATCGTGGGCCGAAAGACGTTCCACAAGCTCGGCCTTTCGTCCACTCAACCGCAACCCTCGTTTTCGACACTCGTCCTTGAGATTGGCCACCTTCATGGAGGTGTAGGGAGACGAGCTATTGAGGAGAGGGCTAGGGTTGGTTTTGGGGGTGGACTGGTGGATGGCCCGGGTTAGGGCGGGGTTGGCCCGGGTAAGGGTTCGTGAGATTCGCAGCATCAGCGGGGTGTTACTTGAGTAATGTCGTGGGTAGTGTTGGGGGTGACTTTAGCAATGTCGTGGGTGACAGAGGTAATGTGGTGGGTGAAATCTAGGGTAGAATTTCAGGGCAGGGGTTAGGGCGAAATTCGGGTTAGGGTCGGGCGAAAATTCGGGTTAGGGTCGGCGGTTCGACGAGTAATATTGCAGCGGGCTGGAATAATATCTCGACAATTGGAGTGTCCTGAAGATGGAAGATGTTGCAAGTGTTTATATTGCATGTTGAAAAGGGTGGAATAAGGTTACCCTATTTGTTATGATTGGCCTTGGAATGTCAACCCTAACCTGGAGACAGATTGGGTAGAGAGCCCTAACCTGACTACGCTATTTGGCTTTTATACCCTAACCCTTGTAGCCCACTCCGGCTACCTACCCCAACCCTAGATCTTGCCGACAGACATGCGCTGCCGAGATTGGCCCTAGCCCTGCCGATACGCCCAAAATCCCTCCCAACCGCAACCTCCCACGCGCATCACGTGATTTCCGACTCTAACCCTGAAATTACTCCACGTGTAAATCGCGTCACGTGCTGTACTGTGAGTGTACAGTGTGAGAAATAAGGTTTAACAGGTAAAAATATCTGATACCAAGGAGAAACAGATGCACAGGAGATGAGCGGAAATGGGTGGTATGATGGGGTTCGGAGGGTTAGGGATGGTGGGCAAAGAAGAGTTTTTGTATGTAGCTAGGGTTAGGGATAAATATGGTATAGAGCTGTGGGTAGGGGTTTTTTGGTCACGTGAGTAGGTCAATTGTAATCGTAACGTGATTCCGAACCGTTTGGTATACAATAAGACGATATTCCGTTCGGCAATCAAAAAATAGGGGCATTAATGGGGTGATAATTATGCACGGTGCAAGGTGGGCCGATGAGGAGGGTTAGGGTAGGGCTATAAAGGGACAGTGCCTCAGAACAACCTGAAAATTTGGGCTGTGCGTATTTCAGATGCGGCGAGTCGAATGGTACTAGTCTTGTTCTGATAGTGTAGCTGTATCGATCTTGATGGGTCTTTGATTGCTGTTGTGTTCTCGATTTAATTAAGGTATGCTTATGTAATGCTTATGTAAGCCATTGGGACTTATGAGTGTAATTACGTAATACGTCTTTTAAGGTTTGCTGATGTAATCATTACGTAATCGGGATCTTGATGTCTATCCAAGTACCCATAGAATCATGAACAAAATCAGAACGAAGAAAAGAGCTTTACCAGATGATCAAACGCCACATGATTGTCAAATTCAACAAGCTCTCACTTCTATATCTCAAATCAGTAATACTTTTGATTGACTTATCTACTTCACCTACAATATCTGATAGTACATCCGTGAGGCTGGTTAAAACAATGGGGAGTATACCATGAGATACCTTGACACTTTGTCATCTGTTTGGTCTACTTTTCATAGCCATATTGTTAATAATGGCGATTCTAGAGAGATTCTAAAATTGGCTTATGTAATCATACCAGCATAAGCAAAAACAGCACAAAAACACAGATATTTGAATTTAAGACTTCCGACCACCTCAGAACCGTTCTCTTGATCTCTCCAAACACTTTTGACCACTTTTTCCAAACTTTCAACTCACATCCCTCTTTCCATATCATATTCATCCCATTTGAGGTGCATAATCTGGAGGTCATAATTGAACATGTTGGAGACAAGCTGAGAACTCAGAAATTTGACTGGGGCTTCCTGACCGTCAAAATTGAATTTCCTGAGTCTCTTTTTCCCTAAAAGTATGCTCGTTTTCGAGTTTGAGTGATTTCTAGATTCCGAGTGATGTGCTTACTAAGCAACTTTACAACGTGAGGAAGTCTTTTATGAGTTTGCGAGTGATACACAGTGCTTCTGACGAGCTGGAGAACGGTTCAAAGAAGACACTATAGTGACTGCTGTTATATTTGTAAAGTTGTGGCTGTCTAAAGAATTGAGCTTAGTAAAACACTAGAATGAGTATATAAAGTGGGTGAGAGTAGAAATTTTTTCAAAGCAAACATGAAAAGTTTCAAGGAAGTGTTAATTATTACGTGACCAATTTTTAACCATTTATCTCTCTTCATCGTGAGTATACGACGCTTCAAAAACCTGCTTGAAAATACTTTAGAGCTGTCATAGTTTGATGAGTAGAGGAGATGGAGTCAAATGGAAGTTAGGGGGTTATTTGTGACGGCTTAAATAATGATATGATGGCTTTTTCCAGACTGTTTGGATTTTATGTGGGGTACAAGAGACCTTCTATGTCTTTCTAAGCACATGACTTTTTGAGGGTGTCAAAGTTGATGATTTGAATGGTGATTTTTTCATGAGTTATACAAGTTGATAGGTAGCGTCCCCAAGACTCTCTTTAAACAAGTCCCACAGTTTTAGTCCTCTTATTTCGCGTTTTGAGAGCCACTTAAGACTACTTCGAGAAAAGCTCATAACTTTAGGAAGAAAACAGTTGGAGCTGAAAAACTGCAGGAACCATTTGAGGGACTGTATATCGCATCATCAGAAACATTTTCCAAGTCAACAGCTACTTTTTTCATCGTTATATTGACATTTATTCTGACATTACTTTACTTGAGCTTAGTTGGGTAACAACGCACATAGTTCATCCGTTACTTAACACATTGACACTTCCCTCACACACGCCATATTATAGATCAAGAGCTCAAATAACATATGTAGACAATAATGGAGCCGTAGTAATATAATGACACACTTTTTTAATTTTTAACTGCGCTAATTGGTCAGTAAACAGTGTCCTTGTTATGTCAATATTACGTAATCACACTTTAAGAAAGCGTGAATTAAAGTATGCTTATGTAATCAGATGCTTACATAAGACCTTTTAAGGTTAGCTTACATAATACAAAATATCTTAATACTTACGTAATACTTACGTAATAGTATACTTTGTGGGAGATTTTGAGGAGCCTCAAAAGTAAAGAGAAAAACATGATGATACAAACAATTTATACCACTATGCTCGTATCTGACCAGTGCATGTACTATGAAGTCTATGAACATTTCCCTTTACTTCTGTCGACGTAAGAGCACATTATCTTGGATGATTAAGAGACGCTACAGAAAAACACTGAGACATCCCAGAAGCTCAAGAGTAGTAGGATCCTTCTAAGGCGTCTATTAGTAGCCTTTTAATATAATTGTCACACCTCCATCACCTCCTCTAGTCATTCTAGGACAGCTCTTATTTCTCTTTACTTACTTGAGGTTAGTTGAAAAGAGAAACTTTACTTAGCTTGATACTTCAGAAATTGACACCATCCTCAGACACGCCATATGCTAGAATTGAAGCTGAATTTAAAGCTATAGGCTCTAAATTAGTATAAAAAATGAATCCATACCCTTTTCATGCGTTTAGCTCCTCCACTTGGTCAGTAAACATGTCCTTCTTGTACCTACTAAAGCACCAATTTAAGCTATACTTACGTAATCAGAGCTTACATAATACAAAATAAGGTTTACTTATGAGCAGCGAGCTTACATAATCTTGCAGTTAAGGTATGCTTACATAATCATTGGCTTACATAAGAGCTCACGGTCAAATGGACATTGAAGAGCTTCAAAAGTTGGTTGGAAGACATAAAATAATAAATACAACTATACCACCAAATTAAAAATCGCCGGCTCAGTCAAGAATTGAACTCTTAAACATCTCTCTTCACTTCTGTCGATGTTAAAGAACATAATCTGACTCAAGTGTAAGACGTCACAGAAAGTCAAGCAAACACTCCAAAAGCTCAAGAGTACTCTGGGCCTACTAAATGACACTGTAGAACCATTCAGAAACCTCTCTCATATCTCCACCACCTCATTTGACAATCCCATTCCGTTTCCCCCACCCCACCTCTTACTTACCTTTACTTAACCTCACACCCAAATACTTACCATTCAGTTAAGAGCCAACCACCACCATACCTCACTCCACACAACTCCAACCACCTCCAAATTTCACCACGATTTTCCCATTCCCCTTTTCACCCAACACCACCGACATCAACTCCCCTGCCTCTTTTTTTTCCACCTCACGTCACTGTCACGTTGACTTCGCATTAGCCCGACTTTGAGTCAACACAATTTGCCTCGAGTTGCTTATTCGGGTTTGTGAGACAACACCACGAGCAATCACGTGACCGAATAAATCCCAAAAAAATCCCGTGTTGTCCAAACCACGTGACCGCAATTACCCCCATTTTTCCAGATTAATCCAAAAACACCCTCTCCTGCCCTGTCCTGCATTACGCCATCGACGCCACAAACCTTGGTCGAGACTAGATTTGTGGCCTCGACTACCACTCAAGCATGTGTTTAATTGAACTCAATTGGAGGAGGGGGCGGAGAATAATGGCCGGATCACGTGATAAAATTGGGGGAAATTGCTGACAAATGTTAGGCACGTGAGAAAAGATTTTCCTGCAAAATTTCCCATTTCTCTCTTACCCGCCTCCCCGCTCACCTGCCCAACTCCCAACGGCGGTCACGTGAAATGATCAAAACGTCTGTCTTGGTTGCGAATTATTTCAAATAGAGTTGACCCGGGTATGTGCGGGAAAAGTCGGCAAAAAGTGGAGTTTTCAAGTCACGTGAATGAGGAGTACACTCACGTGACCGCCTCATTCCCAGCTCCACAATGATACCCTTTTCACCCCAATATCCCCTCTCCCCACACCCCCAACTCTCCTCCCCACCATCGATAAACTCGGTTCTGACCTTAGTCCGGGACTTAGTAATCGATTTTTCTCGGCCAAAAATGCCCCAATCAGAATGAAAAGTTTACCAATCGATTCCTCCCAGCGAGGGGAGCACGTCTGTATAGGTGAAACCCTATCTTACCGCCCCCCTCCTTGCACCTCCCTTCCCAACCCATCACCTTGCTAAGCCACAGAAAGAGATATAAGAAGCCAGAGGCTCGCCCTTGTGGCTCCTCAACTATCTCCCATGTCTGTCTCCGTGTCGACCTCGCAACTGGACCACTACAACGCGCTGCTGAGCCAGCTCGAGCCCCAGCAGATCATCCAGTGGGCGGTGCTCACGTTCCCCAACCTGTTCCAGACCACGGCGTTTGGACTGACCGGATTAGTCAGCACGGACATGATCAGCAAGCTCGACCAGTCTCGAGAGGGCCACGCCGTCGACCTCATCTTCCTCGACACGCTCTACCACTTTGACGAGACGCTGCAGCTGGTTGACCGCGTCCAGGCCAAGTACCCGTCCGCCAAGATCCACAGATTCAAGCCCGAGGGGTTCGAGTCACGTGAGGCGTTTGAGCAGGTGTACGGCAACACGCTGTTTGACACCAACGACGACCTCTATGACTACCTCGTCAAGGTCGAGCCCTCGCAGCGAGCCTACAAGGAGCTCGACGTGGTCGCCGTGCTCACCGGCCGACGAAAGAGCCAGGGAGATGCTCGGGATGCTCTGAAGATTGTTGAGATTGAGGCCGAGACCAACCTCATCAAAATCAACCCTCTGGCCAACTGGTCGTTTGCCCAGGTCAAGCAGTACATTGACGAAAACGACGTGCCGTACAACTCGCTGCTGGACAAGGGATACCGGTCGGTGGGAGACTTTCACTCGACTGTTCCTGTCAAGGAGGGGGAGAATGAAAGAGCCGGACGATGGAAGGGCAAGCAGAAGACGGAGTGTGGCATTCACCAGCAGAAGAGATTTGCTCAGTTTGCGGGGGTGAATGTGAAGGCGGTATAAGTACGAGCGCAGCGAGTACTTATACAGCAAGCAAGACAAACAGGAGCGAAGCGAGTGTTTGTCTACTGGAGGATTTTGACACACCTGTAGACGTTCAAGCATTCGCTATGCTCATGCTTGTCGAACCGGTATATATTTATTGCATTATTAACATCTGAACACACCATACTGTAGCGAGCGTAGAGCGTAGACGAAATAAAGAATAAATATCACGAGTCGGAGTCCCTGGTCTGGAGTCCAGTCTGAAGTCCCATGTCTGGAGTCCAGTCTGAAGTCCCATGTCTGGAGTCCAAGGTCTGAAGTTCCAAGTCGGAAGTCCAGTCTGAAGTTCAAGGAACCGACAAAGTCCCAGGACACCATGTCTAAGGACACCAAGTCTCACCTCCGAAAGGTGAGTGAACTGACTGTCAGTGAACGTCAGATTCATCGAGGGAGATGACTGATGAGAGTGAACGAGTGAGAGTGAACGGGTAGTGAGAGTGAACGAGTGAGAGTGAACGTGACTCTCTGGTGATCAGGTACCGGTACATGACCTAGTCCAACTCGGGGAGCCTGCACAGTCCGTAGAGAGATGTCTCGAGTTTCCAGACCATTTTCCACCTCCTTCCTTGCATTCAACAGGTTTCATGGAAGCTGGCTCTTTCAGCACTCCATAGTGAACAGGAGGAAGCATCTCTCTGAAGGAAGTGTGCTCTTCAGAAGTGATGACCGGGATGGGAACGATGACTGAACGAGGAACGGGTAACTCAGAGAAGCATCTGATGATGAGCAAGAGTTAAGGAGGAGACCTGTAACTCAGGAACCAGTGGCTAGGAGAAATGTCCGATGATTATCGAGCTGACTCGAGTGAGGCATCCACAACCACACTCCATTCTCTCGTGTGGCTGGCTTGTAGTCGTTGTGTGCTCTTTGACAGCGAGGAAATGTGTTGGTTTGCGAAACTGTGACGATGGAGTAGAGTCAAAGAGGCAGTCGTCTAGAGGTCCTATGAAGTCCTTTGAGAAGCAAAAGAGAGCCTGGCCATGTGGTCCAAGATGAAAAGGCCTAGGTCGAATGAAAAACCTGACGACAAGCCAAGATCCACAGCAATGAAGGTCAACGGAGTCCTGCGGGAAAGCCAGTCCAAGTGTGTGCTCTTGATACTGCTGGAAAGACCATCAAACAGATGATATGCCTTTTGAGGAGGCTCCCAATGACGAGTATCCGTGCCAAGGACGAGGTCCAAGCCTTGAAGGAAGCTCAACCCTGAACTTCCCAAGTCACCTTCACCACATATTCAGCTTTGAGTGTAGACGCTTGCCTAGAAGAGGGCTCCGTGGGGACACCAACACTGAGCTGCTTAGGGAGTTGTACCTGAGACAGATGGGTGCATCTGGCAACAGACGGACAGTGACCTCACCCACTATCAGGTGTAGACAGCAGGCCATGAGTCGATTAGCTGTGCAACTAGAGCCACCAAGAGTGAATAGTAAACGTCCTGAGAGTTTGGCTGAAGCAGTAGCTCCCTGGAAGAGTGTAGAGGTTGGAGAACAGATCCTAGGGTGGTGTAAAGTCCTCCTTCAAACGTCTCGAAGAATGCTTTCTGAACTGTACTGAAGCCTTGCCGGTGAAGTCCACTTGAGGTACCGTACTCACTGTATCATCTAATGAGCAGTGGCAGAGGGGTGAGACCTATCCTAGACGAAGTGGAGACATTGGCCATGTACCCACGACAGAGGGCGTGGGGTAGTGACATTGGCGATGTGATCACGACAGAGGGAATGTTGTCACGACATAGACAATGTGGTCACCACATAGACAGTGTAACCACAACACCAACCACGTAACCCCCGACTTTGGACACGCAACCAAACTCCCCCACCCCTCATCCCCCCACCAATGTCCACCCCCCACACTAGCTCTGGCGACCGTACGGAGACCATCGGCGGGTGTTGGTTGGGTTGTGGACGGGTGGGAAGGGAGAGAGAGGGGAGGTGGATGAAGTCCTCAGTCATGGGTCAGCAGTCGAAGTCGTGAATCGCTTAGTCGAAGTCACGAATCGCATAGTCTGGTCGTGATTCCTGCCACTGTCTGTGTATGTCTGTCTGTGTTAGTTAAGAATTTGGAAGCAATAAAAAAGCACTCACTGACACGGTGTCTTCTGTTTGTGTCACAAAGACAGAATGAGGGTCAGCTGTGTTAGAAGAAGGAAGAGAGAATCCTGTGATAGCCCATGAAGTTCCACTGTATCAGTTGAGGTGTGTATACTCACTGTCGTAGCTGTGCTGTTTGTGTCGTTTTCTTTTGTGTCATGTTCTGTGTTGCCTTCGAGTGACGTGTAAGAAGAAGAGTTGTTTTCCCTTTTTTTTCTCTCATGTTCTCACACCTTCCCCTCTACTTTAATTTCACAATGTACCCATCACAGTCGAGAGGTGGTGACCCAATCGTGCATAAAGAGAAGAGGAGAGAAATATTGAGAGTTGTGGAGTAGAGCAATCACAAAAAAAAGTATACCATTATAATCCCCTCGTTTCACAGATCGCAACCCTTTTCTCCATTTCCCTCTAGCTCAAAAACTGACCACTCTGAGTGGTCCCCAAAAGTGCCCTACTAGCCGTGCGGCTCGGAAATTACTAAGCCAAATAAAGAGGAAAGCAGGTGGGCGAGTGAGAAGAACAAACCAGTTTTACCGCAGAGCTATCGATTACATCCCTTCAGTATATCATTCTGCTCAGAATCATCTCCTGAACTCGATGGCGGTATTACTGTTTCATTCTGATTGCTTGCTAGATTTAACTGTCAGAAGGAATGAAATGCATTAGACATTTACCTACTATGTTGTTATTCTGTTTTATTTGATCAGGCAGTTAACAAATCTACACATTTTTTGCCAGTTGTTCAAACAGGTGTGTTTGTCATGACTCAAGAGAATAGTTTCACAGCTTCAGAAAATTGTTGGAAATCATCTATATACACATTCAGCATATCATTCGAATCAGAAAAGTCTCCTGAACTCAATGGTACAGCTTTTGCAGCTATTGAAACACTTGAGTAGGTACCAACTGGATCACCTCTTCTCTACTACTGAACCGCAAAGTGTACTTCTCACAGCTCTAAAACATCAGAATATTCAAATGTGGCCTTTCAGTATATCATTTTGCTCGGAATGTTCTCCTGAATCACATGACACTAATATCTATTCATCATATAATAGCTACTCATCACGTGATATCATCTACCATACTACTTGTTGTTCATCACATTTCCGAATAACAAGGTTCTTATCTCATCGTCTTCTGCATAATCTCTGCAAATAAAAAATACACTTGTTTTTAGCCCTCGTTCAAGTCCCCGTTTTGTCTTTGTGTCACTTACTTTTTCTTAAGTCCGCTACTTTCACCTTATGTCCGCTTTTTGGGTCTTAAGTCCGCTTTTCAGTTCTTAAGTCCGCTTCTCAGGTCTTAAGTCCGCTACTTTATGGCAGGAAAATAAGGTTACTCAATAAAAACCTTAGAGTCCACCAAAACTTGCATTAAAACAGCATACAGCCTGAACTAGTTTGTTTAGCTGAATAAAATGCCGTCTACATCAGAAAAATGTCGTGAAATTTACGTTTCGACACTTCTTGAACGAATATATCACGTCTACGAAGAGCTATGCTAAATCCCTCATTTACTCAACAATTTTTTAGCTGTATAGCTTATCTGAGTCACAAGTGCTATGATTACATAATCGGTCACCTGACACTGGCTTACGTAATCCCAAATCTGCAAACACCTTAAATCTGACTAACGAAGAAAATGATCGATAACTGAGAACGCCACAATCATAACAGACTAGGAGCTTCACCATGATAATCTGAAGCCTGCTGTGATTCAACAGATACCAATATCGGCCGTATTTGAAGCTGGGTAACACTGGACTCAGGAAAATAAATCTCTCCACGGTAACAAATAAAACACGAGGAGTTCTGTCTACTCATGGCTTCAGAAAATAGCCACCATACATGACTCCAAGCAGACATTGTGTCTGTTTCACAGGCCAACAGCTGTTACACTAATACATAGGGAAAACTCCAACAAGGACACCCTTCATAGACCACACTTTCGAGGTCACTGCGATCCTAAGCACATGTGGCTTTGGAACAACATGGTTCACCGAGCGAGAAACAAGAAATCCTTCACCCGTGTTATGACTAAGGATTCACCGTCACCAGGAAAAGTCATCACCATGGACTTGGTAATCATACCACGGAGGTAGATCGTGACCACAGTCTCAAACAGTAGGGGTTTGACTAAAAGCATCGAACACTGAAGCGTCTCAGCCATGCCCAGTACGGCTGATCTGTGACGACCTCAAGACCATAGCATGAGAGACTGAGGTCAGTGTCTCAATGTCTCAGCGAGGCACACAGCTTTAGTTGAGCTGACAGCGGCTAGAGCCTCGGCCACAGACGTCCAGCTGGTCGAGGTGAAGACGGAGTGAGGAGATGATAAATGACAGCGAATTAGTTAGTAGTCACCCCCCTAACCTCCCACCACAAGAACTAAGTCATGAGCACTCCCCAAATCCACCCACCACAAGAACTAAGTCACACAAGTTCCCCCAACCCAGCCACCACAAGACCTGAGTCACTAGTTGTCATTCTCCCTCCCCCTCCTTCACACACGCAACCACTAGGTGGCCACTCTCTTCGGCAGTAATGACTGTGAGTTGGGGACCGTACGGAGCCCGCGGCATGGTATTCTGCTTCCGGTCTGTGTAGGAGGAGGGGGAGGGGGGTGACAGGAGAGGTGACTGAGACCAAGTGGTGTGTTCATCAGGGGATGACAGAGTGACTATGTCATGGGATGGTATCTGTTTGTCTGTGTCAGTAGGTCAAAGGACACGTAACAGGAAGTTCTCTGTCTTGCGTTTGTGTCACTAGTACTCACGTGGTATCAGTGGTGTGGTATCATATGGCGTGTGATATCTTCGACGTCTGTGGTATCAAAAGGTGGTATCAAAGGGTGTCTCAAGGGTATCAGTTGTTGTGTTGGTGTAAAAGTGGTGAGTAAGAAGTCAAGTTGTTTTGAGGAATAGTTACACAAACGTAACTTCCCAACTAAACATAACCTTAATTAGGCCACTTTATTTGAAAAACCTTATTTAGGTCACCTTAATTTGGTAGGAAATTGAAATGACAACGGTAGCTTCAATATTAGTGTAGTGAGTCTGAGAGCTGGTCAGTCAATTTCCTTGAACAAAGAGCTCCATATTGATACTAATATTAGTGTGTTTCCAAAAACGTGAATAATTTTGATAGTTCATCAATGTCCACAATCTTCAATGAAGCACTGTTGATGTTTAAAACATTGAAATCGAACAAAAGGTGTTCCTATGTTGTATTTGACACTCTGGAAGCCTATAACTGGACTTCGTTTCCTTTTTGGAATTCTTTTGACTCTGTTTATGTTGAAATTGTATCCACAAGACCACTCCACTTACGACAATGATTACTTGAAAACTGCCATTCAGATTTACTGGAAATCTGGTCGCTGGAGTCTTTCTGACCGTTAAGAAAGAATTCTATTATTTTTGAGCTCACTGGAAGCTCTTGAGTACTGCATTTCGTGTCTTGGGTTTCTCTGACTTAGTTAAGATAGATCTAACTATATTTAATAATAGTTAAAAGCGTTAGTTGAGCTGAAAAAGTCATTCAGAACTTCAACACAACCTCGTCAATTGAGCATTAGAAAAGTTATTTCTGAGATGTAAAGCCGACAATGCGACATGCGAGCACCTCATAATTACTTAGTATGTCAGTTTTTATTTTTTCATATCCTTTACAACCACTAGAACACTTTTCCTTTTTGGCTTACGTAATGGTACAATGGGGCCAACATTTGGGAGCAGTAAGGTTTAAGATTGGTGATAAAATGTAGAACATCTGCAAACAGAGTGAGCTGCAACAGCAGGTTTTAACGGGTAAAAAAAGGATATTTTCGAAATAACTAGACGTGGATCTATTAGTACAGTGCTTATTTGTGCAAATTAGTGTTTACATATCGCATAACTTGCTTCCATCGACATAGTTGACGTCTCTTGTGTCTGTATTGAGGCCTTCTGACATAAGCTTTTATAATGGTAGAATATTTTACAGAGTCCGTGAACAGAGTGCTAAAGGGAAGAGGATTACTAAGCTGATTACTAAGCTGACTAATCTTCAAGACTCATTTTGCCAAATACCTGAAAGTTCAATCAAAGATATTTGGATAGTCCCCAGAAGATGTTCATAGCGAGACATGACTCTCAAATCTAAGATATCTTTCGTTGATCTCTGTCTAAGCAGGTCTCGGTGTATATGTGATTACGTAATCATACTGAAAGTGGCAGAACTTGATGAAAAAAATCCGATTTCTCTTATGAACTTCACAGAAGTGAGAAGTGGGTCTGTAGCTACACCTCTATGGTCTCAATTTTCTTATAGGAATGATATTGGCTCTGAGAAGTCATTATCAGTTGTTCAGAATGTGGGAGATGTAGTAAAGAGCTTAGAAAAAGTGCAATATAATAGTTTATGACATGGGGACTTAACCAAAGTCATTATTTTGGCACCAGAAGACCCCTGAAAAGCTCCTATCCTTCCATCTATTCTGTTGGGCATTCTATGACCCTCCAAACATCTGAGTATGTGTGTAACTTAATCGAGATTAAAACGCTGGGTATAATTACAACTGATAGAAGGAGATAATAGGAAAATTCCAGCAGTCAGCCGGTATCTATCTATACCAACGACGAATAATCAGCTCTTTTATTCATCAAAATACAGAGAAAATCGTGTTTTCCTACTGCAAACCCCGTATCTTATCTCACTTGTCCAATTTCCACGGAATAGCAACCAAACTTTCCCAGAGGATTCATCACACCGTGGAGACTGTTATGGTCAACCCTCTGACGTCACAGCTCGTAAACTGAACAAGTTATCGTATTTCTCATTCACACCCTACTTGTATTCCTCAACTCTTGTGTTATAGGTCTTAGAAGTCCTCCTAAAAGGGTAAGAAGTTCCCCAGTGCTTGCGAGCACCCAGCCGAGCAATCATAACGCTTGGCTATGAAAATCGAGTTCTGAAAGTCACACAAGATGACGTAAGAGTCGTTCCGAATAGGTGCATGAGAGGTAGAACAGGGAGTTGCTTTTTTGAGCTATGAAGATAGAGAAGTGCTATAGGAAAGAGGGAGGGTGGTTATGGGGGTGTTGGTGGTGTTGAGATCAAGTCTATAGACCTGGTTTCTTTCGTTGGTGTTTTTTTTCTTCCGCTTACGTCATCTTCAACCCTGACTAACCCCTTCCAACCCTAACCCTGACTTTACATTAAAGTTTCATTTCCTCACCTCATGTCAGAAGTGAACGACACTTTGGAAAGAAGCAAACTTGCACCTCAGAAGACCTTTCTTTCTTAAAGACCGGGGGTGCTGGAGGTGAACACGAGGTGATTGCACAAATGGCGTCATTACACAAACGGCACAAACTTGAGCACAAAAACCGTTTTTTTCAACAGCAACTTTTCTCACCTTCACTTACCCCACTTCACCTCACCTTCTCACCCACGACACGCCAAGAGACGTGGTACACAGCCCCAAAGTGCCGCAAAGGAGAACACATGATGGCGAAATGGGGCACATGAGGGGAATAAGGGTTTCTCCTGGGTTCTGAAACGTGTCTTCTTCTTCATCACTTCAGACACAGACAGAACACGACAGCAAACAACACAACACAACAGCAAACAGCAGCAAACAACAGCAAACAACAGCAACACAACAGCAACTGTTCAACACATACAGCACAGACACAGACAACACAGCAACACAGACACCTCAGCATTTCGTTCAACAACAAACACTGCTTCTAACGACCTAACGACACAACTCCTGCCCTGTGATACCCTACCGTCTTCTTAGACCACCCTCGATACCTATTCACGATACCCTTCTTTTTCTTCATAGTCTCGGCCCTCGCCGCTGCTGTATCTCGGTACTCACTGATAAATGGATGTTCTTTTACTCTTTTACTACTTTTTCTACTGTTCTTTTTCTTCGTTGTTTCTGACAACTTGCTAATGTTTGCACGTCTCTGACGTTTGTCTACGTACCACGTAGACCTTTGTATTGTTCCTACTTACCTTTCCTTCTGCTTTTGTTCCTTCCTTCTGTTCCTTCTGTTCCTATTGTATCTTCTGACCTATCTCCACGACCTCTGATCTCGTACCCTGATCTCTGATCTATGACTTCCTGTCATACTGACTAACATAGCCCTTCTGTCAATCCTGACTGCTGCCTGATGACTAAAACCCATGCTGACCTTTCTCGGATCTTTGATTTTCCCGATTTCCCGTTTTTTCAAAATTTTTCAAAATTTTTCAGAATTTTCCAAAATTTTCACATTTTTTTTCGTTATTTTTTTCCGACAAAAATAACCACCTCGCCACCTCATCACTCTCCTCACCTTCCCCTCTCACGTTCACCTTCCCCCCTCCGATCGATTGCTCTTGTCATGCACCTTGGGTTGCTGTTTCATCTGGGGTGCCATTTGTTGTCGTCATCTCGGGTAGTAGGTTTCTGACTGTTTTACTTGGAAAATAGTGGGCGACAGCTTACCCCTTGTCTGAGCGCGTCTGTCAAGTAATTAGTGAGCCAAATCCTGAGCTAGTTACGGCAAATTACGTCAGAATTACGGCAAAATTACTTGGTTTGGAAGATCATCTTCATTCCCGTCTTTTTTGCCATCTTTTCTGCGCCTCCGACTTCCAAATCAGACGGTTGCTACTCCTGCCGTTTGCTGTCCTGCCGTTTGATCTCCTTACCCCCACGCTCTCAGCTGATATGTCTCGCCTGATATTAATCTGCATGGTAATCAGCACCGTAGATCAGTGTTTGAAGGGCAAACCAGGGCAAAGCTGATTGGCAGGTGCGCAAATGGGGTACATCATGAAAGCCGGCAGACGCCGACATGTGCCTTCATGTGATCTGAGGTGATGGGCTGTGTCTGTGTCCTCCGGTTGCTGCAGTTGACTGCTTGATGGACAGGGTGGCATGACAAAACAATGAAATAGGCGAAAAATTTGTGGCGAAAAAAACAGCACTATGGATGGCAGAAAATGGTGAGAAAAATGGATCTGAAATCGTCATAATTTTGCTCAAAATTTGCCCTATTTTTGCCCTATTTTTGCCCATTTTTGCCCTATTTTTCTCCATTTTGCCTAATTGTTTGCCCTCTTTTCATGCCTCTCCCTCCCAACTTAGTCTGCATGTTCTAGACGTAACCCGGCAACGAATCCATACGAATTAATTTCCGCCCTTGTCCTCGGCTACACGCTCTCCATCTCCAGACATGGGTGTTGCACAAGTGTCCATCTGTGAGACTCTGGATCGAAACCTTGCTTTCCGGAAGTCGTTGCTTTTTGCCGTGGAAACGATCGGCACGGGAAGTCTCGCTGTACGACGAGGAGTTATCGTGGAGAAACGAGAGCGGTGTAGAAATGGAGCCTGAGCGATTCCGGAGAGGTTGGTCTTGGTGAAATTCTAATTGCATGTCTGTGGGTTTTTTTTTTCATCGTCCAAATTTCTCCTGCACCACCAATGTCTCAGGTTAACTCCATTGGGACGCCACATTTATTTTTACATTTGGGCACAAAAAGAAACGCAGACAGAGGGCTCTGATACGGAAAAAAGCAAATAAAAAAAGCAAACCGAAGGTTGGGTACGATAATCCAGAAAAGCATGTACGATAATCGCCAGTCTTTGTCCCGAGATGTGACGTATTTGATTTAATTTAAATTCGACGTATTTAATTGTTTTATTTTTAATATAATTCAAGTGTGCATAGACAATGGTGCCATCTATAACTGGGAGTTATGAAACGTGGAAAATTTAGGGAACTGTGAGCAGTGCTTCGATCGGAAAAGGAAGGGCACTGGTGTAATCACGAGAGCAGGGGCTACACCATGGTGTATTCAGATTGAGGATATCTCCAATATTGAGGGAGTGAAGTGGTTTTTATGAAAATTGGAAAAACGAATTATTTCAAACAAAAACATATGTTCAAGGCTTTGCTGTTCACCTCGTGTGGTATCCTGACACCTCGCTTCGCTAGCCACCTCTAACTTCTCGATTTATCCAGTACACACTCCGCAGTGCGTTGAACAAAGTTTCTATAAATACTTGGCACGTTTACTTAGGCCAGTAGTTAAGCTCCCGACTTCAGGGTAACCCGTTACACAGAACCAAGAAACATGCCCCATTATTCCAGCCCCAAAGTGCCATACAAGCCAAGTTACCCTCCTTACTTAAAACAGCTTTTTTTTTTCAGCCCAAATTTACACCACCTTAATTTGTTGTAACACCACCAACAGCATAACTCCCCCAATTCCAGCCCAAACCTCAACCTAAGCGCTCCGTTGGAATCTCCGACGGCGGTTTATTCACTGTCGGAAGTTTCGGCGGGTTTTGGTGGGTTTTGAAAATTGCGATTTGAAGAAATATTCGTAGAACAAGGAGGGGCACGATTTTTGGACAAAAATGGGTCTACGCGGACTAGAAACCCTTACTGGGCTGTTAACGAGGCCCCACTTGCTATCGACAGGGATCGTAGCGTTGTGATAGATGGACAGTTATGGTCTAATAGAGGGTTTCTGAAATGAAACCATGTGACGAATTAGGTCATTGAGAGACAGGAGGAGAGTAAAGTGTTGAGCCTGCCAGTCGATACGTGTGGGGTGTTGGGTGTGTTTTTGTGACTATTTTGTAGCTGTTTTTGGTACTATTTTCTGATTTCCAAGTGATATTTTTAAGAGACATTATCTATGCACTAATCGTTATCTTCTCCACTTGTGGAATGCATACCTGCACCTATGAATATCCACCCCTCCTCGTATCTTATAGCAACCCAGAATGACGTGTTATCGAGCTCCATTGTTGTGTCTGCAACTAGCCTGTTTTTAGACCGCTTTGGACTAGCGGAAGTTACCATAGCTCAAGTTATCGTTGACACTAACTCGACACAAAGACGTTGAAACGAAACTCTACGGTTGAGGCGAAGCACAAAGTCTCCTGCTATTAACTTGGACTTGAGAGTTGGGGGGTATGGTGGTCATAGGGTGTGTACAATGGTCATAATGTGTGGTCATATATTCAGGCTTACTATAGAATCTGTTCATAAAGTGTGGTCTGCCCTTCCCTAATCAAGGGACATGCATGGACTCATGTGATCGGAATTTTGGGGCATATAGACAGGTGACTGGAATTTTGGGGCATATAGACAGGTGACCGGATTTTGGGGCATACTGGCAGGTGACCGAATTTTGGGGCTGACAAACAGGTGAGGTGGACTATTGGGGCATGTTGGGAAGTCTATATATCAGGCCTGACTGCAAATCAAACTCTTCTTCTTCTTCATCACTTATTGTAGGGACAGGCAACTAGACCTTGGTGAACTAACACAGATTACTAACGCAGGATAACACAAGTTATGATCTACAACACAGACAGTCCTCGTATGCCAATTGATATTATCGATGTCATGGCAACGACATTCCTGATGTCATGGCAACATCCCTGATGTCATGGCAACGACATTCCCGATGTCAGTCCTCTTCAAGTGAGTATTAATGGGACATGGCTTGTGACTTCAGAATTGGTCTAGAATCACAACGAGAATAGGTAGGGACAAACGAACTTAACCAACGTACTCCCTGGACCTCCAGGAGCACTCTGGTACCTCTCCCTTAGCTCTACCTCTTCTCCTAGTCCTTTTGCCCTGTTTCATGGTCTATCAGGAACAAGGACTTGCCATAACTCCCGTTGCTATGGTGATCTCTGACATGCTTCTTGTGCTTCATTCCTCTCAGATTACGTTTAATAAAACTCGTATTCTGAGCTATGGAACTCTAGTTGCTTTTTCCTAAGCGAGGTTTACTGGGGTAGAAGGGGGGTAGGTGTTGACGTCAAAGAAGACGTGACATTTTTTCAAATGTGTTTCAACGTGACTCACCTCAGCAAGAGGTATGACTCAACACGCCCCATCATCATGACTCAACCGTATACGGCATGACTCAACATGTCTCAAAAGACGTTACATGTCTCAAGACGTCACTGTCTCAAGTCGTCTCTGTCTCAAGTTGTCACTGTCTCAAGAGTCTTACACCGTTACAGTCTCAGATAAAGCACTAGCAATAGCAGCTCTTTGTGGACATCGTATGACTATAACCCGTTTGTAATGATTAACGATCGTCGTATGATTTGCTCCTTGTTATAGCTCTGTATATCAATCTATATATCTGTCTTATGTAAGGCCAAAAGTCGTACGATGAGGTGGAGCTAAGTAACCCATGGCAAACCAATGAAACCCATGACATTGCCAATGTAACTCGTGACATTAACTATGTAACCCACTACATTATCCATGTCATGTCATTACACAGTCAATGTCACCCACAACATCAGCCATGTCACCCACGACATAACCAGTGTAATCCCATCACATTAGCCATGTAACCCATCACACTACCCTTGTAACTCTTTCAAATTGAATCATGAAACACACCATGATGATCCTCTCGTTCAGGGGATCACAATGGTACCTTTCCCATCCCTCTATCCCCTCTCCTTCCTCCTCAATTGACTTTTATACCCCGCCACGTCGTATCTCGTAATACACTCCAGCTAAGACAATCGAACCTTTGCACGTGGTGATAGAGCTCTTATCTGGCTGTATGGGTGACTTTCTTTTTGTACTAAAAGCGTTGTTGAAGTAAAGTCTAGAACTAGTAATAAGAAGATTGCTTTTTTTAAGACATGTAATGTAGCCACAGGAAAGGGAGGTGTACCAATTTGGTTCACTGACTCTTAGGATTACAATCAGTCTACTCTTGTACCTTTTGGACTTTTCTATCATGAAATATAGTCATTCTTAAAATTCCAACAAGTCCAACAAAATCTCAACAACCAGAACTCAAGTCAACTAACTTACTTCAAGAAATGAAAAGATTCACAACTCATTCAATAGAACAGCTGCAGGTACGGAAGACTGGGAGAAAGGTTATGAGGGTATGAGGAGTATTGTGACGAGTTTTGGGGGTGATAGGATTATTGTGGAGGGTATAAATTAGGAGTGTGCTGTAATAGGTAGGAAAAGAGAAATGTGGGATAACTTTTGGTATATAGTAGATGGAAGTATAAGAGCTGAAAATTATGAGTTATGGCAGCCCAAAGAGTTATATTTCAGCTTCTTGGACCTACCTAACTTCTCTACGTCTTTTTATGGAGTGTTGTCTGAAGTGAGGTCTGTAGGAGAGTATCAACATTGTGGAAGATGGAATAGAGATATAAGATGGAGCCTTAGGTGACATATTCATGGTGGCCGCCGAAGTACTTCCACAAATTCTCAGAACTCTGACATGTCTAGATGATCTAAAAATGAAAGGCATAGTATTTGCAAGTGGAAAAAGAGAACTGTCATATCTTGTCATTAAACAAAGAAGTAGATACGAGAGGTCTGAACATTACATTTGCGTTACTTGAAGGGTACGACTCCATGTTTTCAGACTTATTTGATGCTTCTGTGTCATTCTATTGAGATATGTATTTTATGACCCCTATAGAACAGAATCAGTCATAGAATTGCAAGCAAAACAGGTAGAGACATGAGGACTTTAGTATTCTATTTCAGGAGCCTTCTAAAAGGAGTCTAAATACCTTGACTGGTTGTAGCATTTTTTCTTCTGGTTCAATGACACTTTTTTATTTTCAGCATGACTGATCTAGATACCTCATCCTGGGTCAAATAAAATAGCTGTAGCTATAAGAGCAGTTCTTTGTTGTTATTCAAGCTCTACTTCATCTTTCAGTGTAGTTCATTAGTCTACATCTCTTTTCTACCGCTCAGCTTAGTAAGCACGACATTGGCTATGTAACCCATGACATGAGCTATGTAACCCCCGACATCAGTAATGTCACCCATGACATTAACAATGTCACATCACATCAGGGATGTCACCCATGACACTGAGGATGTCACCTCACCACATAGGCCATGTCACCTCACCACACTGAGCATGTAACTCAAGATGAGTATGACTCAAAACACTCCAGAGTGCTTCAGAAGGATTATTATTCATATTCACAATTGAATAACGTGTAGTTTTCTTATTGCTTCTACACCTCCCATTTTGTTCTAGGACCGTCTTTCATTTTCTTACTACAGTGAAAGAAGATACGATATATTTCAATCACTATTTAATATAAAGACATTACAGAAAGCTGGGTGTGTTGTTGGAGCATCATTTGACTCACTCAAGAAAATTTCAGCTTTCCAGCTATTCTATTTATTGAGAATTGTGCATCTATAATTTTTCAGTATTTGCTTAAGCAATCTTAACTGGGTAGCCACTTGTCAACACCATACTTGAGCTTGCCCCAGATCCCAACTATTTACTTCGGCTTGAGCTCAAATCATAACCAAACACTCTGAAAACAGAGGACACTATAACTCACGAAATAAAATACCCACAACAACCAAATCACCACTACACCATCTTCCACTTTCAGTAACCAGTCCCTCAACTCCCCAAGTCCCAATCTTTCCTCTACATCTTTTGTCGTTGCCTGGGTGCTGATGATTACGTAACACACGACATGTGCCATGTTGCGACTTTGTGTGACATGACAGAGCTAATGTGGTGGCATGACATTGGTAATGTGGTGGGTAAAATCAATGTAGTCACCACATACGCAATGTAATGGGCACGACATGGGCAATGTAATGGGCACGACATTGACAATGTCGCGGCTTCTTCTCATGCACACAGCCTCATGTTGCTTCATCATGCTTGATGTTGCCTTTGTGTGCCATCCGAGTGCTCTGATTTGTTCCCATTATTTTGCTTTTTTCTGTTTTAATTTTCCCATTATTCCCGAATATTGACCCCCAACCTGACGTATTCCATGCATGACGGATCGATCTAAGCGAGCAAAGATGACAGGTGGTGGAATAAATAAAATTAAAATAAATTGATTAATTAAAATAAATTAAAATAAAACAAAATAAAACAAAATATTTTTTTAATTAATTTAAAAAAATATTTAAAAATCCACCTTTTTTTTCACCATCATCCCACCCTCTCCAAACTCTCCCCCTCTCGCCTCCACAGGCAACTTTGCTCGCGTCTTCTTCCCATCAGCCGTGTGCGGATATTATACTTTTGACGAAAGTTTAAATAGACTCAGACCCGTAAATTTAAGCTTTTGACGGAAAACCGAAAATAAAAATTAAAAAATTAAAACCGAAAAAAATAAGACATCCAAATACACTGTCTTATCGCCCCTTGAAGGTCATAAATGGGGCCATTATTCTCGTATATGAAGTCACGTGAGCAAAAGTCTCCCTTTTCTCTCTTTCTTTTCCCTCTCCCTGACCCCCACAGTTGCTCCCTATCAGGTGCACCCCGTATGCATGCCAAGCCTTGGCGCGCTTGGCACCGGCCGTAAAAAACAGCAACTTAAGATTGACGACAAGAACGAAACTAAAAAAGAAAACTAAAATAAACCAACAAAAAACAGCTTATCAGTGCAGAACAGTCAGAAATTGTCAGGTTGAGTAAGAGAGGGGGAGTGTGAAAAAATGGCACCAAAAATAGAATAAATGAAATTAAAAAAATAAAAAAATACAGATAATTCAAGAGAAAATCTTTGCCACCTGTATGATCCTCCAGAACCTCGGGAACACCTCAAATCACATCCACGTATTTGCCACCTATTTTTAATTATTTTTATTTAATTATTTTTAATTATTTTTAATTGTTTTTATTTAATTGTTTTATTTTAAAATATTTAAATCATTTAAAAAATCCCCGTAATTTAGACCAGCCCCATTTGTCAACCTGAACAAGCCTGACCAACTGCCACTCCTGCTGCATCTCGAAAACCCGTTGTTTGTGTTTTTACAGTACAACTCTCAAAGTCTGTGTCTATGATATGCTGTGAAATGTATGCCTGAGGTCCAAAAGTAGGGTACCATTGCCAGGTCTCCACTCTGCAGAAAAGGTGTCAAGTCATGTGACCAAGGTTGTGATTGATATTAATTTTTGGGAATTTTAAAATATTTATTTATTTTAAATATTTTTAAATCGGAGAAAATTAAAATAAATTAGAATAATTCAGAATAAATCATTTGAAAATCATTTAAAAATTATTTAAATCGTCCAAAATCATGGAATAATTATTCAAAAATTAATTAAAAATTAATTAAAAATTAATTAAAAATTAATTAAAAATTACTAGAAAATCATTAAAAATTAAAATCAGAATAATAAAACAAAATAAAATAAAATAAAATAAAATAAAATAAAATAAAATAAAATAAAATAAAATAAAATAAAATAAAATAAAACAAAATAAAACCAAAGCAACTCTTCTCATTTTCCTCACTCCTCCAAAACCGGAAAGCAACCAGAATACCTCAAGCACGCTTTCAGCATCTATAACACTTGTCTATTACCCCGGATCCGTATGGCTGCTTTTTTTAGGTTTTTATTTTCCCAATTTTTTGGTACCAAAATGCTCGCAAAAATGACGCCAACACGACCCAATCGCCCTTTTTGCTGCAGCGTTAACGGTCGTTGTTCTGTGTTGACTTCAAAAATAAACTAGACCTCCTACGTCCACGTGACCTTATTTCTGTAACGTGCTTCGGAAGTGGACCCAAAATTAAACTTTGTCGCCTAAAACGTCAGGGAATAGCTTAACCTTAACCTTAAATGTTCCGACGATGTTTCGGGCATCACTGAAGAGATATACGTGAAATTTCAAGAGGTGAAAAGTGGGTGGAATGTGATTAAAATGGAAGGTATTTTGGCTAGAAATTTTGTTGACGTCTTCAATTAAATATTTTTATTTACTTGGAAATTACTTGGAGACTACTTAGAGACTACTTGGGCATTACTTAGCACTTACTTGACAATTACTTGAAACCCCGTAACTACTAGTACTTTACCAATCCCCCGCCAATTCGGCTGAATCTTTCAGGATACTTTAAGCTCGATATTGAGACGTATACGGCTGCTTTCCGAGCCTCTCAGGAGACTCCTTAGGGCTGGAATGAGGTGCGTTGTATACGTGAGCCGGAAAAGAAAGATCGCTGTTTGAGACAGGAGGAGTGGGTCTGAAGACTAAAGAAGATGATGGTTTTGTTCGCCAAGACCCGGGGAATCCGGCAGTACATTTATTTTTCCTTTAGCTCCTTTGTGTCGCTCATTAGTCTGACTTTAAGTCTGAAGTGTAGTGTCGTATTATGAGACGAATAAACGAGATGCAGAGCTGAGAGTTGATGAGATTGATGGTTACGGCCTTGTTGTTCGTCTGCATAAAGAACTTTTGCATTTACTTGTTTTTCAGTATAGATGTTATGGTTTAGTTCCTGAACGTCAGGGTGGGTGAGGTCGTTGAGGTCTTATGACAACAGCTTATGACCATAGCTTATGACTGACTACACCTTATGAGCACACCTTATGAGCACACCTTATGACCTATGAGCACACCTTATGACCTATGAGTACACCCTATGAGTACACCCTATGACCACACCTTATGACCCCAGCTTACCCCCACAACCCCACGTAAACCGCTCACGTACCTATATCGCTCAACCGCATGCACACTTTCCATCTGGTGGGCCTGTAAAGGGCCGACTCCAGTATACGGCGATGATGGAGGTGTTGTGCGTCTTTGTGTAGAGAGTTAAGCTGAGAGTTTGGCAACGGGTGGTATTATGAGTTGTGAGTGTTGGTGAGACTTCAATGAGCGAGACTTCAATATCGCTCTTATCAGGAACTAGGCTTCAATTTCGGAACGAGCCGAACCCGAAGGGAGAGTTGACCTAGCTGTAGGTGGTGATGTGGCCATGACATGGAGAGTGTGGTGACTACATGGGTTATGTCGTGGGCACCACATCGACAATGTAATGGGCATGACATAACTGATGTCGTGGGCACAACATTGACAGTGTAGTCACCACATCGTCCATGTCGTCACCACATCGTCCATGTCGCCACCACATCGTCCATGTCACATTCTACATCCACTTCTGGAACACGTATAGAAGAAACAAGCTTCTCGTACTCGCCTGGCTGCGCGCTTTAAGTCGATGGGTATGTCTCGGCTTTCGGAGCGTTAACCTAAAGATTGAGAGCGAGCTAGCGCAGTAGTCGTTTGTTCTCGACGAGGAAACGGGCTAGCGGGATTCCAAAACCAGATCCTAACTCGCCGAAACGAGACAAACACAATGGTGAAGTCCCCGTTGAAATTGGCCAAAAACTGAACGAGCTAGAGCCATTTTTCTCCCACAACCTCATCGCCAAACATACCCTACCTCATCCGTATTCATTGAAACACACTCAGCCCCTCGATCAGCCCCGGCACGTCGCTGACGCAGCCTGCGAGCCACCTGGACCAGGGGTCATCCAAAGCCGTTGCTTTTTGTGCCTTAAGACGAACCCTCAACTCGACGCTCAAAGTCAACCTAATCGACACAAACAGACCTGCCGCACGTCGTACACGCGCCAGCGCCGTCTCCAGTCTCACCTATACGTGGGAGGAGGGAGGAGAAGGTTGGAGGAGAGTTGCAAGAGGGTTGCAAGAGGGTTTTTCAAGAGGATGAACGTAGATCAGATTTTTTCCGATCTTTTGACGAGGAGAAGTGGTAGAGGAAAAAGAAGACTACTGCCGTCTTCCCCTTGATCTGACGAATCAAATGGTATACTTCTCGTGTCTCCAGCTCCTCTCCTTCGTTCAAAATATCGAATTTCCTAATTGCATGAAATGAAAGTCAATCGGAAAAAGGAACAATGACGGGTCCTGAATACGGGGCCAACTCGGAGATAATTGCCGAGTCGGGATGAGCCGATTTTGAAAAAGTTGACAATGTCACATGGACAGTGTGGTGACCACAAAGGGAGTGTGGTGACTACATGAAGGATGTGGTGACTACATGGGGAATGTTGTGGGGGGGGGGGGGGGGGGGGAAGCACAGACAACATGCCCCTTCTAGAGGAGACCTCGAGTAGCACAACAGTACAGCTGGCTAAGGTTTAGGGTGGATATGGAAGGAGATGGAGAGGTTTTAGTGTTTGCTTAGTCAGCGGGGAAATGTGGAGATATAGACATGAAATTTTGAGGGTATGTTAATTCAGACGCCGGAAACGTTTTGGTCGTCTCGGATTTCTTCTGGCACGTCTGTGGGTCATTTTGAGCAATATGTTGTGATGTTTATGTCAACTGTATTGAGGTGATATATGAAGTGTGGTGGGTGATTTTTGAAGATGAAGGAGTGGAGGATTTTGAATGAATTTTTTTGAGAAGAGCGATGTGACTCACGTGAGACGATTCCAAGTGAGATTTTGGAAATCGGCCAACTGTGGGGTTTTCTATGGACTTCTGCCAAGTCTGTCCATCTCTATAACTAAGTTTAGTTACAAGTAGGAAGGTGTAAGTAAAAGGAGACGCTGTAAACTTGTTCAAACGGCGACCGATTCGTTTGAAATTTTTACTGCCGTTAAACGGAGCCACGAAAAACATTTTACCATCTTTCTTTTCCCTCCAGCATTTCTCAAAGCTCCACAAAAACGCCTCCTATTATCCCCAAACATGCCCCATTTCTCCACCTTAATTTCTCCACCTTCTCGAACCCTTCATCTCCGACGAACCACCAACGCCACGGAAATTCTACAGCCACCACGCAACTCAGAAGCCTCGCTTTGCCGTGTATCCGAAAATTCAGACCGAATGCGGCACTTTCGGAGACTAGTGTGGTGCTAAAAGTGATGAGACTAGCGGATGTTTATTTGGAGGTGGGAATGAGGGGAATGTGATTTAACGATGGTAGAGTGATTTTTAGAGCAGTATGAAGGTCACGTGAGTGAGTTTACCGAGGAATATCTTTTATTCGTGTTTTTCTGGTGTTTTGAAGTTCTAGACAAGAAGCACTATTACTTGCTCAGTAGTGACACTAGAGCTTAGATATTTGGTCAGGATGTTCATTAACCCTCATTTGACCTGTCTACAAAGTTTCAGCTCTCTAGGATGTTTTTTGAAGAAATTTTTCAAGTCATCATTTGTGATGAGTAAGCTATTACTAAGCTAAATGCACAATCTAAAAGTACTGATTAGTCTATGACTAAGCAATTTCTGTTTTTGACAGAATCTAGCCAAAAATGATATCAAATTGATCAGAAAGATTACAGAAATCCAACCAGACTAGCCACAATACTATCACGTGGCTAGATCTCTCACTATTGAGGTTCTGGTTTCAGGGCACAATTAAGCTATAAGGAGTGTACAAGTTTTAGCCCATTCAAAAGTGATCTAGGAGTTATCAGAAGTGGATGAAAATTTGGCAGCTGTATATGATGCGCTCTTGTAGTACGCCGTCAAAATCTCAACCCTCAATGGCAACGCCTCCCCGAGTTATAATTACTTGACTTATACTAACTAAGTTTCCCAATCTAAGTAAGGCACTTAGTTTCTTCAGCAATGGTGTTTCGTTGACATTACTTGAGTTTATCGTTCCAGTTGGGACTTTTGTTGATCCACCTCCCACCCCACCTTATTCCGTTTGTGTCCTTAATCCATAGCCTTATCTTATTTTTTCTATCCACCCAACTCTTCTTCCTCACCACCACTTTCTCACCACTTTCCCACCACTCCACTCCACGGACACAACCAAAGCGGCGGACGCAATCATGTTCTGTCTCCAACACGGCGGGCGTTTCCAGGAGGAGGGAGGAGGGAAAGAGCTGAGATTGTGGGGTTGTGACATACCTAATGTCACAACTGACACAAACTACTTGGGACATTTGGGGCACATGTCACTGGCTCCATGTCACTACCGTACATCTCACCTACGGCATGCATTGTCTGGGGCTCTACTGGTTTGTACCACATCTGTTACGAACCACATGCCACTTGGGCTCCAGGATGCTGCTCTTCTATCAGCGTTCCTGCTCGCCACTTGGGGCACTTGTGGCATACTTCTTGTCACTGGCACTGCTCGTCACTGGCACTGCTCGTCACTGACGCTCCATGTCGCCTGTGCAGTGCTCATCACTTGGGGCTGTCT
Organism: Yarrowia keelungensis; assembly: GCA_001600195.1. Lineage (NCBI taxonomy): Eukaryota > Fungi > Ascomycota > Dipodascomycetes > Dipodascales > Yarrowia > Yarrowia keelungensis. The sequence goes on along the minus strand of BCJD01000007.1, from coordinate 1,226,906 downwards.
CTTGGGGCTGTCACTGGGGCACCTCTTCTACACCTGCTCCAAGACACTGCTACAGTCCTTCTGTGGCGGTTATCAATCTTCTGATCCACTGCTACGGGCCTGCTGGGACATGCTCCAGGACTGCTGTCCCTTCTTTCTCGGGTTCTACGGCTCTGCTACACTGCTACGGTCTGCTGGGATTGACGACTATTCATTAACGTCCTATTCTTTGGTCGACATACTTGGTCGACGTATTTTGGTCAACATACTTGGTCGACAACCGTTGCTTCGCAACAGTTGGCTTAGTTGCCGAAAAAGCCCTGGGACTCGAGCAGCAGAATAATCTGGTGCACAATGGTTCGCACCTCGGTCTGCGACGCGTCCACAACCAGATCGGCGTTCTGGGGCACCTCGTACTCGTCGTCGACACCGGTAAAGCCCTTGATCTCGCCCCGCTTGGCGGCGGCAAACCGGCCCTTTCGGTCGGTGGCCTCGCAGTACTCCAGGGGCGTGTTGACGTGCACGAGGAAAAAGTTGCCGCTCTGCTCGATGGTCTCCTTGGCCTCCTTTCGGCCAGCCTCGTGGGGCGCGATGGGGGCGGCAATGACGGCCGATCCGGCCCGGGTGAGCTCGGCGGCGACAAACGCGATTCGCTGCACGTTCTTGTGGCGGTCGTCGCGCGAGAAGCCGAGCTCGGCCGACAGCTCGGAGCGCACGGTCTCGCCGAGCAGCAGCGTGGTGGTTCGGCCGGCCTGCTGGTTGAGCGAGACCTGCAGGGCCCGCGCGATCGCGTCCTTGCCGGAGTTGTAGTGGCCCGTGAGGAAGATGGTGAAGCCCTGCTTGGCTCTGGGAGGGTGCGACTCCCGCAGCACCTTGACCACCTCCGGGTACGAGAACCACTCGGGGATGGGCAGGCCGAACTTGAGCCGCTTTCGCAGCTCGGTGCCGGAAATGTCGAGCGTCTTGGTGCCCTCGGGGACCTCGTCCTTGGGCATGTACTCGTCCGAGTCGGGCAGGTACGTCATCATCTGGAAGGGGACGACCTCGATGCCCAGCTCGTCCTTGTACTTTTCAACGAGCTCCTGGGCGTCGTAGGGGCCGTAAAACTCCTCGCCCTTGGAGTTCTTGCCGGGGCCGGCGTGATCTCGGCCAACGATAAAGTGGGTCGCGCCGTAGTTCTTTCGGATGATGGCGTGCCACACGGCCTCTCGGTCGCCGCCCATTCGCATGGCCAGAGGCAGCAGGCCCAGCAGCGCCATGCCGTTGGGGTACCGGGGGAGGAGCGCCTGGTAGACACGGACCCGGGTAAAGTGGTCAATGTCGCCGGGCTTGGTGAGGCCGACAACGGGGTGGATGAGCACGTTGGCCTGGCGGGATCGGGCGGCCCGCACGGTCAGCTCCCGGTGGGCCCGGTGCATGGGGTTTCGGGTCTGGAAGGCCACGACCTTGTTCCAGCCCAGCTTGCCAAACTCCTGGCGCAGCTCGGCGGGCGTGTACCGCAGGCCGACGTAGTCGTAGTGGTTGAGCTTGTTGATGGCCTGCAGCTTGCCGCCGACGTAAAAGTCCTTGGCGGTGTGGAACAGGTACTTGACGGCCGGGTGCTCGGGGTCGCCGCGGAAGACCTTCTTGGCCTCAACCTCCTTGTTGGGCTTGTAGATGTCGTCGACGGTGATGATGGCGAGCGGCGAGTCGTCCCGGAAGTCCCGGAGGGTGTACCGGCCCTGGGGCTTGAGGCCCAGCGTGTCAATCTGCTCCTGCGACACGTCGAGGGTGATGGGCATGGAGAAGAGGTTGCCGTCGGCGAGCCGCAGGTCGTTGACGACGCCGTTGTAGTCCTTCTCGTTCATGAAGCCTTCGAGGGGCGAGAAGCCGCCAGACAGGATCAGCTCGAGATCGCAGAGCTGGCGCTCGGACAGCAGGATGGAGGGCAGCTTTTCGGACTCGGCGAGCAGCTCCGAGCGGATCGCCTTGTCTCGCTGCAAAAGATCCTTGAGTTCGCCTCCGTGGGGTGTGTTGGCCATTGTAGATGTGGATAATGGAGGGGTGGGGAAAATGACTGTCTCTGTCGTCTCCATCTTCTTTATAGAAAGCCACAGAACTCTAATGCCCGTGACGTAATGCAGGAGAGAAATAGAGGTGCTAAGATTAGAGAGTGGCGGAGGAGGAGGGGGGCAGTGAGCGGGTGTGGCGTGGGGGTGTGACGACACGGTTTTGTGTCCCTGCTCGTATTCGCTTATCGTACTCGCTTACAGTACTTGCCGATTGTCCCATCTTAACGACGGGGTCCGTCACGTGAGATAAAGCACAAAGCAACAGCGATTGCGCCACTGACAAAGAAATAAGGTTCCGGGGTAGGGTAAAAAGTGGCACATGTGACGCACCTGATTGGCCAGTGCCAAGCTGTGGCTTGATATTAGCCACGTAGCAAGGAAGTGCTGGGGGGTGACACAGAAGGGCTAGAGAGGTGGTTAAAACGGTAATCACGTGACACGCACGTGACTAGGCGAATGCCCGAAATCCGTCTGTTTCCTCTGACGGGATCATGTCCAAAATTCGGTGTTCATTTCCTTTGCATAACCTTAAATGGATGGTGAAATTTCAACTTTTTAATGTTTCGACAATCTGTGGCGGTGCCAAGAGGGAAACTCGAGTGTCGCCATGTGACTTAGGCATCAGGTGATTGACGTAGAGCGGAAAATATTTTTGAAAAAAAATTTAAATATTGAAATACTGGTAACGACTTTTCCAGTGTCGTGGGTGAGTCGAATCGAGTGACTCAGGGAAAGATAGAGTTGGGAAGATAGTTGGGCTGAGTCTGGGGGTATGTCTGAGGACAGTGGGGGGAAAGTGTTATATATTTTGATCTAGGCATGGTGGAGATATGGGAGTAATATAGGCGTATTTGTGAGATCTTGGGGAGTATTTTGGTAGTTACACCGAAACCATTGACCAAGAATTGCGTTTTTTGTGGTGGACTTATTAAATCGTTCTCCGATGTCGGAAATGAAATTTAGACTTTCTTCAAATCTTAAAACGTGGCTTGAATATAGGCTGAAAAATAGACAGGGTCTAGAATTGTGGGCAGATGCGGTGGAGGTGTGGAAACGTGGCTGGAGGTGGATATGGCGGTGAGGAAGATGTGTGTGGCGTTTTGGGGTATTTGGGTGTGTGGTTGTGGAGGTAGGTGTGTTGCGGGGGTTTGAGAGGAGTAGGAGGTTAGTGAGTGGTATCAGTGTGTTTGGGAGATTGAGGGGAGCAGATTGGTAGGAAGAATGATGTGGTTTGGGCTGTAGTTGGGGATGTTGTGTGGTTCTGATGGGTATGTAGTTGGAGTTTAAGAAATGGGTGTTTATTTCTGTGGGGAAAAGAGGTGGAGTGTTGGGGTTTTGAGGGGTTTTTAAAGAAGTCATTGAAAAGATGGTATCAAGTTTCTGGACGTCAATGGTGTATTTTGGGGAAGTTCTGGGGTATGTTGTTGTGGAGGGTGGTAGTTGAAGTGGGAGTAAAGAAGGTTAAGTATTAGTTGAAGGGGGGGAGGTTTGAGAAGAAAGTGATTTAAAAGAGGAGTAATGAAGATGGAGAGAAAAGAGGGGTGTAGGGGGTTGAAGGGAAGGTCGGAGAATGAAATGGAAGAGTCTGTGTGAAAACAGCTTTTATATTGATCTAGTTATGGTGACTTATGTAATTTCTGAAGGGTGTGTATTCAGATCGTTATAGAATACTCAAAAGTATAGCTATGGCTCTCAACAGTTGAACAATGGTTTAGTTTGGGCTTGGGAAATACTCCAGTGGAGTTGTTTTTGTTCTGGGTGTCTTCAAAGTTATTACAATTGAGTTCAATAGAAAAGAGGTGTGTGGATTTGAAAAGGGGACAAAAAGTGCTAGAGAGGAGGTAGAGAGATGAGGCAAGTTGATGATTGTTCTTTGATGCTTATAGAATAACATTTTGAACTCCACTTTACTCCAGCTCTTCTCTACGAAGTACATTGAGAAGACTAACATTTGACACTTCAACTCACTGTCTCAGTTCAATAACACAGTTGAGAGGTTGAACAAGTTGATCAGAGTGATGAGTAGATTGATGGAAGATTCCATGTCGCTTTTGTTGACAACTTGGGACAAATTTGTATGGCTTTGAAATACCACAATTGTCATATTGATATAAGAAACACTTACAAGAGTAGTATCATTATAAGAAGTGTATTGTTGTATTTCCAAGCGTTCAGAGATCAGCTTTTCATATTTCTCTTTTCTGTCCAGAGTTTTAATGAAGTCGTAATATTACTTACCCCAGTAAAGTGTTATACTTGGGATTAGTTGAGCCAAATACTGTCTTGTAGCAGATCCCTTAGCTACCTAACTATAATTACTAAGTATCACTGACATGTCTTCTCCACCCTCTCAAAATGTCCATAGTAAAGATAACACAACAAAATCTATACCAATCTGCTCCTAAGAACATGCCAAACACACCCATCTCGTCCAAAACATTATATTCTGGAAAACCACATTTCTTCCTTTTCTCGTCAATACAAAATTCGCCAACTTTTCCAAAACTCAAGATATAGACACGAGAGGTTCACCATCCTCTTCCTCTCACTCCGAGGATCAACCCAATACCCTCACTTTCTCTCTTCCACCTCTCCCTCCAATTCTATCCCGTTCTAAACTTCCAAATCCAGCCTTTCATAAATACACAATACCAACTTCTGAAAGCAATCAAGACCCATTTCAAGTCCAAAAACGTCTTCTGCGTTCGTACTTATACCCCATTCTATACGTCTTTGAAATCCAGTACAGACACTCGTATCTGGTCATAAATCCCAGCTATACCTACGATACGCTTCCCCTCGTTTACAAACGGATAGACAGAACTGTTCGTACCCACGACATGGGCAATGTAGTGACCACACCAGCAATGTCACCATGACATAACCGAAGTGATGGGCACGACACCAGCAATGTCGTGACTCAGACATGACATAGCCGAAGTGATGGGCGTGACATGAAGTATGTAATGGCATAACCCACGTCACCACATTGCACATGTCACTGGCGAACATTTGTACAAGTACCCGATTAAGTCTATCTCTGCGGGATCTCATAAGGTGTCTATCATAAGGTGTTTGTCATAAGGTGTTTGATCATAAGGTGTAGAAAAACAATGACTCAATTGAGTCGGAAACGAATAATCAAACACACCTAACCCATCAGCCCTTATCCACCACCATCATACGATACCCCTACCCTACCCTACCCTACCCTACCCTATCTACCCCAACCCAAACAATCACAGCAAGTAGCAATCACCACACCCTGGCGGTCACTTCTATGCGAGCCCTAACCCACAATCTCTCCCCTAACCGTGGCAACCCTACTCTCCACGATCTCCGCGCTCCTGCCGAGACACTCATTTCTGTCCAAGCTTAACATCCGAGGTGTCGGCGTCTCATAACCTGTGTCTTTGGCTAAACTGAACTACTGCTTTCGGCCCTACCCTAGCCCAAATTACCGATTTGGGTGCTGTCCCAGCCCACCTACCCTAACCGTGACACTACCCTAGCCACGTTGCGTAAGCCACAGTTCGCTTTGGGAAATAAGCTTCTAGGGTGGGGGTTGGTAAAAAACATGAAAAAATCAAATTTATTCGCATTAAATCGGGAAAAATAGAGAAATAAATAAATTCATAAAATTCAAAGAAATCCAAAGAAATCCAATAAAATCCATAAATTCCAAATTTTCATGCACCAAGTTTGAGAGCAGACATTCCTTTTTCTACGTTTCATATCCCCGTTTTATGGGGGCAATTGTTGCTTATTTTGTGATTTTGTATTTCATATTTCATATTAAAAACATTGTAGCGCCAAGAATTGTCCGATACTTTGCGTTGCGAATCGACTTTGGATTTTCATTTCCCTTTCGATGCCCTCTGTATTAAATCTTTTCTTTTGTCGTATTGTAGCCGAAGAGTGATAACAGAATACGTCGGTGACAGCGCCGATGTCGTGGGGGTCACATAGATCATGTCATGGCGCGACACAGACGATGTAGTCATGTAGTCACGACACTGCCAATGTCGTGCCCACCACATTCACACTGTGGTCACCACAAAACCTCTGTCATACGCCTATGCGGACCGTACCCCGACAACCCTAACACGGCTTTTGCTCTTGAAGTGGCAAAAGTTACGTGAGGGGTGGTGAGACGATGGTAAACAGAGGAAGGAGTAGGACGTATTTTGTGGTTTTTGAAAAAAAAAAATAAAAAAAATAATTTAAAATTCATTTTTAAATTCGAAAATCAAAACAATTCAAATAAATTCAAATTAAATCGAATAAACGCCAGATTTTTTTTCAAAAAATCCGCCGTACTCCCCTATTATCACATTCCATTATCAGATTTCTTTTGGCTCGCTTATATAAACTCTCGGCTGTCTTTTCCACGCGTCGAAACAACGAAACGATGAACATGTCTCACTGTCGATACAGACGTCCTGAGGGACCCTGGAGTTCACCAGGATGACCGTTGCGGCGTGGGAAAATATAGCAAGACGGCCTTTCGCCGCTAGCGTGCTCCTAGCGCCGTCCAAATGGTTTAGCGTCGGACACGATACGGCTGTGGGGGTCACAAGAGTTATGTGGGATAAACTCGCACAAAAAGAAGGGAAAAATCAGGACGACTTTGTGGGTGCCGCTTTTGTGTTTTTTAAGCCTTTTTCCCCCATTTTGCGAAAAACGCAAAAAACCGCCCGTTTATTGGGTCCGATCTCCAAGCTCTGACACACACGTATTCTAGATGGTACGGCTTTGCATAAGCGAGAACCTACATGGACTGGGGTTAGGGGAGGTAGGGTAGGGTTAGGGGAGGTAGGGTTGGGGGAGAGGGGAGGGTTAGGGCTGAGGAGGGTACGGAAAATACGGTGAGGGTATGAGGATGGGACTGTGTTTTACAAATTCCAAACTCCCCTTTCCCTAAGCGAATACGAGACATGACTCGTCGACTCGTCGCCTCGATTAGTCATCCGACGTTATGCACGGACGCACTCTCGGGGATATTTCGGAAATACGGAGTTACCGGACCCTGACAGATAGCTTCGGTGCATGGATTGCATGCAAGTCTTGGCTGAGAGGAGGGAGTGGGTGTGCAAAGGGGGGGGAGGGAAAAGTGGAAGTGCTCAGGGAAAATGGAGAAAAAATGGTACAATAAAAAGGAGGGTACCAGCTGGTAGCCCTTGATCAGGGCTTTCGATTGAACCAGGTCTCAAGTTTGTAGGATTACTTCTCGTGGAGCTGTGAATTTCCCGAATTTACACCAATTATTATGTCCTAATTATTGAATATTTTTTTTCGGATAATTTTCATTTTTTATCTATTAACCATCGTCCGTTTCATTCACCATCCTACGTCCACTTTTCATTTCATTAACTCCGGTCTCTATCACCCCATGTTAGGTTGGAAAACTTTTGTTGGATTTATTCGTCGGACTGTGCACTTTTTGTTTTTCCGTTTTGTGAAGTTTCTTGGTACTGACCAAGGTTAGCCTCGGCCTGCAGGCTCCCTTTTTCATTTCGAGCTACTTGGTCTGGCTCTTTGTGTCCACCTTTCAAGCACCGGTTCCCAACTTAGCCTGGCATCCCAGTATATATACCTGCCCGTGGTAGAACGAGGACGGAAGACATTTCGGAAAGCTATAAGAGCTACAAGAAGTACAGCAGAAGTACAGCAGAAGTACAGCAGCTACAACTACAGCACTACAGCACACTACAGCACACTACAACTACAGCACAACTACATCTACAGTGCTACAACTACACTACAGACAGACACACCTTCACCACACCTTCACCACCAGAACCACTAGGTGACATTACTGGCTGTTCAGATCTCAGCAACAGACCTCAGTAATAATCAGACGTCCAGCATAGTCTGTCTTCGTCTGCGTCAGTCAGTTGCACCCATTGACCCCTCAGCCAAGACTGGGACTTAGGACATTACCAAGGACACTTTCCACCACCACACTTGGGACATCACCACCACACAACACACCCCCCCTCACACTCACCACAACCCCCCCACATCCTTCCCTCGCCATGGTCGTCATCGAAGGAATCAAATACGCATGTGAACGATGCATCCGGGGCCACCGGGTCTCGTCGTGCACCCACACGCAGCAGCCGCTGATCCGCATCAAGCCCAAGGGCCGGCCCGCCACCCAGTGTCTGCATTGTCGCGAGGCCCGCAAAAACAAGGCGCTCCACGTCAAGTGCAAGTGCGGGTCGTCGTCGTCGAAACACGCCGCCACCTGTCCCTGCTACTCGGGCGGCGGCTGTATCTGCACAAACAAACACCCCCAGGTGCTGCCTCCCAACTCCACCACGACCGGAGCCAACGGGTGCATCGTCATTAATAAGGCCGTGTTGGAGGAGGGGGCTCAGGCTCAACAGGCTCAGCAGGGAGCTCAACAGGGAGCTCAACAGGGCACCCAACAGACTGCCCCCCACGCGCAGCAGACCGCCGCTCACCAGTCTTCTCAGCCCCATTCTTCCGGTCAGCAGACGGCTCCTCACCAGTCCACCTCCCCGCACACCACCAATGTCACGACGCCCCCCGTGGCGACCCCCACGCACTCGCACCGGGCTCTCAGCGCCACGCCCTCCCTCTCGCCCCAACCGCAGTCGCCCCATTCGCCAGAGTCCGCCCTCAAGTCGGTCAACTTTCTGGGCCGCACCAACTCGTCGTCGTCGCTGTCGTCGCTGCACTCGGGACGAAACAAGAACCGCGTCGAAAAGGTCCGACCGTCACACACTGCTCTCAGTGGCGCCACGCAGCTGGCAAACTCGCCGTCGTCGCCGTTCTACGCAGTGACTCCCCCTGCGTGGGTGGACTCTCCTGCCCTCGTTCCCACTGGCCAGCTGGACCCGTCGTATCTGCAGATTCTCAACGACGACCTGTCCTCCCCTCTGCTCGACTCTGACGTGTTCTCTTCGCTGGACATGGACGTGAACCAGACCCAGGGCCAGGTGCAGATTCCTCAGGGTTCTAGAGCATTGGCCTCCACAGACATCAACTTTGACCGGTTCGAGTCCACCTCGCCGTCGTCGATTCTGTCGTCGTGGAACCTGTGGGGAGGAGTCGGAGACGCCCCCGAGCTGTCTGTGGCCGCCAACGCTTCAGCCTCGGCCTCAGCCTCCTCCATCCAGACGCCCCCCAGCAGCAACGCCACCCCCGAGTGGATCCAGGGCCAGCAGCCGTGCTCGGTGTCGCCCGCAGACGTGATGCTGCCGTTCAAGCGCGACGACCAGGAGTCGGTGTTTCTGACGGAGCCGTTGTATCTGTAAGGAGACGGTTTTGAGCCGTTGTACCTGTAACGGCGCGGTTTCTGACGAGCCGTTGTACCTGTAACAACAGTCCTGCCTCCACTAACGCTCCCTAACTAGCACTGCATTATTTATACATACATACATGATTTTTCTTTCTCTAGGGAGTTTGCCCATGAGGCTTTCAGCTTGTCTGTTTTTGTCTATTTTTGTTTTGTTCATTTTTGCATTCCCATCTTAGAGATGTAAGCCTACTAACACAGCTACCACTTCTGGCCTTCTATATAGAAAGAGTATAGACTAGTAAGTCCATTACAAGTACGAGTATTTTGAAACTACTGTTGAAACTATTTCAACTACTGTGTCAACTATCCATGTCCATCAACTATTCCATCAACTACTGTTCCAACTACTGTCCCAACTACTGTCTCAGCTATTGTCCATGTCCATGTCTTCTGTTTGTCCGTCCATTTGTCCTTCAACTATTGCTTCAACTATTCCTCAACTACTGTCTCAACTACTGTGTCAACTAATGATCGTTCATTTGCTTCTGTCCTTCCCACCATCCCAGTTCGTTCCTTTATCCCATCCTATGCTGTTCATATTTTGATCGTTGCTATCTATTGACTGCTGTTTGATCATCTATTGTCTGCTATTGTTTGTCTGCATTTTTCCAATTTTTTTTTTCATTTTTCATTTCCATTTTCCACTGCAGCACCTCCGCCTGAGTGGTGCCTGTGGAACCAGACATGCAGCATCTCGCTGTCTTTGTATCTCTCCGTTGCTGAATTATTGCTATGTTGCAAGTGCCAAGACAATGCCAGATTGAAGTGCCAGATTGAATGCCGTCTTGTCAAGTAGCAGTTGAAGTAGCATTGTCTATATCTACAAGTACCTAGTCTCCACAACACACCACTACTCCACGAGGAAACCTCCCAGAGACTAACCAAGCCTACCACCGTGTTCCCCTGCTCACGACGGTCACACCCATATAAATATCTTCCCTCCACCTCCTCTCCTTCCCACCCAAATTCTCCACCTCGGTCAATGTAACCGTATGCACTAGAGACACTAGAGCAGCGATACCAAGAGATTGCAACGGTCGATGCGACCCTGGGCCGAGGCAGATTCGGCCGTTTAATTAATATCCACAGTACCAGCGTTACACAGACTCGTATTCGTATTAGGGTGGTGCAAGACGAGACAAGTACGAAGTACTTGGATCGTAGAAATTGCAAACGCCAATCACGTATTGACGACAAGTACAGAGTCCTCTTGCAAAAGTAAACACTGTCTTGGTCTGACTAATTTTAACTACAGTAACCAAATTACAAGTATGTTTTTTTTTTTTTTTTTTTTTTTTTAACCCACCTTATTTCCTCAACACCCGTACCTCTCCCATCTCCAACGCCACACACAATCCGAGCGCGCCAATCGATCCACCGCACCCGGTTTCCTCGCGGACGCATTTTTCAGCGCCCTACCGGCTCTACAGCTGTCCACGTGCCTGCTGCAGGTTTTGACATAGTCCAAAGCAAGGCAGGGGCTGCGAAATGTTCCTTTGGGGGCGTAAGTAAAGCCAGACACTCGCCAAATACACCATTCTGTAGCCCTCGCTCCGCCCAAACGAACGGTAAGCTCGGCTAGGCGGCAGCTGTCTCGCATCGAAAACTGGGCAGCTTCTCCCACCGCTGACAAATCTCGATCCAATCTGCAGCCTGACGTCGCACTACGTCCGCCAGAAAGGCGTTAGATGCAGCTGGACATGCCGACCAGTGGTAGTGCGTCTTTGTGACCCACTGGAGCGCCTGACTCCACACGCCCAAGGTTTCGACTAACTTTTCTGCGGATACGGATCGGAGATATCCTCCGAGGGGGGGAAAGAAAATTATAGAAGAAGGAGTCGTCCAAATGCGATTTCAAAGGTATAAATCAAAAGCCCCGATCTCCAGCTATTCAGCAGTACTCTCAGAATCCCCATATCTCCTCTCCTCATCTCAGGAAACGCATCCCAAAATTCTCTTGAGCCGCACAACCTCCCTTCTCTTCCGTGATCCACTTTAGCTCCGTCATTTTTTTCGGGTTTACCGGGGAATACAAAACAATTTTACTGAACAAGTAATAGTCCTATCGACAAACGAAAAGTCGGATTCCACTCCCCTCATCTCCCGCTACCAAAGCCGAGTCTTCCGGAGTCTTTCCGAGTCTTGTAGCGTTTTTTACAACATTTTAGTTCAAGCACCGTTGAAATATTGGTTTTTGCGATAAACCGACTTTGGACGATCGCTCAGACTTGTGACAGAGGGCTACAGGTGCGCGCGGGGCCGGAGAAGAGCGCTGGCGGGTCGGCGAGGCTCCAGCACCTTGTTCTCGCAAAAGAAGCAACTCTCCGACCAGACGTGGCGTTGCTCAGATGCAGGAGGCTGCTAGTCCCTGGGATGAAGTGGATTGATACGGCCGGGATAATGGGGAGGGTGGGTGGTCAGGGCGAGATTTGGTGGGTGTAGGGTGAACGTAAGCGGACTTGGAGTGTGGTGGAGGTGGAGAAGGAGAACTGTTACTGTGGCCTCAATTTTCCAGCTGCAGCTTTGAGAACTCGTACAATTACTAATATGAACCGTGGCTATCCAACCATCAACTCCTCTTCCCTCTAGCCCTTCTGATTCTCTCAATATCCGTCTTTCCCTTCCCCTTTGCTGACTAATCACACTTTTCTTCCCGACAACGTAATTCTAGCCGCTTACCTGCTATCCGCTTCGCCGACCTTAGTCGCATCAAGGTGCACAAAACAACGTCCGTGTTTACTGTCCGAGATGCGTCTCCGAGAGTTTGAACGGTGACACGGCTTTTACTGGAAAAGTTTGGACTAGTGGTGGAGGTAGTGAAAGAAAAGTTATAAAAAGGAATGGTGTGTAGTCACGTGATTGATGTGATTGTCATGTGACTCAAATCACGTGACGCCTTACTACCAAGTCACATGATTGTCCTGATATCTCCAGTACACCCCCCTCCCGTATAGAATAACCGTGCTGCACAGATAAGACAGATCGTCTGAAACCGGCTGGAAATGTTTGGCTTTTTTTTGCGAGAGGCCGGCGAGTGGCCGATCACGTGATGTGGGAGGGTGTGTAGTTTGTACTATGTAGGAGTCTCGTGTTGTTGATAGCCAGAACAGTGTGGAGGTACAAAAACGGATAAAAGGTGATACTTTTTTTTGAGAATAGCAAGGCGAAAAAGAGCGGCACTGGCAGCAAGTTTTGGACGTGGCAAGGGCATCTGGGCTTTTTCCAAGTCTTCCCAAGTCCGTGAAACGAGATACGGCCCTCCCTGATATGCGCTGGAGATGCATTGATTAATGGTTTGTGAGAGAGCAAGAGAGAGTTGGTGTTGGGGGTTTGTACCGGGTGGTAGTGCGCTTGGATGGGGTCACCTGGTCAAGTTCTCAAGTGGATTGCTACAATATTTACTGTACTATTGACTGTACTATGGAGATGTTTACGTAATCGGAAAAAGTTCGAGAACTTGATGGTTTGGACAGCTACAGCAACACGGACTTCACCATCGTTTTCGTCTCGGTCACATGACCCCGGGGCCGTGTCCTCGTAATTCTAGCTCTACTCAAACAGCCCACAATGAGCCCCCCTCTGATCCCCGAGACTCAGGTTTAGACTGCACTCTATACTCAAACCCAAGCGTCCTGGAGCTGTAAAATTAAACGAAAACCCAGCCAGCAATCTTCGCGGCCTCGTGCGGTCGTGTGGACGGTCTTACACTTTATTGAAAGGGGTATGAAGGGTTTTGAGGGGGGGAGTGGGTGTGCCAACAAGAATCTTGGTAACTTTCTCTGTGTAAGAGCTATTCGGAAAATCTCTTTAAATCCTTGTAACCGCGGTCCTCCTCTTATCACTGCCTCTTTCGCTTCCGTTTTCCTCCTTTTCCGGTCATTTTTGGCCGATTACAAATTCTCGTCTTTGCAGTTAAGAACAAGCTCCAGGGTTTAACTGGATTGTCGTTTATTTGTGGAAGTCAGGGGGGGACGATGGTGGGCGGTAGGGAATTTTAAGAAATAACAGAAAATACTCGGAAAATCCAGATCACGTGACTGGTAATTCTCCACATTTTCTCGTATTTCTTAAAAAACCCCTCCACCCTCCACCCTCACTCCCGCTGGTAACTCTCAGACTGCATTAGCACCAACTTTTCAACACTGCATATTCAGGGATGGAACTATTTTTCGTGATTGTGTTCGTCAGCGTCTGGTGATGCAAATAGGCTTTGGTGTTTATGATGACGTAAGTATTTTGGTCTTGGTGGGTGAAAAATTTGTTCAACAAAAATTTGAACAAATTGAGAGGAGTCAACAAAAGCTAAGTAAAGACGTCAAGCAGAAGAATGTCTATTTCTCGACAACTGAAAGAGGCAAAAGAATTTGCTCTTCACCAGTCACATCCTTAGACCCCTCTTATCAAACCCCCACCACCTCCTGCATTTCTACCTCGGTTCTATTACCACACATTCCATAGAGATACACTTCCGAGATTGTGATGATACTCGCTTGTGGGCTATGATAGAGCTCAGCCGAGTATGATAGAATGGGAGCTATGAGTGGAGACTGGTTACGTAAGCGGAAGTAGAGTTGCTCGGTTACAGGAACAAGTGTAAACATTGTCAGCCGAGCAAGAACTAAGTCTGAAGGGTAAGAAGAAGAAAATTTGACTAGCGGAAGAACGGGGAGTCAGTTGCTTTCGTAAGTTTTTGGAAGTATCCTGAAGTACCGGTAGTAAGGAACGTGTTAGCATCTGAAGTGAATGTCTGTAGAGTTGAAGAAAAAACAGAAGAACTTCTAAGTAGTTCAAGACACTGTTAGAATAGGGTCTCTATAATCATTTGGTATAGATCAATTCTCATACAAAGAGTAGTCCAGGACATTTCTTTACCTATCCCTACAGTATAGATGGATGTTGAGATTGTCATCATAGTAGAACTGGTATAAATTGCTACTCTCATCACCTACTCGTAGTATCAGAGCAAAGCAATGTCTCAATTAGCTATACCTCTATGGGTACATCATCACCATTGGTGAAGAGTTAGTGAGACATCTACGTCATACTATGTCCTAATACTCCAGAAGAAGCTACTTAGTCAATGCGGAATGTGCACTCCCGCAACCGTATCTATTGCTAGCATAACAGTGTCTGACTTCTTCCTTGTTTTCTTCTATTATCATTGCTTATGGAGATCAAATCAGGTTGTGTGAGACACTCCACGGAACATGTCAACTTTGTGTATACCAACTAAACGAGGCTGAGACTGCTACCAAGCACTGAAGTACGTATCAGCAAACCACAACTACAGCTACAGCCTCATATCTATAGTTTTGTTCATTCTCACCACGTCTAATCCCTCAATAACCTCAAGCTTAAGCAATGTTCTAATTCTAGCCGTGCGAGACATTTCAGAGGGAGAATCAACAGACGTGATATAATCTGATATGGGTTTTGGTTCTGAAAACGATTATCTCTCACTACTCCGAATCGCTCAAAAGTAGTTCCAAAATGATCCCCTTGAGCTTCTGATTCCAATGGTAGTACTCCCGTAACCACAGCTCTTCTGTATCACTTGCAATTCAAATCTCTCCAAAATCTCTCAAATAAGGTGGAGGCATTTAATGAGCCGCACGGCTGGGGGTGGGGTTTTGGCCCTTCATAAAATGGGGTTGCAAGCTAGCTAGAGGTTTGAAATTTTGCAAGCATGTCTTGACAAGTGATTTCATACCACCCTCAAACTCTCATCTCTCTGTGATTATAATTCGTCGAGATATTGAGTATGCAGTCTGTAGTTGAGACATCTTATCTATGACGTGAGATGTTCAGTATTATACTTTAAGACTACTTCTTGTTGAGTATGCAGTTGGGAGATCAACATGTACTCAAGTAAACCAGACAGAAGACAGAAGACACTACAACTTCACGAGTAGTTATACCACAGGTTTGAAACCTCTACAGCGGCATTCCGTAGCTGTGATTGACCTACCTTTAGTTTCAAATTCTCTCCTACCCGTCTCCTCCATCTTCTATATGACATCTCCTTCCACACCTACACCTCAGTTCAATCCCTCAAAATACCAACCCAAAAACAGCCAATGCCTCCCTAACCTCCTCCCCACACTCAATTGACCAACACCCTCGTCTCTATTCCCTCAACTCTGCAATAACCTCAAGCTTAAGCCGTGCGAGATAAAGTACAAGTTGAGTCAGATTAACGCTCAACCTGTGCCTGAAGAAATGCACTCATGAGATATACTCTGCCAAGTCAGGATAACGGCGTCTAATCTGTTACTTTGGTTATGTCTATTCTACCTTTCACACTAACATTGTACTGTAAGTCTCTACTTCGAAATACATTAACCTCAATAAACTCGTTCATGGTCAAAATTGGTATCAAACGATTCCCCTCGTTTCCAGAAACACAGAAATTAACCCCGCAGACACGTAGGCCAGACAGGTCTCTAGATATTCACCTTTACATTCTACGCCGATTTTAAACTATACGAATTAACGAGCCGCACGGCTGGGGGTGCAGTTTTGGCACCTCTGAATGTGGGTCAAAAGGAAAGGGAGAAGGGTGAAATTCTGTCTGTGTAGTGAGTAAACTTCTGCTGTTTTAATGGTTTACTTCTTTTAGCTCTGGGATGAATATTGACAGAGATAAGTAATATCGTGTATTTGTTGAAGATGTACCAACTGGGTTAAGTAAAGTCAAGTATGAGTGTAATTGTAGTTGGGACATTTCTCCGAGAACAAAGGGGTCTGGTGAGAGCTGTAGAGGAGCTAGAGAGACAGGAAAAGCAACTGAGTAATTGTCATCACGTGACCATTATTTTGGTATCCATTTTTTCCGCTGGGAAACCCCAAGTTTCAGATGTTAGGTGAGCATTCTGTTAAGCCCAACTCAGCTCTATCCATCACTCTGTTTACAAACTCTCTACATTATTATACCATTTGCAAACCTTATACCTGATGACTTTGATCAAAAGACAAGAAACGTCAACTGGGTTGATAGAAACAGAAATTCAAATTTGAAGCATTTCCAGATACTTTAGAGCAGTCAATAGATAGATCTATGTAGTCAAAATCCAAAAATCTCCTCTTGGTACCCAGTTAAAGCCCGCTGTTGTAGCTCACTCTGTTTGCATACTTCCTAAATTCACCAGCCTCAAACCTTCTTTCTTCAAAAGTTGGCCCCATAGTACCATTACGTAAGCACAAAAGGGGAAGTGCTTTAGTGGGTGCACAAGGCAGTAGAAATGTAAGGTGACCGTTTAGATAGATGAAGGGACAAATTAAAAGGATACTTACGCCTTCAAGTTTCTGAAATAGCCTTTCCAAAGTTCAATTGAAGAGCTTACTCCCGTTGATATCATTCACTCTGTTTACAACTCCTCTACATTATTGTACAAACGTTAAACCTCATATTCTCCCACTCTTGATACCTCGATACTTGTACTTGGGAATTACTTTAGCCCAAAAGTGAGCTGGGGGTTATTTTTTGGGGTTCCAAACTAGCTGGAGAGATGGTAAAGGTATGAAAATGGAGCTTATAGTGAGGGGAATGGATTTGTGTAATAATACTTACCAAGTTCCAAACATTTTGTGCTGAAAATAGGCATTCAAAGTACCACCCACTCTTTCGTTTACTTAAGAGATATACTGGGAAAGAACAACCAATGATTGTTGTTACCCATTACTCTTATACTTCAACTTTAGTTGACTCAGTAACGACAGGAAACAAAAGCTCACTACTCTCTCAATACGAGACAGCAAAGGTTGAGATTTTGCCAGAAACTTAGTAAACCCTTTCTCAACGGGCATACAAAATTTCAGCTTCCCAGCTCAGCTATTACCCACTTTGTGGAGGGCCAAAAACACCTCCCCCAGCCGTGCGGCTCGGAAATTCGCTATAGCTTAAATTGAGAGAACTAGATGTGTGCTGATATTTCGTGCTACAGCAACTTCACGTAGATTCTGAGACCACTTTCATTATCAGGGTATTCTGGCGGTTATTTTGATACCAATATCGACGTGTTTGGTGAGAAAAAAACGAGAAAAAGAGAACGTCAAAAATGAAGTGATAATTATTAGATGAAGCTTATGACCAGTCACAAATGACTGGTTTTTGACCGGTCAAATACATCACAAGTTTATGGATTTGGTTTGACCCTTCAAATATTGTACAGTAATAACTAGAACAAAAGAACTAGCATATGAATAAGAGGCTACACTATAGGATAGGAGACTGCACCCTTGACTATATATTATGCCATTAATTATATGTTATCTAGCAAGACACTAATTACTTCAGTGTACAGTAACACTTTTAATGAACAATTCGCTTCGCTCATTGTTCCTTGACAACAACCTCGCTACGCTCAGTTATTGTCTCTTCAACGGACTCGGCCTCATCACCCGATCCACCTCCCACGCACTCTTTGCATTTGGAGTATGAAACGCGGAAAACTGGTTATTTCTAAGCGGAGTCTGAGGAGCATTAGAAGACGTAGGACGAGACACTGAGGAGGTGAGGTGGTTATAATGACCCAAGTTGGGCACGTGACCTCTAATACCACGTGACTTTTTTCCCCCCAAAACAACTGGAGTATCTGGAGCTATAGGCCTAGACATTGTTCGTTGGGAGTCCAGATCCGGCACATTTTGCTCATAACCTGTACTTGACGCACGTGACTCGTCTCGCAGGTACAGGTTAAGACGCTCGTCTGTGATTTCCAGGGCAGACTTTTGGTCATTCGACTGGAGAGCCAAAAGTCGGATGAGATACTCCAGGAGAGAGATGGAGTCACGTGACGAGTCGGAGATGGCCAAATTGTCGAGCTGGTGGGAGAGGGAGGTCACATGACTACTGGTCGCCTGTTCGTACTTGGAAAAGTCACGTGACCGCAAAAAGTCCCGCGGGTTGTCGTAGTCACGTGACCCGTCCCGCGACCCACCCTCATGGTCACGTGACCCGTCCCGCTTCACCGGCGACTCAAACACACGGGACTTGTTGCCATCCTCGGTCACACTCATCTCAAACGAGTTGTCCTCCTCTTCATAGTCATCTTCCCCCTCTAGGTCACGTGCCCACGACTCAATGGCCAACCACGTGACTTTCTCCTCTTCTTCCTCCTCATCAGCCTCCAAATCAGCCTCATTTATCTTAACCACAAGGACAGGACTCTTACTATCTTCAATCTCGAGCAACTTTCCAGAGGCGGAAAAAAACAACCTGGTAATCGTGGAAATGTCAATAATCGAGACTCTGGGCTTGTCGTCATGGTAACGGCCGTCGTCAAAGTTTTCCTCGAGTTTCAAATAATAGCAGTATTTTTTCTCCGTCTGAAACAACGAAAGTTGAGCTCTAGCCATATCTTCCTTCCACGCTATTTGAGAAGAAGAGGAGAAAGTGGTGTAAGAGGTGATGGAAAATGTAGGGCCTATTTGGATGTGCTGTGGTGTGGTTTTGAGGGGGGTGCTAGAGTCGTGATTATGTAAGCCATTACGTAATCCGCTTTCGTGCCTTAACTCATTTAAGGTTTCGTTACGTAAGCCGTCGTTACGTAAGCCGCTGACTAAGCCACTCCTTAGTTTATCCCTTTTTTGATCGAATTCCCTTTCGGACTGCCTAACGTAGTCCATTGCCTGCAGTAGTCTCGCTGGGGACACATTATTGGGCAAATCTGAGGACAAACACGCGCCACTTGTAGTGAGAGCCAGCTGAATCAAAGGAATCGCTTCTTCGACTCTCTTAAGAAGCAGTTCCATGGATTCCCTGACCTTGGCAACCGACACTGACGACTTTTCGTCCTGATTGCTCATCAACTGATCCATATCTTCCTGGAACTCTGCAATGTCTTGTTTCAGTTCTCTTGTCAGAGCTACAGTCGTGCTCAGAGACGTGTTTCCCCTGGCTGAAATGAGCTGGATGAGGTCGATGGCCGGCGAGATGATGAGGATCTTGGTTTCGAGTCTTGCCCGTGTTTTTTCAAGCCCTTGACGGTCTTCTGGAGGTACAGACTCGAGGTACTTTTTGACCGTCTTGACGGCGTAATGGGTGGCCAAAGAGTATCCTCCGCGGGTTGCGAAGGAGACGGCAGTCGCTCCTGCCTGAGCCAGTAGCCATTCCATGAGAAAAGGGGTGGTGGCGAGCTGGTCGTTACACTGGGTATGTCGCGGGTTACCCGTCTGGTGTCGAAGTATGTCATCAGTCGCGATAATTGTTGTGATGAAATGTTTATCCAGATTAAGGTTGTTATCAGGGGAAATAGGGGGGGAATGGAGGGTAAATTGTGGGTGACACAGATGGGCTGTAGAGACGTGAATGGTTTAGCTGTGGTGCTGACAATTGGGGCTACAGAATGGTACAATTCTCGTAGCTGTGGCACGTCTTTCACGCGAAAAAAACGGGATCACGCGTTTGGGGCTCTTTGTGTGGGATTTTTAAGGTTCAGAAAAAGAGTGAGTAATTTAGTTGGAACAATTAGTTGGGTGTTAGTTGAAGAAAGGAGGCTTTGATCAAGGCTGATTGGTGGGGTGAAAAAGAAGATTGAGGGTGTAGAGTTGGTATTTGTACCTCAAATAGTGGTTCCAAATATTACTCTTCCCTATACCTTGCTTGCAAAGTCCAATGAAAGAGGTCTATATTCTCTCTATGTCAAATCCAACTTTTGAGTTTGAGATCATGAGACGAAAATTGGGGCTGAAATTTGGGGCTGAAATTCGGGGCTGAAATTTGGGGCTGTAAATGTGAGCCAGTTCAAAGCACTTTTTGTATCACTTCCTGAAGTCAAGACGCAAAACTAACTACACCACTGTATTCCCCTCCACTCACAGACTCAAACCCATGTCCCCGTTTCTCTGTAGCTCGAAAACTGGCGACTCTGAGTGGTCCCCAAAAGTGCCCTATCAGCCGTGCGGCTCGGAAATTAGTCAGCATTATGTAAGCAAAGAGGGGAGAATTACGTAATCAATGGAGTGAAGAATCACGAGAAGGCTGTTAAGTAGGTGAATATCCACTTCCTGAAGTTGGTAAAACACTCAGGAGATAGCTCTTGATGGGGGGAAGTCAGTGGTGGTCTTAAAAATGCTCCACCATCTCATTAGGGGAAATGGGTGTTGTCTATCAATACTAATTATGAGGGTGATCTAAGGACATTTTTTAAAACACAACTTTTGAGTTCACTGAAGTCCAAGTTGAAGCACAAGCTGGAGTTGAACTGGGAGTGTCAAGTGCGAGGAGGGAGAAGCAGTGCTTTTAACAACATGCAGGTGGGACTTGAACTGTGATAGATGAGGATAACAGAGTTACTTAGGATGGTATAGAAGGCATGACGAGACTGAAAAAGAATAAAAAATCATCGACGGTTAACCTCATGAGACAAAAAACGTGTATAATTACCCTCTTTTCTACTTTGAGTCACTTCCTAGTTAGGAATAATGATCTCCCTTATTTCACCTCAAACAACTTCACCTTACTTCTACAAGTAGCTTAACCTCGGCTAATTGGAAGAGCCGAAGTCTTGCCTTAAACATGAGGTCAATCTGGAAGGGGATTAAACACCCAGGATTTTCGTGTTTGTATAGATCACTCTTATGGTGTTCTCAAGTCTCAATCTTACTGATAATTTCAGCTACTGAGTTGACTGTGGTCAAGTGTTTCTTGTATTCCTTACTTAGCCTTGATCTCATTTAGTTGAGATGACACCATTAAACACTACCAGCCACAACTGCACCAATAAGAGTCCTAGAACAATAACAGAAACGCCTGAGTCATCAGACAACTCTGCGTTACCTCCTGTCAAAATTTCAGCCTTATCCCTGCATTTTTGTAACTCTTTAAAAGGGCAAAAATGTTCACCAGGTTCTATAGCTTAATTCGACGAGAAAACGGAGTCATCCAAAGCTCCGTCAGTGTCAGAGCTGCGAGGAAACTAACTATACCACTGTAATCCCCTCACTCTCAGAATCATTTTGGTACCCCATTTAACGAAATTCCACAAACCGACCTAATCCACCCCACATATCACCACCTCCAGAGTAGCAACTCCGACTACGTGACCGTTCTTGGCTGCAGGAGATTTCTTTTTCCGAGGCACGCTTAACCCTGGCCAGCTTGAAAGACCCGAATAATAGCAGCGGAACAAAGACCCGTGGTTATGCGGTGGAGCCTTGAGAATCAGCCGACTTTTCTCTTCTGCATAGAGACCTTGTGAAGTGCAGCATGTGCGGAAGGCAAAAAAAAAATTAAAAATAGGAAAATAAAGCGAAGGAATTGGCTATCAAATTAGAAGTCAAACAGATGAGAGGAGAGGTGGAATTCATGGAAAAACCCGATATTAAATGGGGTGTGTTTAGCAGGTGTCTAATACTGTGCTATGTTTTTTTATAATTTTCCCTATTTTTCTGCATTTTATTCATTTTCGTCCACTCCTTTTTCCATCGTATCTGCACCGTTAAACCCTGCATTAGCAACTTACGAAATACCGTTGTAGCAATAGATTAGAAGCCTGGGTAGTCAGACGTGCTCAGACTCGGCCCCTCGTGCCCGATTTCAGCCCTTTCAGCCACTTTTATCGGTCTCAAAGTTGCCACGGTTATGTACCCTCCGTGTTAAAAAAAAGTAGGTTTAAAGAAGAATTATTCGACGATTAATTATTTTGTAAATCCGAAATATTGTTGGGAAATGTTTCAAAAACAGTTTAATAAAAGTCTTCATCACAGGCTTGTCAGGCACCCATGCACATCTGCTCCTTGTGCTCCTTGTCCGCACACCTGTCAAACAGGACATATGTTGACATTTTTCTGTGAAATTCTACCGACCTTTAGATTCACGTGCATGTGAGACAGGGATTGGTAGATTGTCGACAAAAGACGTCCGGGAAAAGGTATAGCTAAGCGAGTAGTACCATTTTGTTGCCCTTGACGAGCTCTACAAGATGGTAGTTTTCGTTTGTCTATATTCCGTCTGCAACGCTCTCAAATCATGACCAACTCCCCCAACGGTAATTCAATCTCCGAGCAATGTCAATGCCAAGTCTCCACTCAAACTCTCCCTGAGCAATGTCTGGGCTTAGTTTGGGGGCAACAGGTCGACAGACGAGCTTTCACACAAAAGGTCTAACGCAAGACACAAGCGGCTATCACGATCTTCATATTAGAGCTGTAGACCAGTGTTTGCTTTTGTGGACCCTCAACACTTCCTTGCGGTCCGAAAGAATGCTCATTTAATGAGACATGGTGAAACGTGGGGGTTAGCAGGGGTTGTAGGGTGGTGACAGGGTATGTAGATAGTGACACGTCCGTTTTTGGTAATACATACATCATGATTGCTATCTCACCGTATTACAGTCATTGTCATAACCTCACTTGTTGTCTACTCATAACCTCCCCTCCTATCAATCTCACTAAGTCTGGCCGTTAGTTCGGCCCGAATAAACACATGTTCCCGAGACACGGGAGGTAGTCAACTCCGTGAGCAACTCTACTTGGATCAAACGCGAAAATACGATAGGCTTGTACTGGAGCGTCAGGTTATGAGCAAACGAAATGGTAGAGGCGGTTTTTTGTTTGTGGTCGAGTTCTTGATGTTTTGTTGAGTGTAGTTGACATTTTTGTTTAGTCTTTGTTAGGTGCATGAGTGTAGTGTGAGGTGGTGGAATTTTGATGACCAACACAGAATATTGCTTTTGGAGACTAAAGGAGTTCAACTGAGGCATCCTAGACCCTTCTTCGTCACTCCTTTCACCTCTTTAAAGCCATAATTTAGCACCATAATGGACACGGCTACATCACTTTTTACATCACAGTTTTCATCTCTACCTCGTTAGTAAGGCAATCTAAGCGAGATTTGCCAAAGGGGGTTGGAAGGAGGGTTGGAAGAGTCATACGGACCATTTTTGGAACTTTTCAGAAGAGCAGCTGTTTTTCTGGCGACATTTGAGTGTTCTGAAGATGTCGACTGCTAGCGACACTCAATAACCGCCTTCTCAAACCCCCAAAGTAGCAACCAACAACTCAGTACTCGACATTCACCCCTCCATCGATCTCCATTGCTCCTTTCAACACCAGCCATCTTGCTACCTCATTTCTTTTCTTATTGCACTTCTCTCTTAGCCAGGTACCCGCACAACAAGCAACCATATACACACCCCGATTCAGACGATACACCTGTGAGGTATAGCAGCAACACCGCCAAACGTGCTACTTCATCGACACTAACTCCGCATGTCTCCAGCTACACTGTTTGCTACACACTCTGTTTGTATATGCGCCATTTCTTTTTGTGAGAAGATTGCGGCAAGTTGATAGCGCCTTGGCGATGGAATATACCCGTTAGGGGTACGAAAATGTTCGCCAGGGTGCGGGGAGGATGGTGGTGGAGTGCTTGTGCGTGTGGTGTTGGTATTGGAGGAGTTGAGGTGGTGAGTGTGGCGGTGGGGTGGKGGTGAAGAGGGGGGKTTTCTGAAGGTGATGTAGGGGAAATTAATTCAAGTGGGCTGTATTGTGGTGATCTCCAGATCTGGTGCTTTTGAATGGTGTACTTCTCATGGCTCTATCGTTAAGACTTGTACTTCTATGACGTGTTATCTATTTCGTTAGAATAAGGCAAAATGAAAATAATAGATAAAATCACGAGAAATGATGGCAAAAATGAGGTCAGAATGGCGGTGTAGTCCTTGAACCACTGGTAGTTAGCTGCTCGCTTTTCAGAGCTCTAGCATCACTCGTTGCGGAGTTGTAACGTATTGTCTTTTTCGTCGAGATAAGACGAAATGAAAATTCTCGTCAAAATCGCCAAAACATATGGTAGAGACAAGACAAGTATATCAGCTTGATCCTGGAGTTCACAGCAGTTAGAAATTGTACTCTCAATTACCATATTCTAGTAGCTCCAATTTCTGGACTATTTCGCCCTTTTTTTCTCCTATGTTTCAATAATCACCATAAAAACACCAATGTAGACAATATCGGAAATCGGAAAACACCCCCTTATTCCTCAACTCCGAAAGAGCACAGCACAACTATCTTCCATCCACTTCCACCAAATCTACACTTTCCACGTTCCCACCCCTCTTTCCTCGATTGGGAATCTTTACCGCCGCTTTACGCCTTTCCTCCTCCCTCTGTCTCACGATAGCGAGCAAGTCGATCTTGTGGACTGATGAATCACCTGACTTTAAGCGTGGTGATACGAGGAGCTAGCGGACCATGTTAAATGAAATGCAATAGGCGAAATTGAACCCTGACACAACCCTACAAGCGAGGTTGCTGAGTTGTACGATGACCTATATTCCATTGGTGCTAACGCACGATAGCCGTTTGTTCTAGAGCGGTATGTTCCACAAGTAATGCTTTTGAATTCTTATCAATCTATTTGTCATTCTTTGTTTGGTAATACGTGATTGGAAGGTTAAACCACGTATCGTGGGGTGATTAAGTGATTTACCCAACAAACAGACCACCCACTCAATGGACACAAAGAAGAGACAGCCCGAAGTCAGCTCTGGCTTTGTGCAATTTGATTTGCGAAAACCGTGTGAAAAAATCAAATTCGACCCAAAATCGGCTCAGCTCACTACCTCCTCCAAGTGGACACAAACCCAACCCAGATACGGTTGACTTTAGTGCAAAGTTAAATCTGAGTTTCGCTTGTGTGCTTAGGTAAGCGGAAAAAGCAACGACTGACTGGGAAAGCTTATTTCCGATATCTCCGAGAACACGGAGCCGTACAGGGTGTGTTATGTTACAGTTTAGGAGGCTGTCGATCGCTGTGGGATTACATATCTCTTCGTCGTCAGGCGCCGAGACAGCCAAGTCTTGGCTCTTGGCAAAACGTGTGGAAAATACGTATATGCCGGGGAAGCAGGAGAAAGAATGCGTTTTCTCTACTTGCCTTTTTTCTTGGAACGTGTTCTAAGGTGCTAAGATGGAAGTGCACTTGGTCGGCTTTCTCGGAGATTGGTCGTTGCTTTTTGGTTTCGCCTTTTGTCTGAATGACGTATTTCTTTTTCCACATAGGGTGAGGTGACAAGATGAACTTGTTGCTGTGGAAACTACAGTACGAGTACAAAGTACTTCGCAGTACGGAGCACTTCGTACTCCGTCCGTACTGCTCTTAGCTCAGCCTCTACCGTCGTAACCATATCGTTCCACCTTGTTTCTATCATCTGCTGTTGTCAAACACCCAAATCCACACACACTATGTCCCCTGCCAACTCTATAAGCGAGGTTTGGGGGTCCTCCAGATCGGGAATAATACGCCAGCTCCCCGCCATTGCCTTCAAACAGAGGGAGGGAGTCAGTGAGCTTGCTTTCAGATACGAGGTGGGGGGGTGGTGTGGGTGAGGACATGGTTGTGTGGTGGTGATCATCTGAGGTGTGCTGTCAGACGAGGTAGCGTCAACGTATGCCGTATCAACTGATCAGTTGAGTCTCGTATTCAATTCATTTCAGCACCCTTAATCGCAGTCGCACCGACTCAACCCCTTCTCCTTGTACTCCCCTCTCATAATATCGATCTACATGATCTCCTAGATCCACATGGGATGATATCATAGCTGGGAAGCGAGGTGGGCTCTATACATGGATATTGAGACAACGTAGCCGATGCGTAGGAGGAGCGAATGGTGTTTCACTTCCCAACCGGGCATTTCCTCTTTGGAGAGTTATATGAAACGCAGCCGTACAAAAGTAGACGTGCGCGGTAGACAAGATGTTCAGGGGGCGTAGGAGAGGTCTGAAATTGAAGTTTGAATGGAAGGGTTGCTTTTTCTGCCAGAATAAAAGTCCTGGATATTATACCTTCATATTATCCAGACGAAACTTCAGCCTATGTTGTATGGCTGTCTTGTAACCAACTCTTTTCTTTCGGATCTGACCTGTACGGCACAGCCACCCTAATTATGGACATTTATGACTCTCGGTATAGGTTTGGAAATACGAGACATGGTAAACAACCAGCATAAGTGAGCGAGCTAGCAAGACTGAAATGCTTCACAGCAACCACGTACTCAGGACAAAGGTCAAGGAGGTGAAACCCGTGGAAAAGCAGGTGGTAGTAACGTATAGGAGTGCTCTCGAATTATGTTTTTCGTGTAGAAACGGAAATAGTGGAAAATACAACCATCTTCAAGCATTTCGAGTCTTTCAGGACATTTATGACTTCACATTTCAAATAGTGCCATGTTCTCAGACTACGACAAGACTACGGCATCAAAGACGTTCACACTCCAATTTATGTTAAAGTAGATACAAGTTTGAAGACAATGGAGACAATGGGGTCATAGGGCTATACGGTTATTTCCAGATAAAGTCGGAGGTTGAGCCAAAGTAGATAAGAAAGTATTACTTGAATGAATGGTTGAGAGGTAGTGAGTAGTTTGGAGGTGATGACGTGGTTGAAAAGGGTCAGTTTCTTGACTTCTCCTTTCCATTCACTCCTTTTTGGCTCTAGCAGGATCCATAACATTAGTAAGAGTATCTAAGAGCTATAACTCCTCTGCTGACTCATAAATGCTCATTAAAGATAAACTGGCTCATTGGGTATATTAAGCAATGCTGATTGTTTCTGATTGTCTCCTTTTCATTCATTTCCTGTCTTCGTAGAGCTCTATTTCAAAGCGAGTAGTGCTGACTAAGAGCAACTGCATCTCTGTAATACATCAACTCACCCAATGGAGCAGCAAATACGACTTTAAGTGCACAAAGCTGCTCCATCAATCTAACTGATCAGTTTCATGTAGTTCTTTGGCTACCAGCTACCCTCCAGCAAAGGTGCTTACTAATCACACTAGTACATAAATGTCACACTAAATCCAGAATTGCGATTTTAATGCAAGGGAGCAGTCAGTATGTTGATATTCATCCACATTGAGCTCAACCAAACGGTTTTTAGAGCTCCCTATAGGCTACAAGTGCCCAATATCTCGACCTTTGATGTTCTCAGATCAAGACAGTGGATATTCACTATTGTGTCTGAAATAACATGTAATGATGAACTGAAATTTATGTGTGGATCTTTAAAGACTTATGTGAACCACTTTAAACAGCTTCCACTACTTCTGGCTTGTTTTATCTCAATTTGGGATAATTATTGTGCTTACTCAATCTTCATGAAACCACCTCCTATGTCATAATTGAATGGTGGAGTGCCTGCCGGTAGTCTAACACCATGATATAGCTCAATTAGCTGATTCCTGTGCATTCTGACTCCCCATCTTCTATATTGGTGATTTTTGAGCAGGAAGACGTTTCTGTGTAATCAGGGTGAGTTTTATGGAGTTTCTCAATTCCTTCCGAAACACACTCATATTGGTATCAAAATGGAGCCCAAGATCCGAAAGGATCAACTGTTTTACTCTCATCCTTGTTCCATCATTATTCGGGCCACTGTTGTCGTCTCAATTTCCTACCAAGATATGGTCGTCAAATTAAGGTCGTGTTTAGTTGGGAAGTTGACGGGTTTTTGTGTAACTATTTTAGCACCACAACAACCTGACTTCTTTCATGACACATGCGCAAACACAAACACCATTGATATCACCCATAATACCAAAAGATGATACCAAAAGACGTCATCTGTGAGACCATCACATATGCAACGGGGATACCTCTGTTACCATGCTCTTGATACCTCCTTGTGAGTATTATCCTAAGTGACACAAATACAAATGACGGAGAAATTCGTGTTTCATGTCTTTCGACCTCAACTAACACAGATATATGTGACATTAAAGACACAGGCATCATACAGAGACTCCTCAATCACTCCTCTGGTGCACACACCGCTCCCGACACACCCTTGATACCCCATTGAAAGCCCTGATACTGCTTGATACCAGTTGGAAGTCCTGTTCACCATTCTTCAACTCACATCCACTCCTGCTGTCACACACATCGGAAGCAGAATACCATGCCGCGGGCTCCGTACGGTCCCCAACTCACAGTCATTACTGCCGAAGGGAGTGGCCACCAAAGTGGCTGCGATGTGTGACTACGGGAGTGTGGTGGGAGGCTGAAGGAGAGTGGAAAGGTGACTTTTGATTGTGTGAGAGAGGAAGCCAGGCTGTTTCATCGGGCATGTCGTGGGTCCCAGAACTGGGGAACTGTCATCGACAGGGTGTTACTGTAAGTGGGTCATACAAAGATTCTACCATTGAAGCTATTGACATGATTGAGACCCAAATCGTCTTTCCTTTCTCCATTGCTGAGTTTGGGCACACGAGGAATCGGGTGCCGTCTTTTGATCTTGACCAGAAGAGGGTGATGACGCCACTTTTCTCAAATAATTGGATTACTGTCTATATCTCTACCGCCAACTGAAGCTATCTGATATTCCGAATCTCCTTTTTAGGTCCTTTGAACGCTTCAGCTTTGTTCAATGGTCTCGCTGAACACCCACAGGTGAAAACGTCCACTGCTGTTCATCTAAGACTATTGTCGAGACACCACGAGTTTTCCATGACTGTTCTTAGTCCAATCGAAGGTGATGTCTATCTTCCCTTGATGTTCACCTCTCTCCTTGTGCTCTGTCGTGAGTTTATCAACTTGACTCCACTTCAGTTTAGTTGGTATTTACTTGACGTCATGTCTTGTTTTAAACTATTTGACACCACTACTTAGGCCTACAGTTGGGTAACTAGTTAAGAGCTGCTCCGAATTACCTCCCGTTTTCACCGACTTCAGACCTCACCCACGACCAGTCCAGTCATTTTATGTCACGTGACCCTATCCACCACCACTCCACCCTCCACCTCTCCTATGCCTTCCCGTTTGCTTCCCACCTCCATCTTCTTCAATGGATCAAAGTTTAAATCTCACGTGTGACAAGATTCTAAATTGGTCACGTGTCCTCAGCAGCCCCACGTCGGCTGTTGCTCTTGAACTGGGCGGTAGAACTGGACGAAAAGAGGCGTCGCTTTTTTGTTCGTGAAAAACAGCCTCTGACCCTAGGTGTCCACTCTCTGGCCTCCCCCCACCCTCCTCTCCTGGTCAGATTACGACTAAAATTTTCTCCCAACTCTGTGGATTAAGGTTTCAAAAATATCACTGACCTTAAACACTTGAGTGCTGGATTCTGGCAACTCCTCAACAGCACCCATCATGAGTGATCAATTCAACCAGGATTTTGCCAACAAGGCCAACATCAACGAGGGTCAGGGTTCCCAGGGTCAGGGCTCCCAGCAGCCCGCCCAGCCCCAGGGCTACGCTCCCCAGTCGTTTGTGCCCGGCCAGGCCTTTGTGCCTGGACAGGCCTTTGCCCCCCAGGGTGGTTACGACCAGTACCAGCAGGGCGGCTACCAGGGCGGCTACCAGGGTGGCTACCAGGGTGGCTACCAGGGCAACAACTACAACCAGGGCTACCAGGGTCGAGGCGGCTACTCGGGACGAGGCCGGGGCGGCTACCGAGGAGGCTACCAGGGCGGTTACAACAACTACAACCAGGGCGGTTACAACAACCAGTACGGCGGCTACGACAACAACCAGTACGGCAACCAGTACGGTGGTTACGACCAGTACGGCGGCTACGACAACGGAGCTGCTGCCGAGGAGCCCGCAGAGAAGACGCTGACTCTGGAGGAGTACCAGAAGCAGAAGCAGGAGGCTCTCAACAAGCTCAAGAAGCCCGCTGCCAAGTCTGGAGGTGCTCTCAAGATTGGCGGTGACAAGCCCAAGACCGGAGGCGCTCTGAAGATTGGAGGAGACAAGCCCAAGACCGGCGGAACTCTCAAGATTGGCGGCGACAAGCCCGCCGACAAGCCTGCCGAGAAGAAGTCTGTGCTCAAGATTGGCGGCGACAAGGAGGAGAAGAAGGAGGCCAAGGAGGAGGTCAAGGAGGAGCCCAAGAAGGAGGAGGCTAAGAAGGAGGCCACCCCCGCTCCTGCCTCCAAGGAGTCCACTCCCGCCCCCACCAAGGAGTCGACCCCCGCTGCCGAGAACGCTCCCTCCGCCGACGCTCTGGTTGCCGCCCAGAACGCCGAGATTGACCAGGAGACCATCAAGGAGATGTTTGGCGAGACCAAGGACCACATGTCCATCATCTTCATGGGCCACGTCGATGTCGGCAAGTCGACCCTGGGAGGCCAGATTCTGTACCTGACCGGAACCGTCAACAAGCGAACCATTGAGAAGATGGAGAAGGAGGCTGCCGATGCTGGTCGACCCGGATGGTACCTGTCGTGGGTCATGGACATCAACAAGGAGGAGCGAGCCGAGGGTAAGACCGTGGAGGTGGGCCGATCGTACTTTGAGACCGAGAAGCGACGATACACCCTGCTGGACGCCCCCGGCCACAAGATGTACGTGCCCTCCATGATCGGAGGTGCTGCCCAGGCCGACGCCGGTATCCTCGTCATTTCCGCCCGAAAGGGAGAGTACGAGACTGGTTTCGAGCGAGACGGCCAGACCCGAGAGCACGCCATGCTGGCCAAGACCCAGGGTATCAACAAGCTGGTGATTGCCATCAACAAGATGGACGACTCGACCGTCAACTGGTCCAAGGAGCGATACGACGAGTGTATCAACAAGCTCAAGCTCTACCTCAAGGGTCTGGGCTACTCGGACAAGACCGAGATCACCTTCATGCCCGTGTCCGGTTTCACCGGTGCCAACGTCAAGGAGCGAGTCTCCAAGGAGGTTTGCCCCTGGTACGACGGTCCCTCTCTGCTGGAGCTGCTCGACTCGTTTGAGCTCGAGCGAAACCTCACCGGTCCCTTCATGCTGCCCATCTCCAACAAGGAGAAGAACCTGGGTACCATTGTCGAGGGTAAGATTGAGGTGGGTACCGTGCGAAAGGGCGACAACCTCGTGGTCATGCCCTCCAAGGTCCCTGTCGAGGTCACCACTCTGTACAAGGAGACCGAGCAGGAGGTTGGAGCTGCTGCCGTTGGTGAGCAGATCCGACTCAAGGTCAAGGGTATCGAAGAGGAGGAGGTGCAGATTGGCCAGGTGCTGTGTTCCGCCGCCCAGCCCGTGGCTGCCGTGACCGTCTTCGAGGCCCAGATTGCCATCACCGAGCTCAAGTCGATTCTGTCGACCGGATTCTCGTGTGTCATGCACATTCATACTGCCGCCGAGGAGGTGACCTTCACCGCCCTGCTGCACAAGCTGGAGAAGGGCACCAACCGAAAGTCCAAGAAGCCCCCGGCCTTTGCCAAGAAGGGCATGAAGATCATTGCTCGACTCGAGACCCAGAACCCCGTGTGCATGGACGAGTTCAGCAAGACCCCCCAGCTGGGCCGATTCACTCTGCGAGACCAGGGCCAGAGTATCGCCATTGGCCGAGTCACCAAGCTTCTGTAAGCGGTGATGAGGTGTGCTGTGAAAGCAGTGTTAGCTGTCGGGGTGGATATCTTCGATGGCTCCAACAAGTAGTAAAATTGTGTTAGTAATGGATGTTACTGTTAGGTAAGAAGCGTAGATTGTCATGAGAGTGTTACTGACCGATGGATGAGGTGGTTCTGTTTATGTTCTTAGATCAATTGAGTGGAAGATGTTTTGTAGTGAGAAGAGACATGGAATCTGCGTTCTAGCAAGTTGAACAAACACAGAACAGACTTGGCACTTCCATCAAACTCGAGAATTGAACTGATTCAAGTGCTTGATTCGAGTAATGAATGAGTCAGGATAGACATATTTGTTGAAGATTTCCAAGACTGGATTCATAAACACTTCATGAGTATCGAACCTCTTGCCATTCAATCGCATTACTAGCAATAGGTGGCTCTTGAAGTCTCATGTCTTCCAGTCATGGATATTGCTGCTTAGTCAAGAGTACTTCCAGTCCTCGCTCTGTAGATCTCAAGGAGTCTACTGATACACTTTATCTGATTTTTTCTGCATTTTCCAAGATCTATTCACTTCATTTTACTGGTGTATCTGGGAAAGGGGCTCATGACAAATCACAGACGATATTTGAAGTGCAGTGGACTTGATAGTAGTAAAGAGACTGTCAGTACAGTACCATCAAACTAGTATAACTCTTGTTATCTGATCTTCATTATTTCACTGGTATAGTTCTCTCGAGTGCATCATAGGTCATGAGCGCAAAAGGAACCGATACTGGAGCTCTCAAGTCGGGAAAAAGTAAGAAAACACCTCTGAACGTTCAGACTAGCCACTGCAGTAATTGTCAAGTACTTTTCCAAACCCCATCACGTTAACATACGCCTGTTGGCTGTCATCAACATCTGCGTAAATCCATGTAAGACGCAGTGACCACAGATCTGTGCTCACATAGATGATATTACTTCAGTCACCTGCAGGAGTTTGCCCCGAACGTTTTGATACCAAACAAGCTACATATCCTTTAAATAACCGACAGTGATCACTTGCGTATTTGACATGAACTTGACAATGCAGTCAGTCTTGATTTCGGTCATTTCAGCTTGAAAATGATAATCCTCCATATCTATCAGTATCTTCGATCCAGAACTCTTCCTTAGATTAATCAGATCCTTTTTATCTATCTCCATGATCTAATACTCCTCCTACTCCCGATGACGTTCATTTCATGAAACATGACGTGAAGATACATCTCCACATGATCAACTACAGCTGTCAATTACTCGGAGAACCCCTTGCTCGGCAACTGATCCAGACTCGAGGCACCCATCCTCATTGTCCTCATAACCACCTTTCTTTTAGACCAGCCACACCACTCTGTTTCAGCTATAGCTCTGTACCGACAAGTTCAAATATGTTATCTCCATCGTCCGCTGATTAGATACATACATTTTTGAACCTCGAGTTTAGCTACTTCCGAGACGACTTTAGACCCGCTATAAGCAAAATCCCGACTACCGGTACCCCGAGAAATGTTTAGTAAGGGCAAGGTGGTTAGTTAATAGATAGTGGAGACTACGAGTCGGTCTAAGAAGACAACAAGAAGGGACAAAGCGGTTAGACGATTTGTAAGCAGCTACTGGGTAGTTAAGTCGCACTAGTGTCTAGTCGGGCATTATAGAAGCAGCTAACGCGGAACTAAGACGTTAGACACAGTCCACGGCTTCCCCACACGTTAGGACGTGCCATGACCTCGTTATAATACATAGCTGCTGATGACCTACGGAATAAGTGCTTCATTGTTGATCTACCCCGGAATTCCTAGCGAAAAGTGGGGTACACTGGTGTCGAACGTCTGTATTTGGTTATGTATCCGGAGGAGTGAGGGGGCGATAAAGGGGTCATTTGGAGGGTGTTTACTTGTATATATAGAGATTATGGGGTTCTAAAAAGCATTTGAACAAGCTCCTGTCTTTCTGGCTGTGTTTTCTGTAGTTCTGCAGCAGTTCTAATTTTCACATGTGTTTAGTTGGACTTTTGTTAAAGGAAAAAGTAACCTGGGGGGTTTTTTTTGGGGTTCCATGGTAGCTGCGAAGATGGGAGTTGGTTCATTTTGCAGACAAGAATTGGGGCTTCAGATTTAGAGCATCATAATACACAACTGCCTACTCCATTTCCGAGCAATTCTCTTCCCAAATAAATTTTACCCTTCTCAATTACTTAGCACTTAGTTGGATTATGTAATCATTTGAACCGCAAAATCCAGTTCACCCTACGCCTTCAAATTCACAATCTCATTGTCGAACGTCATCTCCTCCACGTGACTGGCACATGACCCGACGATCTCTCAACTGGGCAATCGAGTTGCCTCTTTCTCCAGACAGCAACTGTGGATTGTTCAAGGTTGCTGTTGCGTCATGGAGATAATATTGGAGTGGAGAATTGTGCAAGTGGAGAAAATGGAAAATAATTGAGGTCGCGTGACCAAATTTGGAATGCTATGATAAATAAGCCTTCCATGACACTTCCAGCTCACGTGACCAACCTCTTCTACTACAATATGGCAACATCACCACTCACCTACTCTTGTGCACAGCCTATCTCAGTGCATGTCTTCTGCATGTTGCGATATATATAACTCTAAGTGTGGAGAGCTTGTAAACAGAGGGCAGATAGGGCGATTGAGAGGTGTTTATGACCCATTGAGGGTGCAAATATGGGCAACAGGAAAAACCGTCCAAATAATTGTCCCCAAAAATAACCCCCTAATTTGTTTTTCTCCCCTAACCCATTGCTTTTCCCCTACTCTCGTCCCAGACAGCAACCAAACTTAACCTCCGTCTAACTTGGACACCTTCTCACCCCACACTGCACAAGTCAGGCAAAAACGGAAAAACACACAGGGTGTATATATAACCATGAGTGGCTTCCGGCAAAAGTTCTTCAAGCGTAAGAGCGAGGTTCCGACTGTGAACGCCAACGCAAACACAAACACTCCTCTTTCAAACACTGCTGCTACTCCTGTGGCTACCGAAACTACCGCAACTGCAACCACAAACACCACCTCCCCTACCACCACCACCACCCCCCTACCCTCCCAGGCCCCCCAATTGCCTGAGTCCATCTCCCCGTCTGCGTCCAACACCATGTCCCAGACCGTGGGCGACATCCACCGCGACTTTGCGCCCCAGCAGCGCAACCCCAACCTCGAGGGCGCGACTCTGACCTCGTCGTCCCAGCAGCCGGACTTCAAGGGCGAGGAGTATATTTACTCTGACCAGGGTCCGTCGGCTGTGCAGGGTAACTCTGGCAACGCAGGACCCTCTTCTTCTGCTCCTTCTGCTGGACCCTCTGGTTTTGCCGGTACTGGAGCTTCCAGAACTGCTGCTTCTGCTGCTGGTGCTGGCGCTTCTACTGGTGCTTCTTCTGCCACTGGCTCCGCCCCTACGCACGCCCTGGACGCCCCCACCGACCCCACCAACCTCCTCATCGCCCGTCTCGACAACTGGAGAGCCACCGTGGCCTTCCTCATCGAGTACATCAACATCGCTGCCTCCCAGCAGAAGCACCAGGTCGGGTACCTCGAGAAGACCCGTAAAGCCCTGGCTGAGGTCCCCCGGTTCGACGGCGGTGTTTCCTCTGAACCTGGAACCCCCTCCACTCCCACCCAGTCGCACGGCTTCCAGCAGTCGCTGCGAGGCGGGCTGCCCAACCGAAGCAACGCCCAGACGGCCAAAAACAACCCCACGCCTACAGGTGTGCACCAGGCCAACCCTGAGGCCATCGGCGTGACGCCTGCGCTGTCCAACATGGCTACCCGGCTCGACACGCTCATCAACCTGGCGACACAGTCCGAGCAGAACCTCAAGACGTCGGTGCTGCCGTCGCTGGAGGAGCTGGAGGACGAGATCGAGAAGCACATCAAGACGCTCAAGCACTCGACGCTCAAGCAGTCGCAGGAGGTCGAGAAGGTGCGCGGCAAGACCCACCGGTCCATTGAGACTCTGGGCCAGTCCACCGCTGGATTTACTGGCCTCCAGCAGTCCGCCAAGCACGATCCCTACGTGCTCAAGCGGGCTACTCTCGCCCAGGTCGGCGACCAGCTCAACCGCGAGAACGCGCTGTCGGACTCGCTGCTGTCGGTGCAGAACAACATCAAGTCGTTCGAGCGCCACATTGTGCAGGTGATCCAGCGGGCGGTGCAGCTGTCGTCTGAGATCCTCTCCGGCTACTTTGCCAACGCCCACGACTCGTACGTGTCCTTCTCCGAGCGGTTTGCCGCCATTCCCGAGGACTTTGAGTGGGACGAGTTTGCCAAGCGAGAGCAGCACCAGCTCGTCGACCCCAACAAGCCCAAACGGTCGCTGGACTCGGTCACCTTCCCCAACTCGGACAACCCTGCCGCTCAGCCCTTGGTGTCTGGTATTCTCCAGCGAAAGGAGGGCCATATCGTGAAAAACTACACCTCTGGCTTCTACGTGCTGACCCGGTCTGGCTTCCTGCACGGCTATGCGTCCGAGGACCCCCTGATCGAGCCCCACCCCAACTTTTCGCTGTATGTGCCGGATTCCACGATCGGACCTCTTCCTCCTCGAGGCGGCGACCTGAAGCTCAAGATTAAGGGCAAGGACACGTCGTCGACGATTCCCACCAAGAAGACCATCACTCTGAAGGCTGCGACCTACCAGGAGCTGCAGCTGTGGTATGATGCCTTCCTGAAGGTGTCCGGTGGTAAGACCAACTTTGCCACTGCTGACTTTGAGGATGAGCCTGAGGAGCATCTTGCTGGAGCGGGTGCTGCCGGCGCTGCCGGTGCTGCTGGAGGAGCCGCAGGTGCCGGTGCTGCTGCCGGACAATACGCTGAGCCTGCTTCTCAGTACGCTGAGCAGCCCGTTGGTACTGCTGCCCAGTACGCTGAGCCCGGTGCTGCTACCGGTGCTGCTGGCTCTGTTCCTGGATCTGCTGCTCAGGCCCAGTATGAGCCTGCCCAGACCGCCCAGCCCGTCCAGCAGTCCTACGAGCCTCAGTACGACTCCACCGCCGGTTCTTCCGTTCCCGGTGGAGCTGCCGCTGGAGCTACCGGTGCTGCTACCGGCGCTGCTGCTGCTGGAATCGCTCCCGTCTCTTCTGGAGTGCACACCATTCCCGAGGGCGAGGAGTTTGAGGACGCCGGCGCCGGATTCGACGGCACCCACCGGGCCGAGTACACGCCCGAGCCCGTGGACCCCGGCTTCAACGCCCCTGCCGGCGGCTCTGCCCAGATCGAGGGCGGCCAGGTGACCGACCACGGCGCGCTGCAGGGCAAGTACGGCGACGTCGAGGGTGTGACCCAGGGCCTCCAGCACTCGACTCTGGACCCCGGCCACACCCCCCTGGCTCCCGGCGCCTCTGCTCCTCTTGAGGGAGGTGCCAGCGGAGTGACCTCTCATCTGGACCCCGGACGAGTCGCTTCTCCCGCTCTGTCGACCGACGCCGTTCAGGGCTCGCTTCCCGGCACTCCTGGTCCTGGTCAGTTCTAAGCGGAAGGAAGTTTCGTTTCTTTCTGACGTGTTCGTAACACTCGTTCACAGTCTCCTTACGGAGAATGTATTTTGTTTAATCAGTATGTAGTCATTAATAGCCTTTGGGTGTATGGTCGTGGTTGTAGTTGCCGTGTGGTGGTGGAGTTGCCGGTTAGTGTGTGTTGAAGGTGTAGCTGTTGATTGTTTGGACTGATCGAATAGACTGTTATGGGCTGTGTGTGCTTATCGCCTATGTGGCGACATGGGCGAAACAAGCTATACTGTTTGATGGGAAGTTTAGGGCAACTGGTGTTTTTGGTGTCTACTGTTTGTGTTGTACCATCTGAGAGACTTGTGCAGACTAAGACTCATGATGATCAGAATAGCTCTAGAGGCCATGGTCACTCTAAAAACATCAATAGTAGATGTGATCAAGACTAAAAATTATACATATCGACGACTGACGACTGAACGACCATAGACACCTCTCTAGAGCCCTCTGAACATCCACGGTATCAAGGGCTGTCCTCTTCAATGGGTACCACAAATGATAGTGGTCACTCCATATCGGTGTATACTGACAGAGTGTAGTTCTTAATCAAGTTATAGTATGAAGTTGTCTTCCTCTTGATTCACTCAGAACAGGACATTGCTGATTAAGAGTGTAATGTGTCATAGGGATAATGGGTCACAGATGAATAACACTCTGAAACCGATTTACACCTCTCCTAGCCTGCTTGTCTACAGTGGCTATCAGACTGAAGTTGTTTTGGGACATCTCTCCATAGGCATCATCTGTCATCATTATCTATATCTAATCTATTGGTGTCATAAAGCGTCTGGTCTTTGAGAAATGAAGGTGTCGTGTGACTGGAAGCCAGAATCTTAGTGCTCAGGGTCCTACCTGTTCAATCTGCAAACGTCAACTCACTTGGCACTTCAGCTTCCCTCAAAGGGCACCCTTCAGTCTCTCGTTATACCCCTTAATTGCCCTCTTGAACTCGCTCCAGTTGACTCCGTAGCTCTCGTCCACCAGATTGAACATGACCCCCAGACTTCTCTCCACGTCTTTGTTTCTCCTCTCGTCGTCAAAGAAGATCATCTTTTTGAAATCCGTCTTGGTTTTCTTCTGCAGTTTCTTGAAATGGTTGATTTTGGTACCCTGACCCCACTCCAGGGCCTCGAAAAAGTTGATGGCCGGCTCTCCGTCGATTTTGATGGTTTTCAAAATACTTTTAGCGACATCTGGAGTTGCTGTTCGAGAAGCAGCCAAGATCTTGACCCCGTTGTCCCGCAGATGTTTCAGAATATCCGGAACGTCTCTATACAAGCTGAGAACATACCCCGATCTGTCTTCCACTTGAAGGTCAGACGTTCCTCGCTTGATAGGAGGACTGAGATGAGTATCGCACCAACAGGGCCATAGAGTGTAGTCCAGATCGAACACCACGGCCTCGGGGTACTCCAAAGACTCGAGATCGATGGTAGAAGTGTCACTGGCGTTTCTCATGGTGCAAGGGAGAGATGTGTAGACTAGCAATCCTAGAGTTGCCAGAAGGAGGAATAGTAGGTGGTTTTTGATTGTAAGGGAGGGGAAAAAGTTGATCGGTGAG
The DNA here is from genome assembly GCA_001600195.1 of Yarrowia keelungensis. Taxonomy (NCBI): domain Eukaryota; kingdom Fungi; phylum Ascomycota; class Dipodascomycetes; order Dipodascales; genus Yarrowia; species Yarrowia keelungensis. The sequence continues at coordinate 1,188,163 of BCJD01000007.1, read as the reverse complement.
TTTGTGCGTACCCGTATGTGTGAGAAGGCACCTGGCTGACAAATTTGTATTGGTATAACTCAGTGAAAGTTCAAACTACTTGATGGAATCTTGTCGATGATCTAATCATGCATGCGTCAACCATGCGATCGATAGAGCAAGGGAGATGAGAGGGAGAAAGGTGGAAAAAAGGGAAAAGAAGGGACGTTGAAAAGGGAAGTTGTGGGTGTGTTTCTGACGGTGTCTTGAGTGGATTGGGGGTTTTTCGTGTGCTTTTTTGAGATTTCGAGGAGAGAAATTTTGGTTCCTCTGATGAGGTATACCCTTATTGATTAAGCAGTATAAAAAACTGGGGGTCACTATGGAACCGTCAAAAAGTGTCGGATTTGAACGAAATCAGTCTCATTTTGTTGAGAATGCAATTCTGACTACTTGTAATCTGATATACTTGTAAATATCTCAGCTCTAGGTGCTCTCCTTGTTCACTTTGAGTGGTACTGTTTGTCCTGCTCTGTCTAACGTAGATTTCTATAGGGGTGTTGATATGGTCAAGTTGAGAGTTAGCCAATGACAGAGCTAATATTTTTGTAAAATCTCTAAAATGACTAATATTGCACTACTTGTGGCTTTATATTTTTCCCTATTTATTCCGCTTTTATAAAAACATTCTTATCTGAACCCTCTCCCACCCTCATTAACATCACCATGCATGAACACGTCTGATACTCCAAATCCAACCACCATCACACACACAATGGCTCAGGTGAAACTGGTGTCGATAATCAGCAGGGAGGTGAGTAAGAGAGGAGGGGGGGAGGACGGAATTGAAACAATGATACGGTACACGACATGGGACACGTGACACGGGAGAAGAGATGGTGGAGATATGACAGCGATACAATGGTGATATGATGGTGACACGATATGACATGATCTACGTGTTTGAGTGCTCTAGGGAGTGACACAGACATACTGGTGGGCTCCATACAGTACATGGAGCTAGTGGCATGCCATTTGAACACTTTGGTCATCTACTTGGTTGGACACTACAATGAGAAGACGATATGGATACAAGTGATGACACGATATCAAAGGATGGCAATGGAGAATTTTGAGTGGATTGGACGATATCTGTTGGTGGTAAAGAAAGACTCAATGGGTTATGAAGATACTCTGTTGATGTGATAAAGAAGCAGGAGTGGAATGTTGATTGTTCAAGTCTCTCCACTGTTTGTCATCCACTGGTCATGTGTCTTCCTTTGCGTGCCTTAGTCCACTATCTTTTGTGTCTACAGCATGAGCTGACACCTGATCTTTACCGTGAGATCATGTGACTTTTTGATTTGGTCATTCGTCTCTTGACGGTCAATAGTCGATGTTCTGAGGTAGGAGTACATGCAGCTCAACATGTCTTCTCAGCATGTCATATCAACTTCTACTGTGGAATTCTGTGACTCCTCTTCAACTGGTCATATGTCATTTGTCACATCTCTTCTATTCCATCAAGTTGCCTTTAGTTCAGAGTGATGTCAACCAAAGGAGTAAGAATATCACATGTCTTCAGCTTATCTTCTATCTGAATCGAAATCTTCACATTAGGTCTTCTACTGCGACTTTCTTGATTTGGTCATTCGTCTTCATTTGACAGTCTTGAGTCTTATCACGTATGATGCCAATCTAAGGTATACGAATCTTCTCTGCATTCATGCCTTTATTGAACCTTTCACATCTTCCAGCGTGAGATTCTGACTTTGTTCATTTGATCATATCATCTGTCTCATGTTTAGGATCTATTGTCAAGGATGTCTGGTATTCTGATCTTCAAGGTGGTATACAGCTTTTTGTTCTTTCAGTACTGCTTTTCCGCAACGCTCACATATTTGTCGTGCTTCGCACTCCAAACATGCTCGTGCTAACCCAGAACACCCCCCTCTTCATCGGAATCTACCCTGGAGAGGGAGAAACCGTCACACAGCTCGAATACGACTACTCGTCACTAGCATACATGGCTCTGGACTACCTAGGCCAGCAACAGAACGAAAACGCCGGCAGTGTCTCTCTTCTGTACGTGCACAAACTGGCCGTCTACGGCATGCTGACTAATACGGCCAACAAGATTGTCATTGGCAGTGAGGCTCAAGAAGGGTCTGAGAGCATTGAGCAGTTTGCCAAACAGGTGCTCAAGGTGCTGGTAGCCTACAAGAGTAATCCTTTCTATGATGAAAACGAGACTAGTATTGATAGTCAGGGGTTTAGAAAGGAGATGGCAAAGGTGGTGGAGAGGTGGAATAAGAGCAGCGAGTAATTGCGAGGCAATTATGAGCGTGAGGGTTAGGAACACAATTGCTTCTTAATTGTGAGCCAGGAGGGTTAGGGCAGAAGGACTGCTCCTAGATGTAATGACTGTCTTGACTGGTCACTATTGTAATGTATAGATATTGAATAAGCTTGGGATGTCAAGTAAAAGTCAAGTAAATGATCAAGTAAAGTCTAACTAGAAGAGTGTGCATGTGAGAAGTCGGTGGCAAAAGCAGATTTGAAGAGCAGAAAATGTGTGATGGAGAGGACGCCTGGTTTACCGGTACGGAATCAGCATTCCAACTTACTACGAGTACAGTCCCGTAATTTTAGACGTCAAAATATAGCCTAATTACTTGACATTTTGTTATGGTATACTTAAGATTTGGTGGAGAATGAAGGGGTTTAGAATGGACATCAAAAGTGCTCAGAAATGGCTGAATTTTTGACAGATTACTATTTTAGCTATAATAAGTACGAATATGTGTTTGAATACCTACAAGACCTCTTCCTTACCTCTCCTTTCGTGTCTGTTATTGTCCTCCCTCCCTCCTCCTCAAATAAGCTCGGGATGCATGGCGATGGAAAAAATATTGGTGCATGAACCATATATATTTTTTGCAGGAAACCACTGCTTGACTGTAACGACTTTTCAGCAGATTGATATTGTTGGCTTTTGGAGCTTGGATTGAGGTGAGTGGGGGGAAATGACACTGGAGACGTCACGAGAGACGTTACTGACACCTAGAATTACGCTAACACAGATTTCTTCATCAGAACAACCAGCTTCATAATTCGATTTACCTGTCTTTACAAGACGGAGACCCAAACGGCGACTATTTCGCTACATGTGAGTACTATCGACTAGGGAATTCGCCATTGGAAGCGGCTAACACAGTTGCACGACTTTGCAAGACTACTACGACATTACACACATTAATACACACGACAGATACACGATGACATACGGTGGTAAGACACACGGAAAGAGTGAGTATGAGAGAAGGAGGATTGAAGGCAAAGGAAGGAAGTTTAGGAAGGAGGACCAGGAGGATTGAATCAGCGTTGTTGATTTGACCTAAGGAGTGGTTTTGTGTTTGATATGACATGATCATGGAAATGACTTGATACATGTGGTGTTGTGTGGCGGAGTGGACTGATGAGGTGATCCTTTAGTGGATTACCTTGTTTTGAAAGGTGTGTTGATTTGACTATGTTTTGAATAATCTAAAGGAATGTGTCTTGGAGAATAGGTGTGATCTGAAGAACATATCCTTATTCAGTATCTTCACATACACCCTCAATAAGTCCACACCACTTTGATCAGCTACTTTATCCTACAGTAGATGCCACACTTCTCCAGTTGACTGCCATTACTGGGTCAGTAGTTCTAGGGATGTTGGTATTATGGTTGTCTATCTACAAAGTCCTACTCAAGGAACTGTAGTACATCATATGACTATGATCTGCCATTACCACAGAACTACAGCTCTTCATGACTAGGTCCTTCCTTGACAATGTTGCCTCATAACATTGACTAGTTGTCATTCAATAGCGATTGTATGTCATTCAGTTAACAACTAGATGTCATCATTCAGTTAACGACTAGATGTTCCTTCCTCAAACAACAACCTATCGGGTCCGTTCGTGACCTACGGCCACTCACTACCATGCTAACCCAGTTAATATCTCCGTTCCAACATCCCACACCAACCTCTCCCTCACCCAACTTTCCCACCTCGCTCTCAGCACCCCCATTCTCCCCTCATGCCCCCAGATTGCTCCCGATCTCGTGGCTAGATGGATCAGCGGAGCTGGAAGCGGCGATGACGCTGTCACCGTGCTCACTGCTCTTGCACGTGACGTTTCCGTCGTTCCCGGAATCCAGACGCTGTGTTCCCACTTTGTCTCAAAAATGGGCTTCATGGAGATGCTCAAGGTGCCCCAGAGCGACGAGCAGACGCAGGCCATCCTGCTGGGCTTCTACCGCCTCGTTTCGTTTGATAGAGAGACGTACGGCGGGCTGGTGGACAAGGAGGTGATCAGCGGGCTGCTGCGGTTCGACATGGCCAAGCAGCTGCTCTACAAGGTGTTTGAGATGACCAAATGCGACCTGGACCTGGAGTACACAGAGAGCGAACGGGTGCTGGCGCTGGCACGTGATTTGCTGCCCACCACGCAGATTGAGGTTGAGATTTCGTCTCTCAACTCGCTCAACACGCCCATTGGCTCTTCTCTGATCCCCAGACTTGGAGGACCTTCTCCTGTGGCCTCTGAGTACGTGGAGACGGCCACCAGTGTCCAGATCATGAACGAGCTCGGCCAGGCGCTGTCTACTTCCTCTCCCATTCTTCTGAGCGGACCCAGCGGATCAGGCAAGACTTTTTACGTCAACGAGATTGCCCGCAACCTGTCCAAGCTCGACAACATGGTGCGGATCCACCTGGGCGACCAGACGGACTCCAAGCTGCTCATTGGAGCGTACACGACGGGCTCCAAGCCTGGATCGTTTGAGTGGAGAGATGGTGTGCTGACTACCGCCATCAAGGAGGGCCGATGGGTGCTTGTGGAGGACATTGATAGAGCACCCACGGACGTGGTTTCGGTGCTGCTGTCGCTGCTGGAGAAGCGTGAGCTGGTGATTCCGTCCAGAGACGAGGTCATCAAGGCCCACCCTGGATTTAGACTCGTTGGTACTATGCGAAAGAAGATTGGAGCTCATACCAACGAGATTATCGGTCTGAGACTGTGGCAGCAGGTTGAACTGCCCGAGTTGGAGCCCGAGGAGATTGTCACAATCATCAAGAAGAGATACCACGTGATTTCGGCCATGGCCGAGTCGTTCCAAGACACGTTTGCGGCGATTGTGGCGTTGTACGGATCGTCCAGTTTTGTTTCTCTGACGAAATCGGCCGTTTCCCGAATCGTGTCTCTCAACGATCTCATCAAACTGTGCAACCGAGTGTCTGCTATGATTACTCGACTCGGATACACGTCTCCTAATGACCCCCTGCCCAACCACGTGTACGAGTTCATCTTCCTGGAAGCTCTGGACTGCTTTGCGGGCTTTCTGAGCAACTCGGACGCGCGAAAGAAGGCTGCTCACGTGATTGGCGAGTGTCTCAACATGTCTGCTCCCAAGGTGGACGTGCTTCTGGGCCGAGTTCCTGCCTACCAGGATTCTACGGATACTCTAGAGGTCGGAAGAAGTGTTCTTACCAAGCAAGTCTCTGGAGTCAAGAAAAAGTCCAATTCTCTGTTTGCCAACACCAACCATTCTTCCAAGTTGATGGAGCAGATTTGCGTGGGTGTTTCTTCCACCGAGCCTCTTCTTCTTGTTGGTGAGACCGGTACCGGTAAGACGACTGTTGTTCAGAATGTCGCTTCTCTGATGAACAAGAAGCTCACCGTGGTCAACGTGTCGCAGCAGACCGAGGCGGGCGATCTTCTGGGAGGTTTCAAGCCCGTGGACGTGTCCATGATTGCTGTTCCTCTGATGGACGAGTTTCAGGAGGTTTTTTCGGCCACCTTTTCTGCCAAGAAGAATGTCGAGTTCATGAAACTTCTCACGCGAGCTTTCAACATTCGGCACTGGAAGAATTGCATCAGACTGTGGAAGGAGGCTGTGAAGCTGTCTGCTGGACGGCTGAAGGATTCTGACAGTGGTAAGCGACGGAAGTTGACCGACAAAGAGACCTCTTCTCTCCAGGCCCAGTGGGACACGTTCCAGAGCAATCTGACGGCGTTTGAGATCCAGTACAAGCAGATCCAGTCGTCGTTCGTGTTCCAGTTCATTGAGGGATCGATTGTGCAGGCTGTTCGAAAGGGAGAGTGGGTGTTGCTCGATGAGATCAACTTGGCGTCTCCTGACACTCTGGAGGCCATCAGCGATCTTCTCTCCGAGCCCCGAACTCTTCTTTTGTCAGAAAAGGGTGATGCTGAGACGATTGTGGCTCACCCCGACTTCCGACTGTTTGCATGCATGAACCCTGCTACTGACGTGGGTAAGCGAGATTTGCCTCTTGGTCTACGGTCCAGATTCACAGAGCTCTACGTCTCTTCTCCGGACGAGAACTTTGACGACCTGCTCAAGATCATCGACCGGTACATTGGTCATCTGTGTGTGTCTGACTCGACCATTGGCATCCACAATGACGTTGCCGATCTCTATCTCACCGCCAAGAAGATGTCTGCCGAGAACAAGATTGTCGATGGAGCTGGCCAGAAGCCCCATTTCTCCATTCGAACGCTGTCAAGAACCCTCGTTTACGTGTCTCAGATTGCTCACCTGTTTGGACCTCGAGGACTGAGACGATCCCTCTACGAGGGCTTTTGCATGTCTTTCCTGACTCTCCTTGACGCCGACTCTGAGTCTGCTCTCCACGAGATTATCAAAAAGTACACCATTGACAAGCTCAAGGACCAAAAGTCGATCATGACGCAGAAAACCAAGGCTCCCAGTGACAAGCACGTCGCCTTTGAGCATTACTGGCTCGAACCCGGTCCTCTCAAGCCCTACGACGATGAAAAGTACGTCATGACGCCGTTTGTCACCAAGAACCTGCTCAATCTCGTTCGAGCGACTTCCGGCAAGTCTTCGGTGCTCATCCAGGGACCCACCTCGGCCGGTAAAACGTCCATGATCCGGTACCTTGCCCAGAAAACCGGCCACGAGTTTGTGCGAATCAACAACCACGAACACACGGACCTGCAGGAGTACCTGGGTACCTACGTTGCCGACTCTGAGGGCAAACTCAAGTTCAAGGAGGGTGTTTTGGTGCAGGCTTTGCGACGAGGAGCGTGGATTGTGCTGGATGAGCTGAATTTGGCACCCACCGACGTGCTGGAAGCTCTCAACCGACTGCTGGACGACAACCGAGAGCTGCTCATTCCCGAGACCCAGGAGGTTGTCCGTCCTCACCCCCAGTTCCGGCTGTTTGCGACCCAGAACCCCCCCGGGCTGTATGGAGGCCGAAAGCAGCTGTCCCGAGCGTTCCGAAACCGATTTTTGGAGCTGCACTTTGGCGACATTCCCGAGAACGAACTTGAGCATATTCTGCACAAGCGGGCTCTCATTGCGCCTTCTCAGGCCGCCAAGATTGTCAACGTCTACCGCGAGCTGTCTCTGGTGCGTCAGGCGTCTCGGGTTTTCGAGCAAAACGCGTTTGCGACCCTGCGAGACCTGTTCCGATGGGCAGGCCGAAACTGCGACAACAACGAGGAGCTGGCGATGAACGGATTCCTGCTGCTTGGCGAACGAGTGCGAAACCCGGAGGAGCGAGAGGTGGTGAAGAAGGCGATCGAGAAGGTGATGAAGGTGAAGCTGGACGAGCGGGAGTTGTACGACGGTGTTACTGTGGATGGAGGATCTTCTGTCGTCATGACCAACGGGCTCAGAAGACTCGTCTACCTCGTCCAGGAGGCCATCAAGCACAAGGAGCCGATTCTGCTGGTTGGAGAAACGGGATGTGGAAAGACGACTGTTTGTCAGCTGCTTGCCGAGGCTCGAGGAAAGGAGCTGCACATTGTCAACGCCCACCAGAACATGGAGACGGGCGATATCATTGGAAGTTTCCGACCTGTGCGAAACCGATCTGATTTGGAGGCGAGATTCAGAGAAGCGTTGTTGGAAGCTCTGGCTGGAGATGAGTCATTTTCTCAGAAGACCAACGCTGAGCTGGATGCTGTCTACCTTGCTCAGCTCAAGAATGACCCTGAATCCATCCCTGAGGAGTCCAAGAAGGCCGTTGTTGTCTCTCGAGCTGCTCAGAAGACGCTGTTCACTTGGTCTGACGGTTCTCTCATTCAAGCTCTCAAACAAGGCGACTTTTTCCTTCTCGATGAGATTTCTCTCGCTGACGACTCGGTTCTGGAGCGTCTCAACTCGGTTCTCGAACCCGAACGAACTCTGCTGCTCGCTGAAAAGGGTTCCGACGCGTCTGAGGCTTCGGTTACGGCTCTGCCTGACTTTCAGTTTTTCGCAACCATGAACCCTGGAGGCGACTACGGCAAGAAGGAGCTGTCGCTGGCTCTGCGAAACCGATTCACCGAGATCTGGGTGCCGTCCATGGAGGATTTCAACGACGTGGAGACGATTGTGGGGTCGAGACTAGCAGAGGATAAGAAGTATTTGAGCAAGGTCGTCACCGAGTTCTCAAAATGGTTTGCCATCAAGTACTCCGGTTCCACCACCTCAGGAATCATTTCTCTGCGAAACCTGCTTGCTTGGACCGAGTTTATCAACAAGTTTGACGGTGCTGCTGAAATCGCCCTCCTGCACGGTGCTCTGATGGTGTTCATTGACGCCCTGGGTACCGGTCAAACCTCCTACCTCACCGATCTCGACAAGGAAAAGCGGGAGTGTATTGGTAAGCTGGAGGAGCTGCTCAAGGGCAAGAAGAAGCAGCTGCTGGCCATTTACGACGAGACTCCCGAGATTGTCGATTCCGACTCGTCGCTCCAGATTGGCCACTTTGCTGTCGCCAAGGAGGCCGAGGGCGCGTCGTCTGCTGCTGTCGAGAAGGCATCCTTCAACCTGAGTGCTCCTACGACCCGGCTGAACGCCATGCGGGTGCTCAGATCGCTGCAGGTGCCGAAACCGATTCTTCTGGAGGGTTCTCCTGGTGTTGGAAAGACGTCTCTGATCACTTCGATCGCCCAGCTGCTTGGAAAACCTCTCACTCGAATCAACCTGTCTGAACAGACGGATCTGATCGATCTTTTCGGCTCTGACGCTCCTGCTGAGGACTCTGAGGCCGGAACTTTTGTCTGGAGAGACGCTCCTTTCCTGAGAGCCATGCAGGCTGGAGAATGGGTGCTTCTGGACGAGATGAACCTGGCTTCGCAGTCGGTCCTGGAAGGTCTCAACGCCTGTCTGGATCACCGAGGACAGACGTACATTCCTGAGCTCGACAAGTTCTTCACCTGTGCTCCTGGCTTCACTGTTTTTGCTGCCCAAAACCCCCAGCACCAGGGAGGAGGACGAAAGGGGCTGCCCAAGTCGTTCCTCAACCGATTCACAGTCGTGTACGTGGACGCTCTGGACAAGGAGGATCTGTTCCAGATTGCCCAGTACCTGTACCCCAATGTCGCTGACTCAGCCAGAATGATTTCGTTCATCAGCCAGCTCGACAAGGAGGTGCAGTCTGGCAAGTTTGGAGCCCGAGGAGCTCCTTGGGAGTTCAACATGAGAGACACGATGCGGTGGATGAGTCTTGTGTCACGTGACCAGACCCAGGAGCCCGGCCAGTTTCTGAATCTGATTGCTGGAGATCGATTTAGAACCAAGGGGGATAGAGAGCAGCTGGAGGAGCTGTACAAGAGTGTGTTTGGCGGGTCTTCCTTGTCACGTGATTACTGTGTGACTGTTGAGAACACTTTTGAGGTCCGATGTGGAAAAGCCACGATTTCACGTGACCAGCTGATTCAGCCCTCGTACTCTTCCTCCCCCCTCTCCTTCCTTCATTGCAACTCTTCCCCCTCTGAGACTCTCATTCGAGCCATCAACCACGCGTGGCCTGTGATTCTCGCTGGTCCTTCGTGTTCAGGCAAAACCTCGTTGATTCGTCTGTTTGCCTCTATTGCTGGAGCTACCCTTGACGAGATTGCCCTGAACGCGGACGTGGACTCTGTCGACTTGGTTGGAGGATACGAGCAGGTGGACAACCGGCAGAAGAAGGAGCAGGTGGAGAAGAAGATTGGCGTGGTGTTTGCCGAGTGGGCTCGACGGGAGCTTGCACGTGACAACAAGGAGGGGCTTCAGAAGGCTCTCTCTCACAAGGCCGACACTTCGATGGACCAGGACCTTCAGACCCAGATTGGACACTTGTATCAGGAACTGGACTCCCTCGCCAAGTCCAAAAACGCCTCTGACACTGTTTCTTTCCAGTGGATTGACGGTATTCTTGTGAATGCCGTTGCCCAGGGTCACTGGCTGGTTCTGGACAATGCCAACCTGTGTTCTGCTTCTGTTCTCGACCGTCTCAACTCGCTGCTCGAGCCCAACGGAACCCTCATTCTCAACGAGAGTGCTCTGGAGGACGGAAGTCCCCGGGTCATTTCGCCCCACAAAAACTTCCGCATCTTCCTCACCGTCAACCCCAAGTACGGTGAACTGTCTCGAGCAATGCGAAACCGAGCAGTGGAGATTTTCGTTGACGAGCTGGACGAGCGAATGTCGTTTTATGACAGGGTGAGAATCGAGGAGACGAAGGACGGAGCGCCGATCGAACAGAGTCACGTGTTGACCTGGCGGAGGGCTCTGAGTCGTGTGGGTGAGGATGCTCCCGCCCACGTGACCGCCTCCACCGCCTTGAAGTACCTCTCGTGGCCCCTGGCGTCCTCCGACTTTGCCGGTCTCATTGGCTCGACTGATGCCCCAGACACCGCCAAAGAAGTTGCTGCCCACGTGATGGCTCTGTCACGTGACATTGGCGTCGAGCGGTTCATTTCCCTGCTTCGGCAGACACCCAACGACGATCACGTGACCCCCGTTGATGCCTTCCTTGCCCCCCATTTGGATCCCGATCTTGTTAAGCTGGGAGCTCTGTCTCCCGTGTTGGCTCTCATGGTTGGGTTTTCGCACACCGGCAAGAAGCTCGACGAGGCGTCTGTCAACGGCAACAACAACAAGGCCAGCACTTTGACCTATCTTGAAAAGTCTGCCGCTGCTGTTTCTGGACGACGAATGAAGGACGCGGCTGCCAAGGGTCTGTATCAGCTGCTTGTTGGAGCTGTGGAGGTTGTCCAGGAGGTGTTGGAGAAGGTTCTGGGAGGAGCTGTTGTTGAGGAGACTGTTTTTGCTCAACTTCTGTCTCTCCTCACTCTCGTGGACCAGATTTACATCAACACTTCTGTTCTCACGCCTGTGGAGTCCCAGTTCCATGTCTACGCCGACTGGTTTGAGGAGTGGCTCAGAGCTGCTACTGGCATTGAGCTGACTCCTCTGACGAAAGCTCTGGCCTTGTTTGATTCTCAGATCCAGCTGTCTCGAGGACTGGTCATGAGACACATTTGGGAGACTCTCTGTCCCTCTGTGCCTTCGACTCTCTCTGGCTGGCTGACTTTTGAAAAGGTGGCTGCTCTCTGTGAACGATTTGACGCTGTTTGCGCTCAGATGCCTGTTTCTTCGCTGGAAACTGTCCTTCAAGTCAAGGCTCAGTTTGCCGGCTTCCTGCAGGCTACCACTGACAGCACCATTTCCGAGGACTTTTACAACACCCTGGTGAAGACTGTGGACGAGATGGAGGTTAAGGAGGTGAAGATTGAGGGTGAGGAGGAGGTTTCTGAGAAGACCAAGACAAACGCTTTCATTGACCTCTTTTTTAACCTGTCCACCACCTTTGAGCTGTCTGGCATCAACCACCAGAACCTCTCCTTCTACGCGTGTCTGCCCACGCAGTCCGAGTCGCTTCTGGAGCTGCTGACCAAGCACGGCAACGGCTACGAGCTCACGTCGGCCAACCATCTTGCCGGCGAGTACGTGGCTGCTGCCCAGAACTTTGGCAACACCAAAAACGGCGCTGTGGAGGAAACACGAGGTGACTACGCCTACGTGGGCAAGCTGCTGGCCAAGGACAACTCTGCCATTCTGGCCGACAAGCTGCCCGACTTTGTCAAGGTGCTGACCACGACCCTGGGCGACCTGGAGGAGGTTGGAAACACAGTCACTGGATCTGCAGTCGCTGCTCTGGAGGAGAGCATGGCTCAACTGGCGGCTGTTCCTGAGCTTCTCGGAGAACAGACGCTGTCGTCGGTCGGATCGGCCTTCATCTTGGTCTTCAAAACTGCCCTGAACTTGTACGTCCCCAACTTGCCCTACGACCCTGCCATCAAGGAGTACGTGGACTACGACATGCAGGTTCGAGTGGACGCTCTGCACAAGGCCAGCCACAATGTCGACCAGAAGATGAAGGAGGTGTTTTTCGGCACTGTGGCCGAGGAGTACTCGTCTGAAACGGCGCTGTTCAAGCCCCGCGTGTTCCGAGACTCGTCGACGTCGATCGACCTGATGATCCGCGAATGGAACCAGTTTATGGTCGTGTTGGACGGCGTGGTGGACAAACTGCGTGAGGGAGGCTCACGTGACCTGCTCCCCGAGCTGGATCTCTTCCAGAAGAACACGCAGCAGTTTCTCGTGCGGCTCAAGCACTCGTACCCTCGGTACACGGATCTTTGTTCGATTCTCGACAGATTTGTGTCGGGTTTCCGACTCGGAGTGTACATGACTCAGAGTGCCCTTGACGATGACGTTTCTCCCGAGTGGACTACCGATGCTCTCACGCTGACCTCCACTTCAGCGTTGTCTTCGACTCTGGACAATCTCGTCAAGTTTTGCAACGACAAGTCTGTGGAGGATCTGGCAGTTGAGAAGACGCTGGCGTTCGTGATGGACGTGGTTTCGCAGCAAAAGAACCCCGACAAGGCGCTGGTGGCGTACTGTTGTACCACCGTCTTTGCTCGATGGACTCTGCGACGTCTACGAATGGAGGAACAGGCTGCAATCGAGTCGTCAGGTTTCTCCACCAACCTCGACGAAACGGCCGAGGAGGAGTTTGCCAAGCTGTTCCCGGACTACGAGATCAAGCTGGACGAGGCCGGTAACGTGATCAAGCCCAAGGTGACCAAGCAGGACGTGGATTACTCAGCGTGGCTGAAATCGTACGAACGGGTGTTTGGCGGCCACGAGGAGCCCTTGAGTCACGTGATTCTCAAGGGTGCCAAGCTGGCCGGAAACGGAGCGATTTCCCACGTGATGCCTTCCCTTCTCCAAGCTCACGTGACTGTACTTGAGACCGACTGTATTGACGTTGTTGAGGCCTCTCCCACTTTTGACTTTTACCGCCAGCATTCCGCTGCCGAGACGCAAAAGTGTGTCAATGTGGCGTCCAAGCTGCTCAAATTCGTGCAGACTCTGCTTGCCAAGTGGCCTGAGCACGACACTCTGCAGCAGATTGCCTTCCAATGCAACGAGCTGCTGTCGTTCTCGGTGACGACCCCCGTGGCCCGACTTTTGGCCAAGGTGGAGCAGATTTACACGTTTTTGCACGAGTGGGAGAAGCTGGCGTCGCGAGACGTGTCTGTGCGTGAATACATTGACATTTTCACGTCCCTGATCGTCTCGTGGCGACGTCTGGAGCTCGCCATGTGGCCCAAACTGTTTGACTTTGAGGAGGAGGCCCAGAAGGACGGACTGGGACAGTGGTGGTTCAACGTGTACGAGGCGGTGGTGGTTGTGTGCAGGGATAACGCTGAGCTGTCACGTGACGATATTACTCAGCTGGTCCAGACTCTCAATCTGTTCCTGTCGCAGTCCACCATTGGCCAGTACAAGTTCCGACTGGAGCTTCTGGAGGCTGTTCTCAAGCACATTTCTGCTCTGGAGGGTTCCACGTCGGTGAACCAGGTGACGGTCGCTCTCAAGGCGTTCCTGGTCTACTACAAGATGTTCATCCCCTCCATTGAGACCCATGTGGCTGCTCGAAAGAAGACTCTTCAGAAGGACATCCAGGAAGTCATTCTTCTGGCGTCCTGGAAGGACACCAACGTGCATGCTCTCAAGGAGAGTGCCCGAAAGTCGCACCGAAAGCTGTTCAAGGTGGTCAAAAAGTACCGAACGCTGCTGTGTGAGCCCGTCAAGGCTGTGCTTGAGGGTGGTATGCAGGATAATGGAGTTACCTCTGGTGTTGTCTCTGTTTCTGCTCCTGCCGTTGCTGACCTCGCTGAGCTGTTGAACAAGTACACTCCTTCTTTCGTTCCTGACGCTCAAAAGACTCTCTCCATTCTGTCCAAGCGAATCGCCGCTTTGGACCAGATTGAGTCTGTCAGTCTGATGGACATTGTGAGCGGTATTCTTGACGAGTCTGCGAGACTGAAGAAGGCCACGCCTAATCATGTGACCGAGGAGAACAAGAAGGAGATTGGAGCTTTGCGGGTCGAAAAACAGCGGTTCCTGTCTGAGACTCTCAAGGAGCTTCGAAGTCACGGTTTCAAGGGCAGAATCACCGCTGAGACGCTGGAGTCGCAGGCTTCCTTGTCTTCTGTGCTTGGAAACCTGGTTGTCTCGTCTTCTCGAGACCAGTCGTACTTTTTGCGACTGATTGACTCCTTTTCCAAGCTGCGTTCTGCCTGTGCCAACCCCTCTGGAGATGTGCCTCTTCACGACATTTCCGTGGCTGCTGCCATGGCCGAAAACATTCTGCGAATGTGCATCAAGGAGAACAATGTCGTTGGAGGTGTTGAGGAGGTTGTTGAGGAGATGTCTGTTATTGGAAAGCAGCTTGACTCAGTGTCCAGCGACGTCTCTCTGTCGTTCGTCAATGGCGAGTCTGTCTCTCGTTTCCTCTCCGGTCTCTCTTCCGTCATCAAGGTGATTGTCGAGTCTGCTACCAACATGCTTCGTCTGGACTCCAAGCTGGGATCCGGTGTTGCCCAGGTCCAGACTCTGTGCAACGACTTTGACGCCAAGTTTGTCACTCTCAACGTCAAGTTTGGATCCGTCAAGCACCTGATGGACTGGAAGAAGCCGACTGTTGAGACCACGCAGGTGGTGCACGACATCCAGGCCGCTGTCCAGCAGTTTTTGGCCAAACTTGCCAAGATTGGCGAGTCCAACTCGTGTTTCGCCTACGCCTCTTCTCTGGTGACCTCCTTTGTCGCCCTTGAAGATGTGCGAGGTGAAGAGTTGACCAAGACCGAGAGCGATTCCCTTGACGCCGTCGATAAACTCTGCAAGACGATTCTTGTCGTGGTTCAGGGCGTGCTCAAGCGTCTGTCTGACGACGTGGGTCAGGATGACGAGTCGGACGACATTTCGTTCACTCGCGACTACCAGCTGCTGATCAACCTGGCTCAGCTGCTGCATTCTGACCGAATCCTCGCTCAGACTAGAGACACCATCGCCTCGGTGTCTCACACTGCTGCTGGATCTGCTGCTCTGGGGCTCCTCAGGGCGTATCTCCAGCAGTACGTGTACATGTGTCAGGTTGTGTGTTCCAAGGCGTCTGTGCAGTTTTCCGACCTCACCAAGGGCGGCTTTCTGCTGTGCAAGGCTCTCTACAACCTGGCCACCAACGGCTTTTGTTCGCCTGAAGAGGAGCAGGATCAGGAGCAGGACAACAACGCCACTGCTTCTGGCACTGGTCTTGGCGACGGTTCTGGCGCTCAGGACCACTCTGGAGACGTTGGTGAGGACGAGAATCTCGACGACTACATGGAGCAGGAGAACGAGGACCAGGAAGATCGAGACGAGGACGAGGACGACGATGCCGTGTCTGTTGAGGGTGACATGGCGGGCAAGAGTGAGAATGCCAAGGACGAGGACGAGGGAGAGGACAAGGACGGCGAGGAAGAGGAGGAGGAGGAGGAGATTGACGACGAGACGGGAAATCTGGACGACTTGGACCCCAACGCGATGGACGACAAGATGTGGAACGACGACGAGGAGGTGCAGGACGAGAAGGAGAAGGATGGAGATGTGGATGGAAACGACAAGGACGATGGAGGCGAGGAAGGAAAGCAGGATGATGGAAAACAGCAGGGCGAAGAGGGAGAAGCTGAGACCAAGGAAGGTGAGGGAGAGGAGGATGGAGACGAGCAGGAGGAGAAGGACGGTGATGGAGATGAGGGAGACAAGGAGGAGCAGGAGGACGACTCTGACGGCGAGTCTGTGGACGCCCAGGACGACGACGTGCGCAACAAGCAGGAGGGCGAGGAGCTGGACCCCCATCTCGACGAGTCCGAGGTGCTGGAGCTGCCCGACGACATGAATCTCGACGGCATGGACGAGGACAAGGAGGAGGGTGAAGACGAGTTTGACGACGGTCTCGACAAGGACATGAGCGAGGAGGAGGAAGGTGAGGAGGACGTTGAGATGGGTGAGGAAGATCAGGACCTCGAGAACGGCTCTGAGGACCCTGAGGAAGGAGCTGACGAGGAAGAAGTCGAGGACGGCTCTGGTGAAGTCAACGAGGACGTTGAGGACGCCGACGAAAAGAACCCCGAGGAGGAGGACAATGTCAAGGAGGACGCGATGGAGGTGGACCAGCAGGAGGACGAGTCCAAGTCCGGCGAGCAGAACGAGGACGCGCCGGACATGGAAATGGAGGGTCTGCATGGCCAGGACGACGCCGGCGACCAGGAGGAGAACGACGAGTCCGCCGTGAAGCAGGAGACGGGCGAGAAGGGTGCCGGCCAGGACGCAGACTCCAAGGAGGAGGAGCAGGATGTTGGTGGAGGAGGAGAGGCCGGTGCTAAGGAGGAGGACCAGGAGGACAAGGAGGACGCTGAGGCTGAGGACAAGGGCGGAGAGGAGGAGGAGGACAGCCGGGTTGACTCAATGAAACAGCTCGGCGACGCGCTCAAGGAGTTCCACAAGAAGAAGGAGGAGATGAAGAACGCCAACAATGACTCTTCGCAGGACGACGTGGACTCTGCCAATGTTGATCCTCAGGAATTTGAGCACGTGGACGGCCCCGATTCCAAGCACGACACCCAGGCCATGGGAGCTGCAGACCGCGACGTGAAGCAGGAGATTGACGACGACATGGCCATGGACGACGAGCAGGAGGACGCCAAGCCCGAGCGTCAGAACCAGCCCAAGGAGGAGCCCGAGGTCAAGGAGGAGCCTGAGGACGGTGCCGAGGAGGATGAAGACGCCTCTGGTGCCCCCGAGGGAGCCGCCAGCAAGACTGCCGTTGAGGGTGAACCCGAGGAGGACGACGAAGACGCCGAGTCCAAGGTCCAGGGCGAAATGATGGACGTGGACTCGGACGAGGAGGAGATTGAGGAGGTGGAGGAGGAGATTGAGGACCTGTCGATTGAGGAGACGGCCATGTCGCTGTCTGAGTCCCGTGACAAGTGGAAGACGTACCAGTCTTCTGTTGCCGATCTCGCCACCACTCTCTGTGAGCAGCTGCGTCTGATTCTGGAGCCTACCCTCGCCACCAAGATGCGGGGCGACTTCAAGACCGGCAAGCGGCTCAACATGAAGCGAATCATCCCCTACATTGCGTCGTCGTTCAAGAAGGACAAGATCTGGATGCGGCGAACCAAGCCCAGCAAGCGCCAGTACCAGATTATGATCTCCGTCGACGACTCCAAGTCGATGAACGAGTCGCCGCAGTGTGTCGAGCTGGCGTTCCAGTCGATTGCGCTCATTTCCAAGGCGCTCACCCAGCTGGAGTCTGGCCAGCTTGCCGTCATGAAGTTTGGCCAGGACGCCCAGCTGGTGCATCCGTTTGAAAAGACGTTCAGCGACGAGTCTGGCGGCGAGCTGGTCAGCAAGTTCTCCTTTGCCCAGGACCAGACCAACGTCCAGAAACTGGTGCAGAACTCGATCGACATTTTCCAGCAGCAAAAGCTGGGAGGCGCCGAGCTGTGGCAGCTGCAGATTATCATCTCCGACGGTATCTGCGAGAACCACGAGGTTCTGCGACAACTGGTGCGACACGCCCGAGAGCTCAAGATCATGCTGGTGTTTGTGGTTATTGACGCTCTGGCTGCAGCTTCAGGCCAGTCTTCCATCACCGACATCAAGCAGGCCAAGTACGTGACCCAGGATGATGGCCAGATGGTGCTCAAGATGGAAAAGTACCTGGACACGTTCCCGTTCGAGTTCTACGTGATTGTGCGGGACATTAAGGAGCTGCCCAGTGTGCTGTCGTCTGTTTTGCGACAGTTCTACTCGGAGGTGGCTGAAATGAGCTAATTCACGAGCGTAGCGAGTGGATTAGCAGTGAGTGGTTCAAACGCTCACTGTGGAGGAGGACAAGGAGGAGGAGGATGTGGAGATTTTGGGAAGGATTTTTGAGAAGGATGGTAGTTGTGTTATTATTAATTGATTATGATGTTAAAATACTTGTAGTGTAGTGAGGTGGATGTAGTGTGGTGGATGTAGTTTGTGGTACAATGACGAAAAGCTGTTCGTTGAACAATGTTGGTGACGCAGGAGATTGATTATTCTTCAAGTATTAATCAAGTTCTGAAATATCTGTGACTAATAATGAGTGATAATATACAAAAAAGTACCGGTAGGCTACAAAACACAGGGTAGGTTTACGAGCTGATTTTGTAGCTCTGTTGGCTGGTAGCTTCGATGACTGATATTTGTTTTGAGTGAATTCTCTTGGTTATGTTGAGACTCTTGTGTTTGTCATGTTCTGCATGTATAGTTAGGTACTCTGAGAGCTTGAAGTAAAATTGTTGACAAAAGTAAATTACCTCCCAAAGCTAACAATCAGAGCAATGAATAGTTGAGAAGCCTAAGTAAAGGACTAGCTCACATCGAAGAAGAAAAAACCTATAACAACGGAACTGTGCTTCCGAAACGACATGGCACTATGCTTATTCGACATCCTGCTAATTATTTACTTACACTGCCTCCCCTGATTCTAGCGTGTTTGGTAACTGCTATGGTGGTTGGTGGTTTGTTCAGTGGTTATTCTGACTTGAGAGGAAGAAATATATTCCGAGTCTTCATACAAGTACTGTACTTTTACTTTATACCTGAAGGTGTCTTGAAAGAGCAGTTCAAGCTTCTGTTTATGATAGTTTTTCAGTCAATCGTTTCTGGTCACTCCTCACAGCACCAGATCTCACCTCTGAACAAGGAGATCTCGAATAAGCTACTGTACAGCCAAGCTAGTTTAGCGATCGTTTAATTTTGTCACAGACTTGTACCATCTCTAGTGCATTATCTGAGGGAAGTGTAGCCGGACCTTGAGTGGTGGTTGTGTTTCAATAGTGACAAATTAGCTCGATTTTGACTGAGTAAGCAATGATATCAAGCAACACAGTTTCTTCACCAAATCTTATGTTCAAATGGTCTGTTTTCTTCACCTACACTTCCTCCCATTCTCGCTAGCACCATATATGCTTCTGCAAAGGCACAAAGACGAGCGGTCCACGGGTCTAAAGCCGCCAACCCCTGGGATATTTTCTCCGATTGATCTGTGTCAGGTTGAGTGTAAGACGTGTCAGAGGTGGAGGGGGGAAAATTTGGAGATTGAAACTTGTAGAAACAATGTCAACAAATAGCCAAAAGTTACTTGTATATTACTTGACGTATCAGATAACACAGACCATCTCATAACCACCACTCACTCCCCCTCTCTACGAATCTCCGACCATGTGCAAGATAACAGCGTCTTGCGCTAACGGAGCCACTAGTGCGGCCGCTTAGGTACCCCTCTTAGCCGCACGTTATAGTGAGCTGTTTGAGGTTGAGCAGTTTGAAGTTGAGCAGTTTCTGTTGAAGCAGATAAATTGAGCTATGAATGTGTTAGTTCTACTTGCTCTACACTCCTTCTTCATCATATATTGTCTATTGTCTACGCTATAAATAAACTCATCAGAGTCTTCGCTTACTGCTCCCTCATAGTCTCCTCTTCCTATTGCGTCTTATCGTCTGCACTCCTCTTGGGGACTTTTTGAACACACTTCTCCTTGTGCAAATGCTCAACTTGCGCAGTTTGCCGCTCAGAAGATCGTCAATGCCGTAGTCGAACCGCCTGACCATCTGCAACGGCCACTCAGCGTACCGTTTGAACTCCTCGGGTAGATACTCCACAATCTCGTATACCGTATCCACCGTCCTATCTGCCCACCAAAACAGCTGGTGGAACAAATGAGTGTAGGCACAGTAGTAGGAGATGAGAAGAAGAGCGTAGGGGTTGAGTTCGCGTCTTAGCTGGACAAAACCACTACGCCAGTAGTTGCACCATGCTCCCGTATGTCCCACTGCATGCAGTTTGGTATCCAGATGGAAGAGATGCAGTAAAGAGTAGATTTCACATGATAACGTGAACTTCAAGTTGCGTTTATCGAAATCCGAGTACTCCGTTGACTGATCCACGAGCTTCACTATCCCCCATAAATCCTCCTCGCGTGGTAAAAGTATCCTCTTTACATCTGACGGTGGAAAGAAGGGGGCTTGTAGAGGCTGAACAAAGCCAAGAGTGGGGTCTGTAGTGATCGCCATCATGTTCCTCGTCACCTGGAACAGGTCTGCTCCGCCTTCAAAGTTCACCAGCGGCATCAGAGGACCCAGACTGATGGCGATGATGTATATGATGACCGAGGTAGCCAGAGCAGAGGGGTAGGTTGGAGGAGAGAGGTTTTGGAGCTCTTTTTTGTGCTGCTTGAGTAAGAGGATGAACTCTGACAGCAGATTGGCCATCACCCGGTCTGAAAGCGGAACGTAGCCTCTCACAGACAGCATGTTTGGTTTGTCTGTAGTTTCAGCGTTGTTCTCCAAAATGTAGGTCGAGGTTTTGCGCACGTGACTCATATGGACCGAGGCAAACACCAGACACGCCTGTTTGAGCGCCTGGCTTTGTGAGACGAGTCCAGGGGCGTTTCTCAGCCACTGACTGACGTCTCTGCCACTGGCCTCACACAGCACAGGCACACTCTCCAGGTAGTAGAATCTGAGGAGTTCGAGCTGCGTGAAGTCGATTCCGAGCAGCAGGGCCATGCTGGTGCGCGTGATGGGCATTTTCGAGCCCTCGTCGTCGTCGTCTGACGTTTCTGCAGGGCTCAAGTCCTCAGTGTCGGAACAGGACATGGTGAGAGAGGTAGGTGAGGCTCATGACATGTTGAAGAAAGAAGAAAAAAAGAGAGTGTATTATACTAAGAGTTGGTGGACTGTGTCAGAGGGTGTCAGAGGGTATACATCGACTTTATCAAGCTTCTGTGTCGTGGGAGGGCTATCTGTGTCACTCAATCTACCAGTACCTACTACACCTTTATTTCGCTGTCACTGCCATCTCATTATTCAGTATACACCGCGTTGCCGTCTGTCCCCAACTGTCAGATGGAAACATCTCCAACTAGTGTCAGCTAGTGTTTGGCTAGTATGTGAGGGGTGAGTGAGAATGACGAGTTAGCTTAGCAGTTAGCTTAGCAGTTAGCTTAGCAGTTAAGCATCCTGAAACAGAGCTATCTGCCATCCAGACAAACAGCCATCCCTGACAACTCTTCGTCACCTCCCCATCTCTCTTACCTTCCCATCTTCTTTGTTCCACTTGCCGAACAGACCTAGTTCGGGGTCCAAATATTATAAAAATATTATAAAAAATGGCACTAAAACGTGCGTCCGCCTGTCTACTCAACCTCGTCCACCAGCACCAGCGCCGGGAAGTCGTCCAGCTTTTCGCACGGCACAAAAATGTCCTGCGCGATTCCGCCAGTGGCATTGAGAGGCACTCCCCGAACCACAAACCACACAAACATGTCTTCTGTGATTCCCGTCTTCTGCACACGTGCGTCGTTCTCAGGGTCGAATTTCGCCGTGGGCATGAACACCGCCAGCTCCTTGGCAAAATTCGCAGCTACCACCTTCCAGTCCTCCATATCAGCATACGCCTGAGAAATGCAGTTTCCATAGACAAGGGTGGACTTGTCGAAATGGACTAGAGAGTTGTCCTCAAGAAACTGCTTGGTCACCTTCCGCGCATCCTTGAGCTCCGGTTGGGTAGGGTCGTCGTACCGCTCGGCTTTGATATACGAGTCGAAGTTCAGGGACATGGTGGATTGTGGTGGATTGAAAGTATTAAAATTATTAAAATTCTTATCGACATGATCTGGGTGGTGCAGGGAGGTGCATGTGGGATGCAAGGAGGGGGTGAAAGAAGAGGTGTGGAATATTGTGTTGGAAATGTATATATGTTTTGAGTGGTTTCACCTCATTGCTGTCACTTTCTGGCTATCAGGTCTATCTTAAATTCGGTGATGTTTTGAGTGTACAGTTGTAAGGAATAGCCCCTATTATGTGATTATAAAAAAGTATCATCTGCAACTTTAATTCATACATTTTTGTTACACACACGACTTTGGTTCTGCATGTACAGATACTCGTACTGGTACCGTAAACACAGTATTGGTACTCAAATATACCATGACTGATACCAAGTATACCCCTGTTCTAAACTACAGTGATACAGAGGAAAGAAATCCCAACAAGTGGTTTGACATAACTTTCGGAGACACACGGTTTGTGGTGTTCTTCGAAGAACGAAACCTCAATGTCAGAATTGAAAACCTGAAAACGAAAAAAAATGAAACGATGAATTTGAGAGAACGGTTGTGGGTCCCTAGCCTGGGCAATTTTGCGCGCTCGGGCGTGGTCTTCAGAGTCATTACCACCGACCAAATGTGTCTTTTCCAACTTCCTGAGTTTGAGTATAAGTGCAGCCATGTGATTCTGCCTTTTGAAGAAAAGTTCCAAGTGAGAGAATTGACGGATTATGGGTTCTCTTGCATGGCTAAGGCCATTCTTAATCAAGTTCTGATGGAGAAAGAGATCAAATCTCTAGACCAGGAGAATGATTCTCTAGACAAATATTTACAGAAATGGAAAGATTATGCTGCTGATCTCGAGAAAGAAATTGCTTCCTACAAGGAGAAACTTGCTGAGAAAGAGCAAAAACTTGCTGAGAAAGAGCAAAAACTTGCCGAGAAAGAGGAGTGTATCGGCGATCTTTCGCGAAATACCCTTTTCCACATGTGGTCCGATGCCAGCTGTTCAGATTTCGTCATCAAGTCTCCTACATGCGAGTTTCCAGTACACAAGGCCGTTTTGGCTCGATTTTGGCCATTTTTCAAGACAATGCTTGAAAACGACTGCAAGGAGGTCAATGAGAATGCCATGAGTCTGGATTTTCCCTCTGAAACGGTCGAAATATTTCTTTCCTATGTATATGGCAAAAGAGTGCATGCTGAAGAGCTCACTTTTGACACGGCTATCAGACTGATGGAAATGGCAGGAATGTACCAGATGCCTCATTTGGCTGACACGGCGTACGAAAAGGTGCTGTTAAGCGAACCAGACTTGAAATTGGCTGATTGTGTCAACGGGTGGAAGAGTGCGAGGTTGGGTGACCACGGTCCAGCAAAAAAGTTCTTTTCAGGGAAAGTTGCGGAGAAAATGAAGAAAAAGGACGAGCGAGATAAAGAGGACTTTGAGGAGATTGATAGGGAAGAGCTTCTGGAGCTGTTTATGGAGAGTATGGATATTGGGGTTTAGTGGTTGGGTTAGACGGTCACGGTGTACTAAAACAAAACAGGATAAATAAGAACAATAGAACACTACATACACGATCAAGAAACGAGCAGAGATACGAGTTACTCTTCAATGGTCAATGCTCATATCTTTCTATCTTTGTCCATGCATATAAACTGTTATCTTACAGTACCGGTAATTAGTATCATTATGACCTCGTAATCTCGACAAATACAACCGTAGAGCTCTCAAACTTCCATCTTTTCTGAGTCACAAGATATGACCGAAAATATCACCACATCAGATTAAGCTATAGACAATTTCCGAGCCGCACGGCTGGGGGTGGTGTTTTGGCCCGTTCAAAAAAGGCATTAGAAGTAGGGGAAATGGATGAAGTTAACACCATAGCTTTAAAGCGTCGTTTATTGTCTTAATTTCACTTCACAGATTGAACCCTCTTCTTTTGAGCTCGTAAATAGCACATGTTTATTTAGTTGATGCGCCTTATCAAGTAAATACAGAGTCAACTATTTACTAGTAAGCTTAATCCAATCCAAGTATTTTAGTGGAAGACGGTAAGTAATATCGGAATATATCACCAGAAAATTCGATAGAAGACATACCAGTATACAATGAGGGTAATTTGGTTATGGCATATTATGGTTCAAGTACACTTCCCTTCAGAGATCGGCTTTCTAGCATCATATTGGTAGCGATATTTCTCTTTACATCAACCTTCTCAGTTGCAGTCTTAGGATAATACACTCAACATGCCATCAATTAGTGAGGTTCTGAGGAACTAATAGGTGTTCGTGTTATGTTGTTGTAATCTTCAAGTTACCGAATGATTATTTTCCGTTTTTTTTATCCGCAATTTCCATCATTTTTCCTCACCACTTCGTTCAAACCTTAGCATATCTCAACTCTATCAAGATCGTGGTGCCTGAACTTCAACTACAACTACACACTACCACCTACACCAAGATGACACTAACAGCAGCTACGGACACAGAAACAGGACCCGCTGTTGTTGTTCAGGACACCCAGCTATCCCTCCTCGATGTCACTACAGCTATTACATCACCCACAGACATTCTAGTCAAGGTGGATCATTCAGCTCAAAACCCAGTCGACGTGAAAATGTTCGATAGAGGAGCTTTGAAATCTGGATCTCAAACGGGACTCGATTTCTCGGGCATTGTGTACGAGATTGGCGACGGTGTGAAGGACAGAGAGCTTGTGGGGAAGCGAATAGCCGGTGTGGTCAAACCGGGTCATGGAAGTTTCAGTGACTGGACTATTGCTGTTGACGGCTACTATTTTTATATCCCTGAGAATATTCGGCCTGATGAGGCATCTACGCTCGGTGTGGGTTGTATTACCGCTGTAATTGGGCTGTTCCTAAAGCTCAACCTCGAGTTCTTGGAGAATGAAGACAAAGATTCTTCTGCGGAAAAGAAAGATACTTCCTCCTTCTCCACTTCCCGAACCGGACACTGCCGAGGAAAAGCACCGATTCTGCTCGTGTGGGGAGGAAACACGTCTGTGGGTCGTTACGTAATCCAGATTGCAAGTCTGGCAGGATATGATGTCATTTCCACCTCTTCCATGAGCCCTGCTAAAGAACTGCGAAGTCTGGGAGCCAAGAGAACCTACTTTTACCAGGAGGCCGACGTGATCAACCAGATCAAGGACGAAAACGGCGAAATCGAGCTCGTTTTCGACTGCATTGGTTCTGAACAGACGGAAAAACAGTGCATTGAAGCTGCTGGACAGGGTGAGACAAAGTATACGACCGTCAAGGCCAGCTGTACGGGCGAGGGGTTCCCAAAAAACGTGTCTGTGGCCTCCATCAACGCCTTTGACATTTATAAACCTGGTTCTCAGGAATCGGAGGTCACCAAGGAGTATGCTCCTAAGATTGGTGAGTGGCTCAAGGAGGGGAAACTGGTGCCTAACGTGACTCTCATTCTCGGTGGATTGGACCAGGTGGCCGAGGGATTCCAGCTGTACAGAGAGGGAATTCTGACGGGACAGAAGTTGGTCTATGAAAATGAGAGAACGAGGAAGAGTAAGATTGGAAAGGTCTTGGGGGGTGAGGTGGTGGATTTGTAAGAAGAAACGAGCCTGCGAGTTTCTTCTACCTTGTGAAACATTGAAGATAGTGAAACACATTATTGCTGATTCACAAATATCGGATGCTACGATGTGTTCTTGCTCATGAATAATGATTATGAATAGACAACCAATAAACCCACAGTTACCTGCAAAAGACTTGTGGAAAGCTGAGAGACTTTCAATACGTATTTCTACACCCTCAAGATTTGTATTCGTCTGACAGTTCATATATTAGCACTTACCGAAAATGTAGTATGTACCAGTAGTTCATTTCAAGCCAGTTCTTTTCTTTATGATGAAATAATCAATTCTTAGAACCCCAAGATAACAACTTTCATTCAAGTGCTCTCCATCGAGAAGATATTAGCATGCTCCTGGATTAAAAAGCGAGCTGATTAGTAAGCTAGCTTTAGAGTTCGATTAGTCAGCATCGACTTGAGTGAGCTTAGTAAGCTTGATTAGTCATCACACGGGTATGGCTTTTATAGCGAGTTTAGCTGAAAGGGATTGAAAAGAAGGAGCCAGAGACATCTTCAACGTCAGGTTAAAACACCATCTCCTTCATTTAATGTGAAAACGTCAAAATGACACCTGAACTTGGCTTTGGATGCAGACCACCAGCATGGGACCTACCTGATGACTCAGACGTGCCTGCAAAAAAAGAACACATTTGTGCCATGGTCCCTAGCAGGATCGAACTGCTGATCTTCGCGTTGCAAAGCTGCTATTCTTATTAGCACGACGCCTTAACCAACTGGGCCAAGGGACCGGAGATAGGTGTCGAGAGGTGAGAGGGGGTATAGAAGGGGGAAAAAGCCGGAAATTTCGGCGAAAATTTGGGGAATAGAAGAGACACAGGTGAAAAGAATGATTTCAGAAGCTGTTTGTATGTTTAAAGAGAGATATCATCTCAATTGAGTGGCTCAAAATAGGTCTAAAACTTATCATCAGTTTTCAGCTCAGGGAAAACATCGTAAGCTAGATATCAACAGTGAATTAGCCAGAAGAAGAGTTTATCATATCCTTTCTCAACATCTCATGTTTACTGTACATTGCCTTCGTAAGGCTTCCTGGTTTTCGTTAAGGATTACAACTACAGCAGTCTGTAATGTTTATTTCAAGTGTTGCAATGAGACTCGTTTCGTTAGTATACCTTCAGTTACATAATCAGACGTCCAAGTCAGAACTCCAATCCCTTTTTTCTTAGTCCCTCTTTTTGTCCACCCTTCTGACCTTTCTGACGATAAAGGTCACCACAAAGAAGGCCACAAAGACCATAGCAATATACGACAGGTACGGAACGTGTCTGTGGATCTCAAAGTCCGAGTCGCCTATGCTAGGGTAATGATGTTCATAGTCTGGAATCTCAGGTTCCTGGACCAATCGCTGGTCTTTGAAGTGGATACCTCCGTCCCGACCTTCATCGACATATCTCCACGTTTCGGTGCCGTCCAGAAGCACGGAAATCTCAAAGAGGTGTCTGTTGGGGTACTTTTCGAGGTTCACGGAGCTCGCGTCGTTCGATTGAGACCGAGAAATGAACTTGAACCGGTATACGAGCTGTTGGAAGAGCTCCAGGTCATGCTGGGTCTTTTTCAGTTCTCCAAGCTGGTGGAAGTACCACCGAGCCACAAAAGTGAGCAGCCGACGCGGAGACACATCGTCGTACTTTTTGAGCTCAGAAATGTCAATGACCAGAGGTTCAGACATTTTTGCAGGAGGTAGAGGTCCGTCGTCAACCTATAAAGTATAAGACGCTATGCGCTAATTAAGTGCCATTATGCAAGACAAGACGTCATTGTACAGATGTGTGGCTGATAAGGTAAGAATACGAGGAGATAGGGGTTTAACAATAGGTATTGTTTTACACATAGGAGTACCTGAAGAGTGAAGTGAGGAGAGTTAGGATAGTTTTCTGCTGAAATCATGAGATCAATAAAACCCCAACACCCTAATTTAGTAATATTGATCGAATAGTCTATAATCGTGTGCTAACGTTGATAATTGGTAGTAGCAGAGTAATTACTGTTTTGAATATACAATACTTTATTTTTCCATAAATACAATAAATACATACTCCCCTAATGCGACACGCCATTGTCGATACTCTCCTGGACAAAACTCCAGTACAGCTTCTTGGACGAGTTTCGCATCTGCTTGCCCCACTTGATGAAAATGAACATGGTGACACAGCATCCAAACGAGACTCCAGCGGCTTCTCCAAAGCATTTCTTGAGACCCTCGTTCATGAACCACGGCGTGATTCCGTAGGAGAGTCCGAAACTCATGAGGTTTCGGATGAGGATGACCACCACCATCGAGTCAGAGGCGATTTCTCTGTAACTGTCCACGGCGTAATTGAGGGCACAAATCGACGTGAGAGTTCCCAGACCTTTGACTAGACCCATTCCAAGCACGATAGGGAACCAGTGGATACCTTCAGCAGCTCCAACTCCCCACAGAATGAGTGCTGGAGGACACAGAATGAGGTATGCAAGAAGCACCCACAGTCGGTGTTCGGGTTCAGAAATACCGCCGTTTCGTTTGGCAAGTTTCATTCGCAGTAAATCAGACATGTATCCTCCGTAGAAGGAAGCCAGGAAGACGATTACGCACGGAGAAAGGTAACACAGACCCACCATGGACGCCTTGAAGTTGTAGGGTTTGTTGGACAGCACATAGGACGTGGTAGCGTTGCAGATGTTGAAACAAATGAGTCCAGTTCCACAGAGAAAGCCCGAGTAGACGACAACGGGGAATCGCACGAAAATGATGAACGGTCGCTTGATCATGGTCCACAGCATCATGGGTTTGGGTTCGTCCCAAAGAGCGAGTTTCTGAACAAACGTCTTTTTCTCGTAAACAACTCCAGTAGCAGTTCCCTCAAGATCGATATCTCGAGGTTTGCTTTCAGGGAAGCTTTCATCACGTGACTGCTCATCATCGTAAGCGGGTGCTTTTTCCGAGAACGAGAGCTGTTCGGTTTCTGACGTTTCTTCCACACTGGGCATGTACTTTGCTCTGGGGAAGTTTGTCTCTTCGAAAAAGAAGAAAAGAAACACAAAAGCGACTCCGTCGAAAATGACACCCCAGTAGAGCACCCATTTCCAGTTCATGCCCTGGGTGATGAAACCAGCCACCACAGGAGCGATATTCGATGCAAACATGAGGGCAAAACCGTACACACCCATCCAACGTCCTCGCTCGTGTTCAAACCACACGTCTGCCACGGTGACTTCACCGAGAGACTCAACCGAGGCTCCCAGAAAGCCCTGGACGATTTTTGAGCCGATCCACTGGCCGGAAGAGGTGACATTGGGAGCCCAGAGCTGGATCAGAGCTGTTCCTAACACTGAAACGAGATAAACGGGTCTTTTTCCAAATTGCTGAGAAAGAGGCTGCGAAATGATACAGCCGAGACCAAAGAAGAGAAACATGTATCCTGTTCCCTGGTTTAACGTAGCCAGAGGAAGGCCTGTGCTGTGAGAAATAGGAGTGAGAACTGAGTAGATGGAGGCTGAGGGAACTGCTACTGCGACAGTATAGGTGACCATGCAGAACATGCTGAGCAGTTTTCGACGATACGACCAGTTGAGAGGGTCGTCTGGGTGACACGAAGGTGTAGGATGGAGGACGATATCTTTTTGACTCGAGTCAACGAGAGGAATCGTGCCCGGGATGGCATCGTAGTCTAGAGTCATTTGAAAAGGTGTTGTTGATCAGTTGACTGTGATTATATGCTGAAATGATGTTGAATATCGACTTTTTTTTTTTGATCTCTTGGAGACTTCTGGAACTCTGCTAACGACTGCCACCTCTTCAACAGCGACCCACATCTTTATATACACTCACGGATCCGGTGAGACATTGATAAAGACGATCCGCGACAACCTTTTCTCCAGGCCTTCTCTCATTGAACAGCGATTAAGTTTGATAGCGAAGAGATAGTAGGAGGCGTGATGGTGAAGATCAGTGAAGGGGGTAGTTGGAAGAGGCAATATTTATCATATATATTTGAAGAGTTGAAAGGTCGATTTAGATAGCTCTCCTCAACCGCCAGAAACAAATCTTTTCACCTCAATACCCCGCCAGCAACAATACGACGCTTCTTGTTTGTCTTTTCATTTGAGCCTTCGCCGTGCATACAGTTAAAGTGCGGCTGCATGATAAGACTCCATGGTGGGGTGAGAAGGCTGTGCAACGTGGTGATGGGTAAGAGGTATTGGATGGTAAAACACGGAAATTTGAATACCCGTGTGCTCTTAGTACACCGGTGAACTCCCCATAAAAATCTGGACATTTTTTTCCACCCAAAATCAACCCCCAAACTCCCCCCAAACCATATCACTCAACCTTGCCCAATGAGGAAGGTGTTTCCTAAGCGACCCCCAAACAACCGACTTTACGAATGTACCCTGATGTAAGCCCATGTAAGATAGCCCTGTTCGCTGATGCAACCGAATGAATCGTGCCATTGTACGGAGATAAGCCTGCATGCCCCACAAAGGTGTACAGCAGCCCTTCACAACTGCTACTTGTAGTAACTAGACAGCCTTCGGACCCCGAAACCCAATGTTCTTCGACAGTGGCAGGGTGAAGGAGGAGGGAAAGCAGCCGATTTTTTGATTGCCTAAGAGTAGTTAGATGCTTGGGAACCTCGGAGAAGTATTTAACAATGTTGCTCTGTACATACTGCTCTGCATGGGTTATTCTCTCATCTCTCTCACAGGCGCAAGCTCATTGTGGCTTGTAATTGTTCGACTACGCCCATTTACGCCTCAGCCATTAGGAGGCGCATCGGGGCTCAACCAGGCTCCTACTGCTTAAAAACTCTTCATGGCGTACTCAAGCCACAGCTCTAAGGTAGGGCCGATGATGTGGAGACATTGAGAGAACATGATCGTGTGTCTGGAAGAGATGGGAACTTCAGAACTTCAGATCTGTCATAAACGTCTTCATTCAGCCCCACCTATCAACTATCCATCTCCATAAACCCCTCC
This sequence comes from Yarrowia keelungensis, assembly GCA_001600195.1. NCBI lineage: Eukaryota > Fungi > Ascomycota > Dipodascomycetes > Dipodascales > Yarrowia > Yarrowia keelungensis. The sequence continues at coordinate 1,157,770 of BCJD01000007.1, read as the reverse complement.
TATAGCACAGCCACCAAGCCACAGGGTCTACTTCTCCATTAGCATTACACAAACGCCCACCTTTAGCCACGGAGCCACTGACTGGAAGAGTTTGAAAAGTTTTTAGCTACGGTTTAGAGTGGCTGACGGATGAGCGGTATGTATGGAATGTCTCGGTAAATGACTCTGAATGACTCTGAGATTGAACTGTAAGCCGAGGTCGAGTGATCAATAAGTGCTCAAAACTCAGATCATTAAAGAATGGGAAATCTTCATTGATTGCGCTCCTTTCTCATACTTGTACGAGTACTTTTCCATGAGAGCTCAGTGTCACGATTGAGGTAATCATACAAGAACAAGTATCGATACGAATAGCATCTCTTCTGTTATACTTATGGATGTTGAGCTGTAGGTCGGATTCAATGAGATCTGTATCAATCTTGTAATGCTTGCTACCCCAAACTGTTATTTCTCTATATATTGAGAATCACTCATGCTTGTTTGAACATCTATCACTCATGCTTGTTTGATCAGCTGAAAGTGCAAACGATTACAGAAGCGAAATAGCCAGTCTTCTTGCTCGTAACGTCAGAAGTTCTTTCAAGACCCAAGAAGCTCATGGAACCTCTTCCTACAAGCTGAACTCATCTATGTCTACATAATTACCCCAGAGCTGTTTGATATCTTTTCTTCGGTACCAACATCTCCCACGGTCTCTATACAATCTCTTTTATAATACTAGTTATACAATTCATTAATAAATAGGTGCAGAAGCAGAGTCAGTAGTCGCATGCAAAGTCAAGCAGTCTAGCCTAGGAAGCCATCGTCATCATCATCTTCCGTCTAAGCGGCAATCTCGGTGTTGACCTCGCTCCACATGTCGTCGTACAGGTTGTCCTTGGCAGACACGGAGAAGTCGGCGTAGGGCTTGGGCTGGTCGATGGCAATCGTGTCCTTGGTCGCCAGCACCAGCACCTCGAAGAAGCTCTGCACAGCGGCCTTTCGGCCCTTGCCAGCAATCAGCTCGGAGAACTGCACCTTGTCCTTGTCGCCGGACATTTGTCGCCGCAGAGTCTGCGCAGTGGCAATTGTGCTCTTGGCAATACCGTCGACGGTGCCGGTCACCAGCAGATCCTCCTCGTCGTCGCCAGCGTTGGCAGCAGCGGCAGCAAGCTCGTCCACAGTCTCGGTGTTGTCCATGACGATATCGTCGGGGATCTCGTAGTCCAGAGGCTGCTCGGCCTGCTTGTCCTGCTCGTCCTGCTCCACCTCCTCAAAGGCTCGCTTGCCGTTGGGGGAGGCCGCGGGCGTCATCACCTGCTCCTCGTCGTCTCGCACCTCCCGGCTGGAAAGCGTCTTTCGAATGGCCTCGGGGTCCACGAGAGCCAGCAGGTCGGCGCTCAGGTCGTTGAAGGTGTTGACCTCCTTCTCGAACGCCTCGAGCTGGGGGTGCTCGTAGATGATGCCGTCCCGGTTTCGGCGCTGCTGCTGCACAAAGTCCTGGTCGAGCTGGGTCTCGTCGTCAAACTTGGCCCGCTTGCCTCGGGCGGCCCGTCGGCGCCGGGGGGCGGCCGGAGTGGCCACCTCGGGAATGTTGCCGGCCAGCGCGTCGGCCATGTTGACGGAGGGCTCCTCCAGCGTGAGGCCGTCCTCCTCGAGCAGCGCGTCGTCGGCGGGCTCGATGGGCGACATGGGGAGGTTGTCGTCCAGCTGCTCGGCGGCCTGCTGGGCGGCCAGCTCGGCCTCGAGGTTGTCCTCGCCGAGATCCAGACCGAGGTCCAGGCCGTCGTCGAGGTTGGCGAGCTCGTCGTCGTCGCCTCGGGGCAGCTCGATCGACTCGTTGCCGGGAGCGGCACCGTCCACGGCGGGCTCGTCCAGGTTGAGCTCGCCGTCGAGGTCCAGACCCAGATCGAGCTCCAGGTCGTCGCCCAGGTCAGCCAGCTCGTCCTCCTCGTCAGCTCGGCCGATTTCGATGGAAATGTCGTGCTGGGGGAGAGTAATGTCGGTGGCGTTACTCACGAGGTTGGCGTTGCTCACGGGCATGAACTCGTCCAGACCGAGGTTCAGACCGGGGAGGTTCAGACCAGGGATAACAGGGGCAGGAGGAAGCGCCAGGTCGAGGTCGGAGATCGCGTTGCCGAGCGTCAGGGCCGCGGAGGCCTTGGAGGTGTTTCTGCCGCCGGTGTTGACGGTGGGCAGATCGACGTTGCCGGGCTTGAACGTCATCTTGATCTTGGTGACGGTGTGAGAACAGTCGTCCAGGAGGTATCCCGTCTGACGGCCGTAGATTCGCACGACACCAAGCAGCAGCTGGCCAGACAGCCGCAGGGCCATGGGCACCTTTTTTTCGCTGTCCACAATCGCCTTGACGGACTTGGGGATGTCTGTGTTGAGCAGGTCGCTTCGCTTCAGCTTCTTTTCGAGGTTGGCAGCGAGCCACACCTGGGCCAGGGGGCCTCGGTCAGTGAGTAGTTGTTCGGAAAAGAACATTGTGTGTGTTGTGGTTGTGGTTGTGTTTGCAAAAGGTCACGTATGTGAATGGGAGTACTTTTTTTTCCAATCAGGCGCGTTTCGTGTCGCGTGTGGTGGGTTGTGCGTCTAGGATGTTACACAAAAACCAAGGGTTGCTGTGTATAAATACGGTGGCAAATCCTGTGTGTCGACGGTGGGTGTGTGTCTAGAGCCTCGGGGCGTACGGCGCAAGTGTCGATGAAGGTGCCGAGAAAGGGTGGTGATGAGGACAAGAGCGTTTTGTGTCGTGGGATAGTGAAAAGAAAGAGGCGGGTAATTTGGGGGGCTGGTATAGCGCACATTCCAGTGCAAACTTTATTCAGCTTCTTGTTTGTGGTTGGGAGGTAGGGTAACTGGGAGGTGGGCAAATGTGGTGTTTTGAGAGAAGTTTTGAACGAAACTGAAGAGACAAATGTGTTGAAAATGGTACTTTCTGTTTACTGTCAATTTTTCAGCTCTTTTAACTCACCATTGACACACTTTGAAAGGTGTGTTGTTTTGTATGGGATTAATAAGCTTGTGAGGTGATACATTGTGGGATTATGGAGAGCAGTCTAGTAGGTCGTATTGGGGGTGTTTTGAGGGGGAAAACAATGAAATTATTTGATGTGTTGTTATAATTATTTTTCTCATTTTATTTTTATTTTCCCCAATTTATTCAATTTTCCGTCAATTTCCTTCCTCCCCAACCGGGCTGGTAGGACATGCACATTAGGCAGCTGAGATTGGCAGTAATATTAACGGTGTGGAATAAAGGGCTGGCTGGTGATGCAGCTATACACGGCTATACGACGGGTGGAATATAGCGTAACTGGTGCGGCTCAAGATGGAGACGAGACAGACAGCATATTGGAGAAGAATAGGTTATAATTGTAACTTGTTTCCTTTGATTACATAATCTCGTATAATTTGACAAGTATTACTTGGCTTTGGAGCTTATTTCTGTTGACTATTAGTTGACTTATTAGACGTGCGCTTACTCGACCAATGAGGCAAGTGTTACCAGAAGAGCAAGACTGAGTCATTTCGAGAATCAATTAGACTATCAACACCTACTGTATCGCCACTTCACTCTACAAGTACCAAAAACCTCATACTCATATCCTTACACAAGTCAAGCGCCCTTCCTTGTACCCTCGTGCATACTATCAGCACATTAACTTCACCTCCAGAAAAGATCGCGTAACGCGTCTGGATAAATGGGACGTGAACTGGAGGAAAAGTCCTACTGTACGGACTGGATTCTCGAGCACTACTGCGAGAAATATCTGAGCAAACCCAATGAAAAATCCCGGATAGCTCTTACCGAGAGAATCGAGCAGCATCTTGAATCGATAGGAGGGTACAAAAAGGCTGGACTAAATGTGCTGCGTTTTTGTCTGGTGACACGCAGGTATTTCAGTCCAGGTCGAATCAATGTGGTTAGCCGGCCTATCGGCGAAACTGCAGAGATTTTGGAGGCCATGGCTAATCAACTAAAGTACTGGGTGAAGCAAGATCCTGGAAAGGCACTTTCTGATCCTGACACTATCAGGTCGACCTTAGACGCTGAAAGACGGTCTGTCATGATGCTAATTGCGAGAGAGTTTTTCATTGCAACTGTTGATCGAGATGCGTTTTCCAGGGACGATTTGGAGGCTCTCAAAGTGCAGTTCAAAGAACACCAGCAATGGTACGATGAAGAAGATACCCAGATGATGAGCGATTATATCAAGTTACTGGAGGAGAGTGCCGAGGAGGGAGATCATCAGTTGATGAAAGCTGCAGTTGCTCTTTCTCATTCTCTTCAGGAGGCTTTTTCTGAGGAAAGCTGTGTTTCGAGAAGACTGTCTCAGTTCTCAGATTATATCACCCATCAGGTGAAGTATATGCGTGAGAGATATGTGGTTTTCATGGAGTACAAAATGCAGGGGATTCAGCATGGAATGGACGGTCTACAGGTCGCAGCAAGGTTGTCTGTTCTCGAAGAGGAGAAAGAGAGAGAGAGGAAGGAGGAAGAGAGGAGAAGGATTGAGAAAGGAAAGGAGCCTGAGGAGGGCACAAGTAGGGGGTCTGAGAAGAGAACAAAGGAAACGAGACTGAAGGAAAAACAGGATACCTTTCAAATTCGGCCTTCGGAAAAGAGAAGAGAAGAAGATAGAAGGCGAGAAGACAGAAGGCGAGAAGAGAAGAGGAGAAAGGCACTTGAAAAGTCAATGGAACTCGAGACCAGACCGCAATCTCGGTACATGACGGATGAACAGAAGAAAGAGGCCTGGTTGGCCAAGAAAGCGCTAAAAGTGCAAGAGGAGTGGGAAAAGAAAAGACAGGCATACTTTGAGAGAAAGGCATTGGAGAAGAGACAGAGAGAAGAGGGGGCAAGTGAGTCAGGGGATACGGGGTTCAAGAAGGCTAAAAGTTATGACAGGTAGTTGCTTGTTAGCTGTAGCCTCATAGTTATTTATTTATTCAATACAAAAAATGGGTGGTGGTTGCTGTAGTGTGTCTGTGGTACAAGTAGAAGCCAGTGCTGTGTTCTATCGACATCTCATGATACCAGGATGTACACTTGAGTTTCTGATTGCTTCGTTCATACGTTCATTACCTACGAGCTTGTTTTAAGTGTTACTATTGGAAGACATCAATGAGTTCTACACTGTATGTGTCTGAGAATGTCACATTGTTACCTTGTATGATACTTGCACTTGTACTTGTAGGTGCTGATATGTCACTTTCCCAAGAAGTTCACTCTGAACATCTCCAACTCAACTTCTTGTACCACAATAACATATCCTATATATCCATTATGCATCTATCTATATACCATCCTAGAGGTGTGAGCGGTACATGAGTAGCCTGTGAGTTGATTCGTATCAGCGGATACTGTCATCGTACTTGACAAGTTCACTCATCGATTTTTCTGACTTGAGTGTCAGATGAGTATGTCTGTCATCTCCAAGGAGCAACTCCTCATCCCTCCACTCGGCAACCCTTCGCTTCGCTCACTGTTGCCTCGCTCCGCTCTGGATTACTTCTCATACCGATCATTTTCCGCACTCAACAGCGCCTTCCAGTTTCCCTTGTTTCGCATCTCCTCATCCTCCTTGAGAGCCTTGTCAATCACCTCAGTCACCTTGACAGCCTCCTCAAACGCCTTCTCACACAGCTCGACTATTCTGTATCCCTCGATCGACACTCCGCTGGGTTTGCTAATCTGGCAAATGTCTCTGTTTTTGTTGATTGTGATTGTAATCTCTGCGTTCTGCACCTGTCTCTCGATGCCAGTGCAGTCCAAAACACACTCCACCTTCTCCACTTCATTGGTGTCATCGTTTTTGAGCTCAAACAGACCGTAGGTCACAGACACGGGCAGATGCAGAACACTCAGAGCCACAGGGTTTCTCTCCTCCATGTCACACACAGTCACAGCTCCTCCATCGACCTCCACATCGGGCTTCTTGAAATGATACAGACCAGCCATAACAGCCGCACAAGTCGCATCTACAAGTCCTCCATCGTAGTCCAGGTAGTGCACGTCGGCTCGAATCTCCCAGCACTTTTTGCCAGCAACAATACACAAAGACTCGAGATCCAGAGCTCCACTTCGTCGCACGGCCTTCTCCACCACCTGCGAAATCATGATCTCCATCTCGCTCTGGTGGTTGTTTTCGAATATCGGAGACGCCATGGACCCAATGTCGGTGTGCACGACAAAAATGCCCTCAAACGGCCGCCGTTCGTTGGGCTTTGTGATTTCGGCGGAAATTCGAACCACCACCTTGGTCTTGCCGAGTGTGAGCTCGACATGGCCAAACTGGGAGCCGAATTTCACCTCCAGGGGCCGAGCCTCCTCCATTGCCCGGCCGTCAAGGCGTTTACCGACCTTTAGGGCCTCGGTAAGGAACTTTCTGTCGTTGATTGAAATCATGGTGTGTGAAAGATCTCGACAAATATTTTTGGGTTTATGCAGGCAGCAACAGTACGGAGACAGTACGGAGTACGAAGTACGGAGTACTGTACTCTCTTGAGTGAGGAGTATTGGGTAAATACTGCCAAGCTATGTTAAGTGTTTTGACATTTTTTTTGCAATTTTCTGGATTTTCTCTGATTTTTAAAAAATTATTTCAAATCTCCCAAACTCGCCTCCAACAGTTCATGATCTGAGCTTGTCCTTAGTCATCTGCTTAGTCATGTGATTAGTAAGCACGTCCTCTGAAATAGCTTAAAACTGATATGGCAGTCTTGCTGAGTAATTTAGTTGAAAAAAGGAATCTCCGTTTACCCACAACAGAAGCCTTCGAAAAAGCAAACAGCTCAACAGAATCAATGTTACCCTGATGGGGTATAGATGATTCCAATGATTTACACAAAGAATGAGCCGCTTTTCCTCGTTGAATTTGTAATAAACTCGGTTACTCTCCTCCCTCTCCTCCCTCTTTCTTCGCTCCAATCGCTTCGGTCGAGTTGCACTAATCGATCACCACATCCACTCGTTCTAATTACAAACACTATTGGTACACGTCGCTCGCTTTCTTCGAGTCCGTCGTTTGGATCGGGTCAAACGTTATTTCTTGGTGGACTGGAGAGAGGGTGGCAGTGTCTGTAGCTCGGTGTAAACAGCATGCACGAGTTAGCAGAGTTTTGAGGGGGGTAGGGGACGGGTATATATATCCCTGGGGATGTTCCTTTTGTGTCTTTACACATTCCAATTACTCTCCAACGTGACTTTTCGCTCTCAATCTCTTCACCTGCCACACACTCCCAACAGGTTAAACTCACATATATCCACCAAGCTAACTCTTCTCTTCTTCACACCCACTTACACCACACGTCAAGATGGAGCCCGTCTACATTGTTTCCACCGCTCGAACCCCCATTGGTTCTTTCCTCAGCTCTCTGAGCGGTCAGACCTACGTTGATCTTGGCGCACACGCCGTCAAGGGTAAGTATGAAAGGAAGGAGATCACAGGGGTGACACGACTAAAGAAACAGGAGACATGAACCACTGAAAGCAGTGATGGCACAATGGTGACGACAACACGGTGACGTGAACAATGTGGTGCAGAGCTATTTAACCCTGGCTCTGTACTCCTTCTGTTGATGTCCACCACGACTGATCTAGACGGATCGGACACCGACATTGGTCGTGTCACTCAATTGGGGGTCATCTGATATCATGTCTGGTGATCCATAGTTGGTGACATGCCAAGTGTGTTCTGAGATGATTAGATCGGTTGTGTCGTTGCGGCGATCTGTGTTCTTGTTGTCTGTCGTCTATTGTCTGTTGTCTGTTGTCTGATCTGTTGACAATGCTGTTGTCCGTGGAGTCGTCGGTGTCAGGTAGCCATGGTGATCTCAGTCATCACAGTGGCTACTAAACTGACGATCCACAGTCTCTACCAGCTGTTATCGCTGCAGTAGTTCGTGTCAGATCATCCTTGTTCGTTGGTAACTGTTGGATCGTTGTCTGACGGTATCCACAGGATGTTGTCTGACAGTGTCCTGTTGTCTGACAGTGTCCATAGGATGTTGTCCGCGCACTCATTGAGCTACGCTCAATTCGTTTGCTTCCGTACTAATTTAGCCGCCCTCGCCAAGACCGATCTCAAGCCCGAGCAGATCGACGAGATCATCTTCGGCAACGTCCTGTCCGCCGGTGTTGGCCAGGCCCCCGCCCGACAGGTTGCCCTCAAGGCCGGTCTTCCCGACACCATTGTGGCCACCACCGTCAACAAGGTGTGTGCCTCCGGCATGAAGGCCATCATCCAGGGTGCCCAGGCCATCATGACCGGATCTGCCGACATTGTCATTGCCGGTGGAGCCGAGTCCATGTCCAACGTGCCCCACTACGTCCAGGCCCGAGTCGCCAACAAGTACGGCAACGGCGCTCTGGTCGACGGCATCCAGCGAGACGGTCTGTTTGACGCCTACGACGGCCAGGCCATGGGCGTGGCTGCCGAGGTGTGTGCCGACACCCACTCCATCTCCCGGGAGGAGCAGGACGCTTTTGCCATCAACTCGTACAAGAAGGCCCAGGCCGCCTACGCCGCCGGCAAGTTCAAGGACGAGGTGTCGCCCATTGAGCTGCCCGGATTCCGAGGCAAGCCCGGCGTCGTTGTCTCCGAGGACGAGGAGGTCAAGAACCTGAACGAGGACAAGCTCAAGTCTGCCCGAACCGTGTTCAAGAAGGACGGCACCGTGACTGCCCCCAACGCCTCTCCCATCAACGACGGAGGCGCCGCTGTCATTCTGGCCTCCGGCTCCAAGGTCAAGGAGCTCGGTCTCAAGCCCCTGCTCAAGATTGTGTCTTGGGGCGAGGCTGCCAACGAGCCCGTCAAGTTCACCACTGCCCCCGCTCTGGCCGTGCCCGTGGCTCTCAAGCGAGCTGGTCTCGAGGCCAAGGACATTGACTTCTACGAGTTCAACGAGGCCTTCTCCGTGGTCGGCATTGCCAACACCAAGCTGCTGGGTCTGGACGAGGCCAAGGTCAACGTCTACGGTGGAGCTGTTGCCATTGGCCACCCTCTGGGCTGCTCCGGCGCCCGAGTCATTGTCACCCTCAACTCTGTTCTGCACCAGGAGGGCGGCAAGTACGGCTGTGCTGCCATCTGCAACGGTGGTGGAGGCGCTTCTTCTATTATCGTCGAGAAGTGTTAGGACGTGGGGAAGCAGGTTGTAGAGAAGTCTATGCTTTAGGCAAACAAAAGGGCTGGGGACGAGCGGACGAAGAAGAATGAGTAATGATGGTTTTGCTAGCAGATGCCGACGCCGAGTGCGCAGCTCGCCGTCGAAGGATCTCCATTGTACCTGTGGACCCATGTATATAGTTTGATCGATCATGTTATTGATGAGAAGTACGAGCACGAAGTGCGAGTACTTTGCAAGTTGAGTACAAAGGTGCGAGTACGAAGTACGAGCACTTTTGCAAGTTCAGTAAAGGTTACTACAAGTACAAGTACTTGTAGGTATCCGTAGAAGTTTGAGATGACAGTCTGGTCTCTGATTACTACTCGCATTCCCTGCACAACACCATGTGGTGTACGTTGAGCATGTACAAGCGTTTTTAACCATGTTTAATGCCCAGAATAACGGGATATTTTCAGTGTTGGGCTCTACAGTGTCAGGCGACTATTGTCAGCTGTAAGGGATGGCCTTTCACAGCACCTCTGGCATTGGCGTCCACATCCGTACATTACTTGTACTTGTACAGTGTTCTCCCGTGTTCCCCCGTGTTCTGCCCATGTTCTTTTAGACTGGGAGGTCGGAAAGGGGTAAAGGAGTCGTCCGGGACTGTATAAATCAGGAGACTATAGCTGCTAATCACATGTCTACCGTGAGCATCGGCCCCAAATTGCTCGTGCTGAGATCGCATTCGGAAGGAGCAGGAGCATAGTGGGTACTGGGTGGATCATCTTGGACGCAAGGGTAAAAATAAGCAGCTGTCTAAGCCGTGAGGCTAAGAGCTACCGCTTCTGCCGTGTGCTTGCCGTATCCGTAGGGCCCCTACGTCTGGGCTACATGTCTCCTACGTCTAGTTGACCCCCCTGTGTTCCCCTTACCTAACTGTGGAAGGGCGGAAATAATAAGCCGTGTGCTTGGACGCCAGGCTACGTGATCCTACGTTTGGGACGCAGAGCTACCGCGTCTTTAGCTCGTCTCGTATATATTATTCGATTGGCTCAAGAGTCGTATTCGTCAGCGGCATGGTGCAGAAGGTAAGGGTGAGTCTGGGGCTGTGAGAGAGTGGAAGAGGAAGTCAGGGGCTCTTTGCACTCAGACCGGGGAGAGGTGCAGGTTACTGGATTCGGCAATCTACGGCTTTTGCACTGTACGCATCCTCCTCTTCTCTGGTTTCATGCGGTTGCAACATCGAACATTTCTTCTTCCTCTGACACATTCTCTGCAGCCAGTGAAGAATCGTTTATTTTTTTTTCTAGTAGTAGAAAGGTCGCTGGAGCACCGATATTATTTGAAGTCCAGATTCCAGCTGCTCGAGATGGTCGATCAACCGCCGGATCGACAGAGATCGGCACTCTGGCGCTGAAAAATGATCGCCATTCCACCTACCCGACACAGAGTCCACTGTTTCATGTCTGTTTGAAGAGTTTGCGTGGGAGCACATGTGAGAGAACGTGATAAAGGCGCTGGGCCGCCGAAACAGGCAATGTGCAATCCCAGTCTAGCTCGAGCCCCTGTCCACAGACCGTTTTAGCCCTGAATGATGCCGGTACCTACTTGAGCCCATTTGTTTTGATCTCTCCCGCTTTTAAACCTGAGACATGCTGGGCCTTGAGCTGTAATAGCACCAGACTTTACCCCTGTGTCTATACGTGCGTTATACAAGTGTTATGGGAACAGTTTGAGGAAAGTGACTGAAATAATATCGCTTGGAGACTCGCTTTCGACGTGTGGTTCTGGATCGAGCGTTCTGGGATAATTCTGGAACAAGACGCCTGAAAAAGCCCATTTTTAGAAGCCCTTAGCGCAAGCTAGGCCCCCGGCTCGACCTCTAGCGGGCCTCTAGCCTGGTCTAGCTCCAGAATAGTGCTACTTAGCGTCTTCTCAGAACACCCCTATTTCCCCCCCCCTTTAGCTTAGAGGCCCTTGTTTCCCTGGCCCACTCTCTTTGTCTGCTCTTTGTCTCCAGGGTGTAGACGATAGCCGATGCAATACAGATTCACTCTTGGGAATCTGAGAGTCTATCTCTTGGTTGGTTTTTCGGTGGTCACTTGTGGCCTTTTTTCAAACCGTTGAAGAGAGGCTGATGGGAAAGGTCGCTGGCTATATATCCACTTATTACTTCAAGTGTCCGGGTCTGCGGGAGGCCGGCCAGACAGCAGGAGATATTATAAATCTTCTTTACTTGTTTCCAGAAAGCCTCCCGTGTTAATTATCCCTGTCTACACACGCTCCATCATGTGGGTTGGTGTGCATGCGTCAACTGTAGTAGCTGAACTTTGCAAAGGATAATAACGGGCAAATTGGCCTGAAATTATTTCTCTTGTCTTAGTTTGATTAGTTGCAAGAGCAGCACATCCTGATTTGGAGATGATGCCAATGGGGTAGAGTGCTTGTTGTAGTGTGCTGTACAGAGGTCTTCAGTTTCAGACTTGTTTTCTCGTTTCAACCTCGTATATCCCTTCCCCATAATACTCACGTTCTGCACCACGCCATGAATACATGTTGAGGTTCATAGAGAGCGGGATATTATATTATGTATTATGGCGGCTGGCATTGTATTGCACATTCTTCCGGCCACCTGCAGCCCTGGAAACACGGGTATTACTCAGACGGCTTACACAGCGTGTAGGATCAGTGTTTGATTACACGGGCGAAATGACGGTTGAGAAAACTGGCCTGATGGGCGTAGATTTGTCCGGTATCAGCCCAGTTTCATCAAACCGGCTCGTGCGGAGCTCCCTGTTACAGCTGTCAGAACGGCCATTGTTTGAGAAGCACCGTAGCTTAGCCTTGAGCACGTCAACGTCAGGGTCCGTCAACCTCCAGTCAGGCCAAATGAGGCAGGGTCAGCTCAAAGGTAGGACACGCTGACAGGCGCGCTAAGCCTCGATAGTGTCCTGGGGTGCTTTGCCGGGCGGTCTACCGCCTCCCAGCTGCCATAGCACCCTGTAATTTCCCCCAGAGGTGGAGTGCATGCATATCCAGCCCGCCATCTGGAGGGAAAATATTGTTGGCGACAAACGACAGAATATCTCAACATGACGCCAGATTCACGACCAAAGGGCAGTATTATGAGCCCTTACTTGTCCAGGGATAATATATAGTCCGCGATCGTGATCAGGCCATGTCAGGGACTGAATACCCGGCTGGTAAATGGGACGACTGTGACGTCACCGCGAGATGAGCTCCAATGCATCCCCAAGACATACGGCACAACGTCGGGTGAGTCTACAATCTCTGTAGCTGTAAACACGGGCGGTACAGAGCGACACCCTGGCACTAGCCCCTCCCCCGCTAGCTTCCCGTGCCGGAATGGTCGGTGTGGCACGTGCTAGTCCGTCGCTCTAGCTGGGCCGCTTTGCGGGGATGCATGGATCAGCGGTCGCATCGACATGGGCCATGGTAAAAAAAGAAACGACGAGGAAGCCAGAGAGGCCTGCCACGACGAAAGAGGAAGCGAGTGGAGGGTCGTGGAGACGTTATCGGATCTACGAGATGAGTTTGGCGAGTATTTCCAGTGGATCTACATTGGCCTGAAAAAGGTCGTGTGCCACACCAAGCCTGGGGTAAGTGGGTCCCCTCGCTATAGAGCCCTGCCTTCCTTATTGCCCTTTTCTTATTGCCCTTTTTTCCTATTACGCTTTTCTTACATCTATAGAAGGCTCAAATTACCCCTTGTGGCCTTTATCGAGCGGTCGTATGTATGGAAAGACGAGCAGCCGGACAGGGCTAATTAAAAAGACGTATCGCGAATCGCCATCCATCTGGCATTATCTCACATCCAATTAACCAGCCTCGATGCTGCACGAAAGGATGGGCACCCACCCGCTCCCAAATTAAATGCGACCTATAGTCGATCGGTGGAGGTATAACTATACAACTATAGTGGGTGACTATAGCGAGCAGTGCTACGAATACGTTGAAGGGATACTGTAGGTGAGGCCGTGGGTCTCGTTGAGTGTTGAGCACTCCGTACTTGTATCAATCTATCCATGTCTTGCTTGCCCCACCCATGCATCTATACAAGAGTAATAGATGTGACCAACTAGAAAGACGAGATTGAAACGAGCCTGTGGCAGGGCTGACATGGATGACGTGCCTGTACGTAAATGAGCCAGTACCTGCCTTGGTATAGTGGGTTGAAAGTTTGTGCATCTGGAAGGAAAGTACTGGTCAAGTGAAGGACGCCCAAGCTCGGCTTCCAAGACTCGTATTTTCGCGCTCACCACGAGCTGCCAACGTCGCTGTACAAGTGAGACCTTTGATCCAGTGACTCGATGACTGTATAGTCCGAGAGAGAGAGTATGTGCGGGATTGGGTTGGGGACTCTAAAGTTAGTCGCTCCAATTTTTCGGTTTCCGCCTTTTCGCTTTCCACACTATTTTCCCCGTAACCCCCTTTAATTACATGTGCATTTTAGGGGGCTTGTCTCTGCACTCTGGCAATAATATTTTTCGGAATGCGAAAATCGGATGATTTTGAGAAATGAAAATACAGAAAATCTTTCCGTCCACCCCAGCCCTCCTCCCCGAGGTCTGGTGGCAACACTGTATAATCTGGTGGCGAGCCTGTGCCAATTTCTTCGCCACCGTCCTGTGGCACTCTTGGTACCTGACCTCTCGTGTGGCAACATGTATCAAACGACTATCAACGTGGATGTGCATGGTCCAAAACCCTCGTTACGGCTGTTTTCTCCGGGCGAACAAAGCTGGGGATTTTGTAATACTGTTTGGGGCAGGTGCAGCAGCTGAGGTCTTGGGACTTGTACGTATACAATACGGGATTGTATTTTCGATTCCAAGAATGTGAGGACTTATTATCGACGTCCGACTTTGTTTTTTTTTCCAAAGACTGGACTTGTTCAGATATTATTTGCACACTATTCTGCCATGAGGATCTGCACCATGCCACTGTCAGTGTTAAATTGGAGGGAGATTGGCCAAAAGGGAAAAAGGAAGCTTGGGCATAAAGAACAAAACGAAAAGCTGGCAGATGAGGGAGGTTGAGGAGAGGGGGGGAAGATAGATTTTTGGCGGGAAAGTTGATGAATCAGATAAACAGGAGACGCTGAATAAGGTGGTGTGTTTCTTTTTCTCACAGCACCTCTCTATCGTACAATATACCTCATCCCCTCCTCCTCCTCCTAGCCCGTTTCACATCCCAACGGTCTTCTCTCGATGCAAAGTTATACTTATGCTGTACACGGGGGTACAGAGTTAGACTTCTCGCTTTTTTCTGGCCCTTGTCATACCCCCCTAGACTTAGCGCCGAATAGCGTTTTCGGGTGCAAGACCCATGGGGGGCGACCACCACCTTGTAAATCATATATATGGGGTACGGGGACAGGCAGACTCCAGCGCTCGAACCCCCAACAAGCCCCGTTACCCCAGATACTCGCTGAAAATGCACAAGCTCAACGCTCGACTAGGAAACCTCCGTCTGGAGGAGGTGATTGGAACAGGCGCCTATGGAACCGTCTACCGAGCGACCGACATTTACTCCTCCAGACGCTACGCCGTCAAGGTCATTGGCAAGCGGTCGCAGCTGTCCGACTGCCGGGGTCAGGTGATCCATGCCCACAAGCTGTCTCTTCAGCAGGTTTCTCTGGCCGCTCTCAACCACAACGCTTCTCACATCTACCGAGAAATCGCCCTCCATAACCACGTCCAGGTCCACCCCTACATTCTGTCGCTGTACGCCGTCTACGAGGCCAGCGACTGCCTGTACATTGTGCTGGAGCACTGCGACGACGATCTCTTCACGGCGATTGTCGACCGAGGCATGTTCCAGACGTACGCTCCGTCGGCCAAGATCATTCTGCTCCAGCTGCTCGAAGCCGTGCTCTACACCCACAACAAGGGCGTCTACCACTGCGATCTCAAGCCGGAGAACATTCTTGTGGCCGAAGGAGGTACTTGCATTCGGCTGGCAGACTTTGGACTGGCTTCTCGATCAGGACAACAGGTGTCCCAGTGCGGATCGTCCTTTTACATGTCTCCTGAACGACAAACCAAGCGACAAACCACGCTCTCCGTCCAGCAGATCAACGCCGGCAACGCGGCAGCAGACGTGTGGAGCCTGGGAGTCATTGCCATCAACCTCTTCTGCGGCAGAAACCCCTGGAAACGCGCCCACATTTCCGACGAGGCCTACCGCCAGTACCTCAAGGACCCGTCCTTCCTGCAGCAGATTCTGCCCATCAGCGACGAGTTTGCGGGCATTCTCAACTCGATTTTCACCGCGGACGTCAAGTCGCGAATCTCCCTGACTCAGCTGCGAGAAGAAATCAAAAACTGCGACATGTTTGTCGTTGGCCAGGATACCATGGAGGAGCCCGTGAAACCCGCTGCTGCACCCACATACGCCAAGGAGCCCGTTTCGCCTGTTTCCCCAGTCTCTCTCCTGCCTGCGCCTTCTCTCAAATCAAACCTCTCGCCTCTCAGCCATACCTCGTCGGTCTCGCCGCTCAGCCACACGTCGTCCATCTTCTCGACGCCCTACACGCCCGACGTGTCGCCCACGGCCGTGTCTGACCGGGGTGTCAAGCGTCGACGAAGCGAAGAAAACGAGCCGTTCCACTTTTCCCTTAACCATACTTCGGACGTGGACCGGTTTGATTTCGGCATGAGCGACCCTCGAGCCCGGCTGTTTGCCTAATCCCCCCCTTGCATCCTCAGAGTCTTCTCTGACCTCAAAAGCACAAAGCCACTTGCATCAAATGCTCTACTAACAATCAGCTAATGTACATATTTATAGATAATGATAATGACCTAATTGAAACGTGTGAGTAGTGTGTAGTTGAAGTTCCCGACCATGAGTCTTCTTGAGTCACTCTCATTCATATTCAACTTGGAAGTTTTTCGTAAGTCGTCTATGTTGTCTATCACGTCTATCATCGTATTCCACCTATCGTACTTCAGTCCACAAATAGCACCGCGGCTAACTTACTGAACACACCCATATTCATAACTGCTGCCTTCCTATGACAAGCGCTCTTTAGACCCATGAGCAATGTCCACTAGCCCCGATGGAAAAAGTGGGCCCTTTTGCCCCTCGCATCCCGAGAGTTGCGCACGAAAAAGTCAGAGTCTGCTCGTATCGGCTGAAGATCGAGATCCAATACGAGCCCCGATGACGTCCACAGCACACGGTATTATCTCAGGAATATCCCGGAATCCGATCGGAATGGAGAGCAACTAGCAACGTCGTGGCCCCAGAATATTAAATCGTCTTTAGGGCTCTTTCCGAACGCCGTACGAGCACAATACGGGAGTGAGAACTTCAAAGGCTCCTCGACTCAAAGTCATTTCGGGTCTGGGTTTTGCTAGTGGGAAAAATTTGCACGAGAAAGGGCACAAGGACGAGTAATCGGGGTACAATCAGAATATCTGTTTTTCTTGCCATCTTTTCTTATAGTCCAATTCCTGCGTACTTGTATCTCTATGCTAGTGATCTCTAACTTCTGCACACCATCGCCGTATTCTGTCCCGTGCGTTGTAGAAGTACCGACTATCGCTCTTCTAGCACCCTTCCCGTTCGATACGTTCCTTCGCGCCGATGTCTGAAACAGACAGTCAGACATTATAGGATGAGCATCCATAGTTGATGAGACATAAGGACAAGCCTACAAGACAAGTATAAGGACAAGTGTTGGCATATGATTCATTCAGACTCGGTCACTTGAACCATCCTTTTGGTCCATGTGACGAAGCTACAGTGTGGGTTCACATGTTCACTGTAGACTCTTGCTCATCCCCCGCTTTCTGGAAAGACAAAGTGGCCTGTTGCCGGGGAAATAATCTCAACGGGGAGGATGCAACCCACGGTGACTCGGTGACACCCTCTGTCTCAGCGGTTGGCCGTGAGTAGCAGAGTTAGACTTGAGACAAACGGTGCACACCTTGCGTATGTAGGAGACACTGTGGGTAGGTGGCGGTACATAGGCCATCGTACAGCGCTGAGGTTGGCCCCTGGGCCTCGTCTTTGTCTACCTCGTCAACTGTGACAGGGGTGTCCTGGTCATGCAAACAGACCAACGCAAAGCAGGGACTCTGAGACAGCTGTATAGAGAGCGGGACGGGTTCTCAACAGGGATCTGAGGGGTATCAAGTCTTAGACTTGTATCATCCTCGTTTCATGTGATTGACAGCTGGAAGGGATTACGTCATGTCTTGGAAGGGTCTCAGCGAAGACTTGTAGGTTGGCAATACTATTTACACAATGTCGTATCCGTACCAGCAAAACCAAATACACCAATTGCTCTCGTCACCAGCCCCCCTCCTACCCCTAATCTCTCATTCCAACACTCTTGGCTGCCTGTTTACATTCCAGAGCGTTGGTATGTACCTGTCACCAGTGAGCGGTGTTAGGGTCGTCCGTTCGAAACTCGCTTTAAATG
The DNA here is from genome assembly GCA_001600195.1 of Yarrowia keelungensis. Taxonomy (NCBI): domain Eukaryota; kingdom Fungi; phylum Ascomycota; class Dipodascomycetes; order Dipodascales; genus Yarrowia; species Yarrowia keelungensis. The sequence goes on along the minus strand of BCJD01000007.1, from coordinate 1,140,222 downwards.
TTTCCGCGTTTCAGTCAGTAACCTTATTGTTGAACTCTAATTTTACACCTCCTTAAACCTAATCCAACATCTCGTGTATACCACCAAAACATTGCAAAACATAGGGGTGCCGCAGATTGACAGATGTAAAACAACTGCTTGTAGGCTGGGCATGCAAAAAAGAACGTCACAGACAGGATTCGAACCTGCGCGGGCAAAACCCACTGCCTGACAGCTACTAGAAGAATAGCAGGGCAACGCCTTAACCACTCGGCCACTGGGACGGCTGTGACGGCGGCCAGAGGTGGGAAGACTTAGGGAGGGGTGTGATTAGTCAGCGCAAAAGAAATGGTGTCAATTGGAGGTTGTCACGTGACAAAAACTGTAGTTTTGGTGATTCTGTGGGTGTCTGTATAGATTATGTAAGCTTTCAAGGGTATGTACTATCTTCAATTGAGCTTTGATGTTGATTGAGGGTTGTGGGAAAGCTAGGAGGTGAATAACATGCCAAGCAAGCCACTGCTCTAGAGAAGGTGACGAAAAGTGCCAAGATCGGAGTGCATTCTGGGTATGGTTCCTTAGTGCTTTGAATGAAAGAGTACTCTGTTGAACGTGTAGAAGATAGACACTGGCACAATCGTCAGTCAATTACCAGGTATTCTCTTCCGACTTTCTAGTCTGGCAACCCCTATATCCCTTTAAGCTAGGTTATGGTTTCTTTTCAACTGAATACTCCTCGACAGGAATGGCACAGTCATAATTGCTTTTAACGAGGTACAGTGTTGACAAAAGTAATCACCGAGAACCTGCCAGGTACCAGCAGCTCGGAATTATAACGATATTGGCAATCTTAGCTCGTCAATGTGCATTAATTAGTGCAATATGTGAAGGCAGGAGAGACTGTACAAGGTGGAGAGTTTAGAGACACTAGAGAGGTTGGCTAAGGATATTGGTAAACAGAAGCTAAAATAATTATCAGATGGTGCGGTAGAAGGGGTGGATGGGTTTGTAGATGCTATATCTGATCTATAACATTCAGATCATCTTCCATATACTTGATCTAAGACTTTGAACAAGAGATAACACTATAACTCTATGAGTAATGACAGAAGCGGAACGGGAACTTGACCAAAAGCACTGAAATCGTTCATTTTACAGATCACCACCATTCTCCTCTCTTTATCTCATAGATCACTCCATTTCTCCATCTGATCCAAAATAGCCCATTAAGATAAGCTCCGACTGCATTTGTCCTGCATACAGAATTTTTATCAGTGTTTTTTTCAGCCAGATCAAAGACACTAGACACACACAACCACCATGTCAGACCAGGCCACAAAGTCGCTGGTCAAGTTTTTTGACGAAAACGAGTGCTGGCTGCATCCCTCGGTCGAAATTCGGACCTCCAAGCTCGGTGGAACGGGTGTTTTTGCCAACCAGGATCTCGAGGCCGGCGAGATTCTGCTCAAGGTCCCCAAAAGCGCCTGTTTGTCTCCCCGAACCTGTGGAATTGCCAATCTTCTGGACGAGCACGATCTCGACAATATCCCCGGTCTCCTGGTGGCGTTTCTGTACGAGCGATCTCTGGGAGAACAGAGTCCATGGCACGAGTTTTTCGAGTCGCTCAAACCTGTGATTGACGATGCTCCTGAGATTCCCAAGTTCTGGGCTAATGAAGAAGACCGGGCGCTTCTCAGCGGCACCGAGGTCGAGGAGATTGGCGGTCTGGAGACGGGAGAGGACGAGGAGGTGTATGAGGAGCTGATTGTTCCCTTCTTTGAGGACAATGGCGAGCTCATCAATATGGAGTGTCCGTCGTTTGAGGAGTTCAAGAAACTGGTGGTGGTGATTGCTTCTCGGGCTTTTGAGGTCGACCAGTTCCGCGAGCTGTGTCTTGTTCCTGGAGCCTGTCTTTTCAACCACTCGGATGAGCCCGATCTGCATTTCCAGACCGATTTCGGCGTCTGTCCTGTTTGTGGAGACGTCTACTGCGATCACGATGTCGAGGAGGAGGATGAGCATGAACATAGTGGCGGATGCTGTTCAGGCGGAGCTCACAGCCATGGACATGACGAGGAGGAGGACGATTGGTCGGACGAGTCTGTAGACGGAGACGATGAGGAAGAGAGAGAAGAGGAGATGGAGGAGGTTGAAGAGGGTGATGAGGAGGAGGAGGAGGAGGATGAGGATGAAGATATGGAGGACGGTGATGAGGATGGTGATGAAGACGGTGACGAAGATGAAAACGAAGACGACTTGGAAATCTGCGACATGCAGCTTCAGAACGATATCCCTAAGGGCAAGGAGATTTTCAACACCTACGGCGATCTGCCCAACTCCATGCTTCTCTCCCGGTACGGATTTGCCATCTGGAACAACTGCCAGGAGGCCGTTTCGCTCTGGAAAGAGGCCATGGCCTATGCCAAGAAGGCTGGTCGAATGGACCGGCTCAAGATGCTGCGGAAACGGGATCCCGAGCTGTCGGAGAAGGTGTTTGTGGCCTACTCGGACGGCGACACCAGCAAAATCGAGTGGGGACAGTGTGTCAACGCCATGCTGATCATTCTGCTCATGACCGACCAGGAGTACAAGAAGAAGGTGTGCAAGCGGCATCTGGACAAGGAGATCAACAAGGCCAAGACGCAGCTGCTCAAGAGCCGTCTGAAGCGGTACGAGGACGGGGGAATGACTTCGGATGAGTACAAGAAGGTGCTTCCCAAGGTGGACGGAACCAAGAGAGCTGCAATCATTATTCGAGGCACCGAGAAAAAGGTCGTTGAGACTGCTCTCGAGAGTCTCAAGTAAAGGACGTGTATAAGGAGGTGTATATTAGGGGGTGCATGGGTCTGATAGATAGAGACGAGTTGATAATAGAATGCATTGAGAAAGGAAAAAGTGTAGTGTAGAAGGAGATATTTAAGAAGTGTACAATGAAAACGGTTCTATTCTTCCGTTGTTTGTTCGTCACATGCTTTGGCTTTGAATGGTCATGGTTAGTTCTTTCATATTGTCATTCTTCCTTGGTGATGAAATGCTGAACATGAAATAGACCAACGCAAAAGAAGCAGAAATGAGCATCCAAAAAGTTACAGGAAGGCATTCCAGAGCAGTATATAGCGTTTTTGTGGCTATTCTCTGTTTTATTCGCATTTTCTCCGCGGAAAAACTCGCTTTTTCCAGCCTCAAATCCGCCCAACCAAGCCCAAAACCTCATCAAATCCGATATAGTGTAGGGGCTATCACATCACGCTCTCAAGTTGAGAACCGTGGAGACCGGGGTTCGATTCCCCGTATCGGAGTGCGAGAACAGAGTGCCTTCTGTTCTCTTCTTTTTGCATCGTTTCCAACCGCATTTTGAAATGAGGTGTGCTTATGTAATCATACTTTGGATTGCGCTCAAATGTTCTGTGATTGAGGTAAAGTGGAGGGGTGTTTACTGTAACAGTTTAAATAGCTTGTTCTACTGCTTTGAGCACTAAGGATTGTTTTTCCACGTTTCACCGTCTTTCTGGTATCTATTGCATATGCTTGTGCTTCTGGCAAAGGATAGAACTCGACGAATAGCACGATTTGAAGATCATGAAACTGCAAAGCTTAATTCCAGGCGGTGTACAGCAAACTGATGTTTGTATTGATTGCTCTAGCTAGCGTCTATCTCACTCCATGACTGTCCAGTGTCAAACAGCATGTTCAAATCAGACAGTGATATCAATCTATAGCTTAAAATCCATTCTGAAATCTGTTGAGTAAAGTGAGGGATTTAGTGTATCAAACGGACTTCTCATTGAGGTGGCAAAATAACACCCAGCTCTTCTACTTTGTGTAAATGTGCAACTTTTGGGACCGTTTTCAGAGTAATCGGTTGAGAGGATGTTGTGATGCATCGTTTTCTGTGTATTTCCTCAGAAAAGGGCGGTGAAAATAAGCTATAGATCTCAATCTGTTGAGTAATCTGTTGAGTAAGTGAGGGATTTAACGTAGCACCTGGATTTGTATATATATCCTTGAAAGGACACCTGTATCATCAACAGTGCGCTTTTGTGGTCAGAATGGTGTCAGTTTCTTTAGCTTTACTTGACTGTTGCTAGGTTTATGCCAGTTTACGCACAAAATCCAGCCATATTAGTGGAGCTATATTTAGAACACGAAGATTTTGTTTAGTAACCTTATTTGGAAAAGTAGGGTAACAGAGGGTCTAGTGCTCACGCCACACCCAAATTATTAGGCCATTCCCCTTATAGCTTATTTCGCATTGTCTGATTTGAACAAGCGGGGTATTTCTGGCTTTAGCTTTGATAATGCAGGTCAAGATGAGATAAGAACCTTAGCTTGAAGTAATGGGAAGTCAAACAGCATAATGATCTGAAGATTGAGGTTAGATTCCTGATTGTACGTGGTATTAACACCGTCCTTTCAGTTGATCTAAAAATAGTAACCACAAATAAGGTGGGCTTTGCCTATAGCTTAAATTTCTGTTTGTGTAACATAAACATACTTGTACCCCGAGTTCTCTCCTCTCCAGAACACACCATTTTGTCTAGCCGTAATCGTCAAGAGCTTCCAAGTTCTTACTACGTCATAGATACAGCGCAAGGTGAGTCACTGGCGTCACTTACTACCAAAGCAGAGATCTAAATGGGTACTACCGCAACCGACAAATCAGAAAATGATTGAAGAGAAACACGCAAGTTAGAAAGATGGAGATTGAGAGATAAGGGAATGGCGTTGAGGATAGTCTCTAATGTAACGCCAGTTGTGCAGCAATAGCTGTCAAGGCCTTCGTTCTGATTGCCTTGATTTTATCTATTACTTGTGCAGAGATGGAACATGGTATTGTCGAATCTCGGGTTGAAGTGTATATAGATGTGGTGACTGGGCAATACCAACTGCTTATAAAAGTCCTATCAAGCTTGTATTAGATATCTTGAGTATACTCGTATCATCTACACCCGTTGTACTTGTATGTCGTGACCTTCAAGGACTAATACCAGAGGCTGAGAATGTGACTGAAGAGCTCAGTGAACGAATTTGGAGCTCTCCAAATTCAATAATACGCCCCAATTATAGCACCCTTATAAATCGACTCAGTTCCAGTCACTCTATACAAACATTGTTCCCTCAACGTAGCTTGCTGGAGCTTGACAGGAACACAGCCCTGAACATGATGAATATATTCAATCGATTAATCATTGTGGAACCATTACAGTTGCATTTTCTATGTGCTTCAGTGAGCTTCCAACAGCCTCACCTCTCATTCAGCCTTGTCCTCAATTCTATGAAGCCAACCTTGACTAACCCTGGGATCATAATCTGACACATCACAACAGAGAAGGTAATGAAAAGCAGCTGTACAGAAACCGCCTACAAAAACATATGCCCAGCCGCTTCGCGACTGGAGAAAAAGATTACAGCACCCAGGATTCTCGTATGGTCTCCCACTACAATACTAACTGGGCTCTCTGGTGCTTGACTATGGCTGATCGAACGGGAAGCCGTATTTTCACCAGGATATGGCCGTAACCGACTGCGCCGACCCGGAATCGAACCGGGGGCCCATCGATGGCAACGATGGATTTTACCACTAAACCATCGGCGCTTATTAAGCAAAAGTAGAGGAGGAATCACTGAGCGAGAAGTCTGCTTATGTAAGCGGGTCGCGAGGCGAGATGTGGGTATGGGAGTTATATCACGAGGTTCATCCGCGTTATAGTATGTCATGTCTTCTTGTATTGTGAGTAAATTCCGGTTGTGGATCGTTCTATGCTGTGTTGTGTGAAGACGATTTTACACAAGCTCCTATGCCGTAACTGAAATGTCTGGTGCCATTGCATCATCATCCTACATAATCAAACAGTACAGAACTCTCAATTAGAGCTTCCAGTACTACAAGTACTAGGACTCTTTGAGGGCATATTGTCCTTGGTTCATGGTTGTCATTTGGAAGTCATAAACATTAGATGTGTCTTCATCAACTCTTCTCTGATGGATTACTGACCATTCCAAAGCTCATTTCTCAAGTCTCGAGGTTCTTACAATACTTAGATCTGCTTCTAGAAGGCCCAGTACTTGTAACAGACATCACTACAACTGCACATCACTCACTGCTTCGCAGCTCGTAATGTGACTGGATCTACATCTGCGATGTGAAGTAACAGACATCACTACTACACATCACTCACTGCTTCGCAGCTCGTAATGTATTCGTAAACATAAATATATTGTTAATAGTGCAATTCACCCCCCTACGATCTAAACAGCGACAGTCGTCGTCCAAGCTTCTTCAGGTTTCCCTGGGACTGTCTGGTCTTGACTCTGGAGAACTGACCGTATCCATCTTCATCAAAAGCGTCATACCGATCGGTCACTCCCTCGGTGTTGTATCGTCCTCGGTCCTCCTCTCGCGAGTGGTAGGTGGTGAGGTTGTCGGTATCGTCTGCCAGAGGATCGTCTCCGTAGCTGTTGTTATGGTGGGACACTGGGGGAGGAGGAGGGGCCTTCTTGGTGGCCAGAAAGTCGAGGTAACTAGGCTCAAACAGCTCCTGTTGGCTCATGTGTTCCGAGTGCGAGGTTTCGGGCTTTTCTTCGGGCAGCGAGTCCGCCCAGGGGTTGTTGGAGTTTCTGGAGGCGTTGGTTCCGCTTCTGGCCCGAGTAGAGGAAGTGAAGTTGTAGGATCCCGTGGAATGCGATCGGGTTTTCGGAGGATCGTAGGCCGGAGCGCTGTTGTTGATGGAGTAGGCAGACGAGTTTCGGCTCTCATCGTAGTTGGACGAGCAGTAGGTGTCTGATCGCTTCATGGCCGGTTTCTGGGCAGTTCGAGCGTTGCCTTCTCGAGCCCGATCAAAGCCAGGCTCGTAGTCGGTGAAGTAAGACGTGGGAGGCGGCTTGATGGGCGATCTCTTGGGACTGGAGGTGGCTCGAGATCGGTCATGGTAGCCGTAGTCGTCGTCCAGCGAGGTCGCCGAGTTGTTGTATTCGTCATTGTGGAGCTTGACGGCCGAGGACCGTCGTCGCATGTACTTGGAGGTGACCTTTCGGTACTCCAGCTGGTTCTGGATCTTGCCAATGATGGAGGTCATAGTGAGAGGGACGTAGATTAGTTCTAGGAAAATGACCTAGAAGATGATGAGATGAAGACCGGGAAGCAGGATCTTGGAGGACTACAGATGCAGCCCCTTCCATTTTAGTACTCGCTGCTGGAAGCTAACCTCGATACCTCGGAGACGGCCCTTTACAGTTAACATCTAAGACAGAGGGCCTTGCATGAGCTGGATAAAATGTTCATGGCGAGTGAGCAGAAGAAGCAACGGATCCTGAACGATCCAGTGATCAAAAAGCACCAGGAAGTTCACTATCCTGCTCAGAATCGCACGCAGATCCGATTAATCCAAAAATCAACCCCATTCACCCCCTCTCTCGCCCACAAATCCCCCTCATTCTCCTAGCTAAACTTTTCCGAGAAATGAATCCAAGCCCTTGGCAAAGTTAACGTTGGAGTCTAACCGGCTTCTCGAGAGGAGACCAGCTTGTGTACGGGCCGTTTAGACCTTGCAAATGCACCCAGAGTGTGCCACCGTGCTGTATAGAGGCATGGCCAAGCTTTTTCTCGTGTGCGGTGTTAGAACCAGCCTACAAACCTGAGCACACAAAACACGTTATTTCGCACTTGTACTAATCAAGACTATTCTTGCATAACCGTTAGTGTACTAGACTGGAGATTTTTGTCCGCCCAGCCCTTCAGATCTGTCTTCCTCTCGATGACCGTTAGTGCCTCATCGAAAATCGAAATCTTGTGGAAATCAACATGGAGAGTTTAGAGAGGGTAGCGTTCACAACGGCTCGGACATAATACCCGGATTCCGAGCAACTGAAACGGAGATTACGTCGCCAGACGTTAGCGGTATTATTAGGCGTCACGTGGGACCTAGCGAGTCACGTGAGCGCTAGACGACAGCTACATAGTCAAGTCCTGAGAACCTCGCACCCCCCACAACACTCTGTGTACACGGCACTCGTTCAGCCGTGGTGTTAGTCTCATTCCTATACACTCTCGCTTGCCGCTCGGAAGGCTGGAAAAACACTACACACACGGTTGCCCTCTGCTCAACACAGCCCTTGAGCTTCAACTGAAACCAGCCCGGGATTAAGTTGTGGGGTGATCATGAGATGGCGAGAGCTGTTGAGGTGACGGTGGGTGGTTGCTACAACGGTTTGAGCAGATTCCTCTTCTCTTTCGCGAGATTCTGCGTCTTTTCAGCAACTTTGAGAGACTTCTGAGTGCTTATGTAATCATCATCAGAAAGTTCACCAAAAGACTCATTTTTTGCCCTAGCGACCTAATATCTCGAAGATGGCCTCTTTACACCCATCCCTTTCTGTAGTGCTACTTCAAAACCTCAGCCCTATGTTCTTACAAACACCTTAGTCCATCTCAAAATAGATACACTCAACTCTAATGTCTCACCAGTCGTGAACTGCAAGACATTGAAGACCTCCAAGACATTACGCCCCATGATGGTTAAATATAGATTCCTTGGTACCAAAATGATTGCCTGGATGTCCTCGTCACAATTATACTCTTCAAAAGTCGATATCTCCCACCCCCACGTCTATGTCACCCTATCGAAATAGTCCAAATCCTATTTTTATATATACTCTCCAGGCACCTATCAATCAACACGTTACAGTGCCATGAGCTATTTCCGTCTTGAAGGAAAGCCATACTGGTGCCACTATTCAGCATCTCCAAGCAGTTACCCCTTCTTATCTCTTATCAGCCTGTATTTCCCTTCCTTCACCCCCTCCCTCCTCTCTACAAGCACTCCTACTTCCTCCCTCTATCTATCTATCAACAATCAATCAAATCTATTCGCTGTATATATGCAAAGAATATGTAAACCGTGTTTGCTGTCTTTTTCTGTCGGTCGCGGTCGCCGTTCTGGGAATAGAGTGCGTCGTGGACATCGACAGCAAAGGTGGGGGTCGTGGTGGTACAGGGCTAAATGGACGCCAAGGCAACGGGATGCGGGCATGCAGTGAACAGGGGTTGAAGGCAGAGGTTTAGAGCAACCAAAGACTCAGCCTTGGAAGTCTCCGTCTTCACCTCACCACCTCTCCAATCGCCCACCCAAATGCTGATAGGCGTAGTAGGTTCGCGTTAGGCTGGGAATATGTACGTCCACACCTATTTGTGCGCGCCTTGTGGATATAAAGGGCTGCTTCGCCCTGTTCTGTTGGCTTAAGACCGGCTCACCTCCTTGGTGGGCAGCGCCTCGGCGGCTGAAGTGTCGCTCTTTCGGTCGAGCTCCAGCTTGGCGTACCAGGCTCCTCCCAGCAGCGTCACGAGAATGCCCATCATGTTGAGCGGCGTGACCGTGAGGTTGAAGAAGAAGATGGCGAGCACAATCGTGAGGATCTGCTTCACGTTGGCGGCCACGGTCATGGTCAGCGCGCCGGTCTTCTTGTTGGTCGTGAAGGACACAATGTTGAGCCCAAACGCAATGATGCCGTTGAGCAGCAGGTGCAGCATCAGCTTCTGGCTGTACTCAAACTCGATCTCCGTGTAGTCGATGCCGCCGAGGAACGAGAGAGGCCCCGAGGCGGCCGAGGCAGACGCTCCAACCACGTCTTCGGGCGACGACAGCCGCAGACCGAGCACGTCCAGCTCGCCGGCCAGGTAGGCGTACACAATGGTCTGGACAAACGCGAGCGGCGACATGCGGTAGAGCAGCTCGAGGGGCGAGAGTCGGAACCGGCCGGTCTGGATGCGGTTGGTGACCACGGTCTTGACGGCCGCCAGGATCGCGCCCAGAATCGTGAGAATGAAACCCATGGCGGTGAAGTAGTAGTCGCCGGCCGTAGCGAAGCCGACGCCCGCGCACACCAGCACCAGCGACAGGTACGTGAGCACGGTGTACGAGTGTCTTAGGAAGAGCACGTTGATGAGCATGGCGAAGAAGGGGGTGGTGGCTCGAACCACCTGGTGGAAGGGGACAGTCACCATCTGCAGCGACACGTTGGAGATGGCAATGTTGATGGTGTAGAGAATGGAGAAGAGAATGAGGGTGGTGTTCTCCTGGTCCGAGAGCCGGGTGAGCTTGAAGACGCCCCGCCAGTGTAACAGGGCACATCCCAGCGTGCCACAGAGCGTGTGGATGCCCGTGAGGGTGTAGGGGAAGGGGAAGGAGCCCAGCACGGCCTTATTGAAGAGCGTGAGCGCGAGGTTGAAGAAGAAATACAACCCCAACCAGGTGCATTGTGTTCTGAGCGTTTCCGACGACATGTATGAAGAGGGTGTGTAATGAGAATGCGGTGATTTGCGGGGTGAGTGTGATTGTGTAAGGGGTCTACTTTAATGTTGACTTTGTGAGAAGATCACCTTTAACCGACTCTATGACTGACTTGTATCAATGACGTGTAATGAATGACTTGTCGGGTGTGATGCAATTCGAATGGGTTTGCTTCTGTGTCGTTTGGGGTCCTGTCTGTGCTCAGTAAAGTGGTTGCGTGACAGATAAGACAAGATTGGAGCTAGTGATAACGACAAGTTTCAGGCGCGTGTTGTGACGCTGGGTCGGTGGGAGATGAAGAAGAGAGAGAGGAAAGAGAAGGGGGAAGGCTGGAGGTTGGCGATGTCGAGAAAAGGGCACTTGGCGCTGCAGTTGCCATGCTTTCTTGTGGTGAAACAGAGACTCCGATAGTTTAGGCTATATGCTATTGTGGAGCTTATTGCCATCACGCGAGGAGAGAGTGTGAAGCAGGACAAGATAGGGAGGTCAAACGGCTTGGGAGGTATATATGAGGAGCCCTGGAGCACTACACCGGTGAGCTCTTCCAGCCCCGGGCTCACGGCGATCTATTATTGTGTCTCCTGTTCACGTCCCATGCATCTTGGCAATCGCAGATTTTTGCAAACGAAAAAGCAGACTCGGTGGACAATGCATGAATGCGTTTGGTTGATAACAAGTTGAGGGAGAGAGAAATAACGAAAGGAAAGAGAAAAAAAATGTCACTGTCAAAAATAGCACGCCAGACAAAGACGGGTGACAAAGGCGACACACAAAGAGCGGTTAGACAGAAGGTGGGTTTCATAAAATTGTACTCCCTGGCTCACCACAGATCATAGCCCAGTTTTATTGCTACGGCTGAGAGTCCTATGCCCCATATATGCGTTGTTATCCTTATAGACCTTGTCCCAAAAAGGGCTTTGCAGAGTTTTGGGCCATTGGAAAGCACGCTCTGCAATAGGCAACCTGCAAATATCCTTCGGTCTAGGTTTCCGGTACTGCAAACTTTGTTGAGGTGGTGGGGAGCTCCGTCAGTGTAACAAATATACGGTCAGAGTGGTTGAGAAGAGGCTCATCTTGATCTCCCGACACTTCTGGGCAAAACGCACTTTCCAGAAATCCTCTAGCTCTTCCCTAGCCATCCTAAATTCCCCCCTCATCTCAACGGCTAACCCTACTAGGAATAAACACGGGGCATTGTTAACGTTGCAAGCAAGGGATAGGAGTTGAGTGACAAGAACCAACGGTTGGGGTGCGATAATGAGACGAACTGAAGTCTTGTGTAATTCAAGTGACCCTCCCGCCATAGACTGTACAGTATCACCGGCTGATAACCACAAATACACTCCAACGATGATCAGCAACACATGTGTCGTGTGCCGCCAAGAAAGACTGTATGTTAGCAATCCGTGGAGTGATGGGAGGTGATTGGAGGTGATTTTCAGATTTTCCTAGCGGTGAGTAAAAGAAAAGAACTGTTTGAGAGCAACCACCGTAGAGAAGGGCTACGTACAGTGTGATCTATACTCGATATCCATCACCTCACCTACGGACTGTATGTCTACACCTCATCTCCATTCCACAGTATAAAGTTGCATTGTTATGTGCTTCAGAGGAGATGGAGCAAAAATGAGCAAGTCAAGTAAACCGTAGGAAAGAGCGAGCAAAGTCGTAACGTGGTAATTAGTTAACCTAGTCACACGGTTAATCGCTACAGTATATCCGTATCTCTCTACACAGCCTCTATCCTTCTTACATTACTCACCATGACACACGTCAGCTTTACGTCATCCCCTGTCTTGGACGCACATTTCTTGGCCATACGTCATCGGTAGCATGAGTGGAAATTGCAAAAATAAAGGAGAAAAAATATAACGACAAGCAGTATAAGCCTTGACAGAACACTGACAGGTCCAAGATATCATACTCGCTCACTCTTGCTTGGCTTCTCGAAACTCCACAGTACACGTAGATCCCGATTAGCATGTACCAGCCCGGTGATAGTCGCAGCTTCTCCACCTATCCGTCAACCGCTTCGGTCTATTAATATCTCTCTCTTGCCTTCCTTCCTCCACTTCGTTGTCTCGTATAAATGTATAAAGCGTATTTGAGTGGGTCTTAGCTTGGCCCTACTCCTTAAGCTAGACACGCTACACCCGGTCTAAACCCCCAGACTAAAGTGGTGTGCCCCAGCAACGTACCCCTGACGAGGACTTTACAGGTGCTTCCGAGTTCTCAGACTATCAAATTTACCGACTTTTAGGATGGCCCCACTCTTAGGTTCACGGCTGGAAAGTAGGGTAAGACAGACCGGTTTTTTGGACCTTTCGTAGCAAAGATCTGCTGTGACGTCATGTAGCCTGCCGTTTTGGTCAGTGTAGCGTTGCCCACAAATACTGCACTTGTATGAAGCTACGTTTTCCTACAAGAACTGAACACCTTTTTCAAACCTCCCCCTAACACCTCGCCAAATATTCCCGAAAGAAAATAAAAGTGGTCGTGCAGCTCTCCTGTGATGCAAATAGCATACTCTGCTGTCTCACCGCTGCATACTCCGTCGGAAAGTCTGACTTTCGGCTTCCGATCCGTGCCTTAGTGGTAGTGTGGTTAGTAAGCCAAACGAACAGGGGTAACGTTGTCCGTAAAAACATGTCTTCAAAACTGCCTACGAAAACTGCTTATGTAATCGCCGATAGTCGCACATGAAACACTCTGCACAGCCACCACAGACCCACATCTCTGAGCTACCCGTTGCAGCGGACACGACGATCAGGGGAAGCAGCCGATAAGGTGAATGGAGAGAAGACGTTTTTGTAGGGTAAAAGTAGGGTAAGAGACTAAGCAATATGTTGACGTAAAAAGATGAGTTCTTGTGATATACATGGTTGTTAAAAATCACAGGTAAGCCCTGTATCTATCGTCATCGTCACCATTGTCTTTCAAAGACGTCTTTATACTTACTTGATCATGGTTCTGCGCCCCAATCTGTCAATCTCAGTGTCTCAAACTGTGAAAAGAAACGCCATGCAGGAAGCAGAGATTGCTGACGGGAGAGATAACGGTTGGGGGGAGGTGGGGGGTAGGATATTACTTGTAGGGGGTGTTGGTGGGGGGGCGCGGTCACGTGACTGCATGACTCTCAAGTCACGTGAGGTATTCGTTCTCTACTGGGTCGATCCACTTAGACATCCTAAATGGGAGGTCGATGGGTAGAAAGAGGATGTGGGTGATTAGTAATGGGGGAGGGTGTGTAAAATTGGTTGAAAGAAGGCAGAAAACGCATAAGATGTCCATGAATACGATCACAACCACAATAGACCACACAGAACCACTCCAGGATCGCTAACTGACGAGACACCTCAACAGCCAGTGTCAAGTAATATCCAACTGTTCAGTGGTCTGTTCCTGAGTAATACAGTTGACCGTTTCCACTGCTCGCCAGTTCCAGTTCGATCCTCGGGTGTGACATTTAATGCTGATAAGGCACCATGACTGAAACAAGACACCGAGAGACAAGAGCAAGAGCGCTAAGGAAACGAACACAAGTGGCAACACAGACACCAACTACAAGTAGATGATTTTTAATAAACATGCCCAAAGCTGCAAATTGCTAAATATTTGTACCAGTACTTGTAGCGTCAGAGATCTCATCCATCAACAGCAGGAACATCGAGGCCCTCTTCATAGTCGACACACCTACCGGTACTTGAATAGTGACGGAAAACGCCCATAACCCTTCGTCTAGCAGATAGAAACTCCTCAACACACCAAAAACACCGTACCACATTCCCAGTGCTCTCCAACACTTCACAGGAAACCCAAGTATAGGTAAGCCCTCTACAAGCAAGCAACACAACAGTCAAAGCACCTAACCATAGCGATAAGACTCAAAGACCCCTTGATGACTAGAGCATGTACCAAGGCCAAAGCTGTAAGATACCTACCACTGAATAACTCTGCCAGACATGTGAACTATGCCATCAAGCCATAAGCACCAAACGATCTCACTAACATCACCAGTCCTACACTATGCACAGACATACTACAACCACAAATCACCAGTCCTACATCTTGTACAGACAGACTACAAATACCACTACTTGTACACCCCACTCGCTGCTTCGCAGCTCGTCATAATAAAAATGCTATTACAATGCTATTAGATCATCCTTCCATGCCTATCCCCCATGCCAAAGTACAGAGCTGCGGAGCAGCGGTGTACGTACTAGTGCGTCAGTGCAAGAAGAGAGCCGTTGTATACTCTCCCCCAAAGAAACACTCGCTGTAGTACGAATACTCCAAAATGTGAGAAACGTTGAAACGCTGAGAAACGCCCAAACGCTGAGAAACGTTGACAAACAGTCTTCCCCAAACACTCGCTTCGCTCGTGTTCGGGCTTTCGGAGAACTCGCTTCGCTCGTTCTCCTTACTGCAGCAACTCATCCCGGTAATGCTTCTGGAAATTGTTTCGTCGCAGCTCCCACGCGTCCTTCTTGTTGGCCACCCGCTTCTCCTCCTTCCACAGCTTCTTCTGTTCTCGGAACGCTGCAGGATCCCGCACATCAGGCCGTCTGATATCGACAGCGTTGACGGTAGCCCGACCATCTCTGGGCTCAGGCTTGAGAGACTGCTTGTAGTATCTGGCCATGGATCTGTGTCCGATTCGAGCTCCCGAGGGCAGAGACAGCTGGGTACCCGACTCGTCAGTGTACAGCATGCCGTCGTCATATTCGTCGTCCGAGTTGATTTCCTCGTCGTCGTCCTCCCAGTCCTCGTCATCGTTGGCCACCGCGTCCGACACGGGCAGCTTCTTGTCGTACGACGACGTGAAGTCGTAAAAGTCGCCGAGCTCGAGCTTTTCGTCCTCGGACTCGTACGGGATCCGCACGTGGCCCTTCATGAGCATGTGCTGGCGCACAGACTCGAGGGATCGGCCCACAAACGAGCACGAGAGGCACTCAAAGCCCAGGCCGACCTTTTGGCCGAGGTACGACATGAGACCAGGGAGATCAATAAGATACTCCTTTTCAGGCACGTACAGCGAGTACTTTTTGGTCATGTGCTCGACGTTGGCCTCCACGGAGTCGTTGTGGACACCGCAGACGGCACAGTCCGTGTTGGGAATGGCCCGTCGCAAAGCCAGCTTGTTGATGGTGTCTGTGTCCAGATGCTTGACCGACTGCAGCGTCTCCTCGTCGAGATTGAGATGCTTGAGCTTGGTGTGCAGGTCTGCAGGGAGGTCCGAGGAGTTGGCGGTTGTCTCTCCTGACTCACCGTCCCCGTTTGTGTCCTTGACTTCTCCCTCGGTAGGAGTATCGACACCGGATCCGTATCCAAGAGAAAACTCGGATGCCTGGGATTCGGTGGGGGAAGAAGGTCGCACCACTCGTCGAGCCAGACGCTCCTGGTACTTCATTTCCTTCTTTGTGATCTGTTTCTGCCGTCGCTCGGGCACGGCCTCGGACTGCTGGAGCACCTTGGACGCAAACACGTTGGCAGCAATGGGCAGCAGACCGGCCACCTTTCGCTTGAGGTTGTATCTGTGCCAGTCCGTCTTCATGTGTTCTCGCTGCGTCTCCGAGTTGGGAAACTGCTGAACACACGTGTTGCAGGTGTATGTGGTGGACATTGTAGTGGTGGTAGTAAGTCTTCTTTGGTAGATCACCGTGGTGTAGGAAGACAAGTCTATATAAGAGATACCATGCAAAAAATTCAGAGTATCTAAACCTTGTCCAGAACCTTATGCAAGTATGATGGCAAGTTAGATCGAGAGGGGAGAGAAGTGTGGAGGGTGTAGAAGAGGAGTTGGAGGGATGAAAGTGGTATAGAAATGCTCGCCTTGATGACAGCTTTTGATTGAACTAGGTCGCAACGCTCCACCTTGCCTGTAGCGTGAGATATCGTCCTCTTACTCTTCCCTCCACCCCTACCTTCCAGATGATTCTCAAGAGCATGGAAACTGCAAGTGTGACTGGAGAAAGATGGAGCGGAAGACGAGAGTGATGATATTGTTCCGGAGGTGAGTGGGCGTGGTGCTTTGACGTATTACTAAGCCTGAAGAGATTAGGTGAGGATGCAGGCAGTTGGGAGTGATTAGTCAGCCAAAACAGAAGAAAAGAAGAGAAACGGAAAAGAGTAGAAATGCGAAGAAATTCTTGTACAAATACAAGTAGCGGTGTTACAGTAACGCACTATTAACCGTTCTTTGACTACCTCGATGTCTCCTACTTGTAAGGCTTTTTTCAAGTTCTTTTAAAGGCCATCAATAGACAGTCAAAATGGCTTACTAATAGAACATTCTGGAAGGTGAAGAAGCTGGAATACTTGTTCAAGCACGTCAAGTGATAGTTTGGGAAGATTACTTTGGTTTTATGATACCACAAACATCTGTTTTGTTCGTATATAGTGAATGTCTAGCTTCACAAAATGTCTTGACAGAGTACGCACTTGGAAGACGAATACGAGATGTAAAAGATGCGATGGAAGTCTGAGTGAATTTTATAACTGAAAAAGTGACTTCTATAAGCAAGAAATGATTTGCGTTGAAGTGTGTTTTACTTTTTCATCACTTTTGAGACAGCTATGAGACTGAAAGACAGGTACAGACCTTGTGAACTGAGAGACTACGATGTGAGCATTGAAGTGATAGCAAAAGGTAGCCAAGGACTCTTTTGAAAGAGTAGTCCTGGTCCAATAAATCACATGAAGAACCAAGCTAGAAGAGTTTCACTGGATTGTCTCTGAAACAATCTACAGAAGCATACATCGTTAAGTGCAGTATCGCCAACTTTTTGTACTGTGCAACTCGTAAAAAGCTCTGAAAAAGCCCAGAAACTTCTTTTTAAGCAATTAATAGCCTCAAAGTATCATATTTTCAACTCCACAAGCTTCCACATCATCTCAACATCCCCCCTAGCTTCTTTGTATAGTGCACCTCACTCTCTTGACAGAACAAACCAGAAGTAGCAATAAAAACACACAAAAACCTACAATTCAAAGCCGCACTCTTTTTCAGCTCTATATCCGAGTTCCAGCTCTCTTTGCATCTCTTTTTGCCACCCAAACATGTCCATCATGTCTCTCTTTATCTCGAACATTCCAATGATTAGGGAAAAAGTAGACGTATCATATCTCATTGAAAAGTGAAGGAAAGTGTCTAAAATTCAGCAGAATGAATTCTCAAGAAATAAAGATTATATTGCAACACTTCCCATATCTCTACCATCTCTCTACCACATTTTATAAGCCATCTCATAACTCCCCCTCTCTCACTCGATTACTTGAACCTTAGTTAAGTTCAAAACTCACCTGGGGGTTCAAATTCGGTGTTCCAGTGAAGGAAAAACGACAAGACTGGTATCAAATTGTAGCCTGTAAAATTCCGTGTGAAACCATCTACCCGCCTCATCTCCGTGTCATACTAATTTCCCCACAAATCTGACCTCAAATCGAAACCTCCAGTCCTCCTTTACTTAGACTTTGTTAACCCAACCTTAGTTTCACTTTGATGCCTTGATTTAGAACGTGTTAACGTGCTGTAAAACACCTTAACATTATCACGAGTTACAACACCATACAGAAGTACACACAGTACAACACCATACACTACAAGTAAGCAAACTACAATACAATACACTGACTACGCTCATAGTCAGTACAAACCTCGCTACGCTCGGTTTCATTACAGAATAATTCATTTTTATTGATAAATATCTCTCTGACGAGCGACTTATCGGAACTTGGTGAAACCAATGTCAGCGGCCTTCTCTCGGAAAGACTGTCGGCACAGGTTGAGGCCGTACTTTCGGATAACGGCGTTTCGGTTGTTGGTGATTCGACACTTTCGACCGCCCTTACCGTAGTGTCGGGGGTGGGAGAACCAAACGTTTTCGTGAGCCATCTTGTGTTAGTTGTGTAATTTGGACGAGTTTGTGTAACTTGTTTTCGATACCGAAATAACGGCAGCAGCTCCAGACCTTCAAATACACGTCGAATGCGAAGAAATTTGCGCCGTAGGTTCGAAACCCGGTGGCGGTGGCAAATCTGAAACCCGTTGGTAGGTGACATTGCCATTGTGATAACCACATGAACGTTGTCGTGGGCACCACATTGACCGTGTCATGGGCACCACATTGAACATGTCACTTCCGCAAATCAAATCACATTCTCCGTGTCGTTTCAATCAGAGAGCCGTTTGCTGTCGTCGTTTCTCGTCGCTTCCCTCCATTCCATCATAGTACCCACCTTGAATATCTGTCGTGGTTTTGGTGTCAAAGAGAAGTTTCAGAAAATCGATAAATGCTCCCAGCACGGGGGACTGCAAACTCTGCGTTTGGCATTCTCACGTGATTAGGGTTGGAGGAGTTAGGGTAAGAAAGAGGTGCTGAACAATCGTGGGTTCGATTCCCCACATCGTCGTAGTTGGCATAAATTTCAAATAAGCTTTCAAAGTCTAAAAATATTCGTGCGTCTTGCAGGCCAAAATTTCGGCTCGATCATCTTCACGATAACAAAACATCTGGACAAAAATGCACTCGCACAGATCCAGCAAAAAGTCGCAAAAGCCGTTCAAGTCCAAACATGCGAGCAAGGGCTCCATCAAGGCCTTGAACAAGGGCAAAATCGAGAAAACCACCGCGGGAAACAAGGCCCAGAAGGTGATGGGCAAGTGGGACCGCCGAAACCAAAAGGACCAGATTCGAGCCGCCAAAATGGTCGAATTGGCCACCGATAGAAAGCTGTTTGACGGCAAGAGCGGTGCGCCCAAGATCATCACCGTTGTAGGCATGAGTGAGGACGTGGACGTCAATGCCATGGTCTGCAAGATGATGGGCCTCGAGTCTCTGCCCTCCAAGATCAGTACACATGAGGTTGAGCGGTTCAAGCAAAAGTTCACCATCATCACCCCCAGTCTGGACAACTTTCTGGAGGTGCTGGACGCTGCTCGAATTGCCGACTTTGTGGTACTTGCCTTCTCTCCCGTGGCTTCCTTTGATGACTCCGAGTACATTCTCAAGTGTGTTGCTGAGCAGGGAGTTTCCAACGTCATTTCTGTGGTGACCGAGTCCGGAATGCTGACTGACAAGAAGCGCGGCGAGCGGATCGACGAGATCAAGACGTTTTCCGACTACTTTTTTCCCCAGGACAAGATTTTCGACATTGAAAACGCCACCGACTGTGCCAACCTGGTGCGAAACATTGCCCAGAAGTTCCCCAAGGGCGTCAACTGGCGAGACCAGCGGGCGTTTGTGCTGGCTGACAACGTGGAGGAGAAGGACGGCCAGGTGTGTGTTTCTGGCGTTGTTCGAGGCAAAGGTTTCAACCTGCTTCGAGCTGTCCATCTGCCTGGATACGGCGATTTCAAGATTGCCAAGGCTGAGGTTGTGAAGCACGGAAACGCGGAGCTGGTCGTTCCTGGCGAAGACGTGCTTGCCAGAAATGAAGGCGACGAAGACGAGGATATGGAGATGGAGGAGGAGGACACGATGGAGGCTGATGCGGAGAAGCTGGACCAGGAGTCGCTGGGAGTCAAGGTCGATGGCCACACCTACTTCCACGACACTGCTCGAGAAGCCATGCAGGAAAAGTACGCCAAGCGACGGGTGCCCAAGGGAACGTCCGAGCAGCAGGCCAAGTGGCTGATTGACGAGACGCTCATCAACTCGGACGACGAGTTTGAGGACGAGCAGATGGAGGAGGATGGAGAGATGGACATGGACGAAGATGACGACGCCAACCACGTGGAATTCGACATGGACGAAGAGAGCCGGCAGCTGGAGGAGTACAAGTCGCTGCGAGAAGAGCTGGATTTCCCCGACGAGGTCGAGCTCAAGCCTGGAGAGTCTGCCAAGGAGCGGTTTGCAAAGTACCGAGGCATGAAGTCGCTGCGAAACTGGGACGCCTCCCAGGACGAGTACCCCGAGGAGTACAAAAAGTGCGTCTCCTTCAACTACAACGCCATGAAGTTCCGGGTGCTCAAGGATTCTACTGATCTTCAACCTGGTCAATACGTGCGGCTGTACATTGAGGCTCCCACCTCGATCGTTGCCGAGGCCCACGAGCACGCAGACTCGCCGTTTGTCGTCTACGGACTGCACAAGTACGAGGACGAGCAGGCCGTGTGTCACGTGACCATGAACCCCTGCTTCGACTCCGAGGAGGCGGCTCCCATCAAGTCCAAGGACGAGCTCATTCTGCAGCTGGGTCCCCGACGGCTGGTCGTCAACCCTCTCTACGGCACCGAGTCCACCATCGCCAAGTTTGACCGGTTCCTCACCCGTCCCTGCATGGCCACGTACATTGGTCCCGCCACGTTTGGCAACGTTCCCGCTCTGTGGTTCCGAAAGAGCGAAAACGGCGCTCTGGAGCTGGTTGGCACGGGTTCGTTTGACTCTACCGACCCTAGAAAGATGCTCATCAAGCGAGCTGTTCTCACAGGACATCCCTTCAAGATCCACAAGAAGCTCGTCACCATCAGATACATGTTCTTCAACCCGGAGGATATCAACTGGTTCAAGGCTGTGCCTCTGTTCACCAAGATGGGCCGATCTGGATTTATTAAGATGTCCCTGGGTACTCATGGCTACATGAAGGCGACTTTTGACCAGCATCTGAACGGCATGGATACCGTGGCCATGGCGCTGTACAAGCGAGTCTGGCCAAAGGTGGCGAGAGAGTATGAGTAGACGAACAAGTACGAGCGTAGCGAGTGCTTGTACGGGGATTAGCATAGCGAGTATGAAACAGTACATTCAAGTAACAGCTTGTACTGAGAATAAGGGCGAATAAAGATTAGAATATTGCAATGAACATTAGACGATACTATAAAAGTAGATCATATCTACTGTACTTGTAGGGTGAGCACTACTTGTATAGAGAATTGTACTGGTATATCCTATAAATGACAGTTGAAGTAGTGTCATCTATCATGAACATCACTACCGGTATTATGTCAGAACAGTCCACCAATATCAACAATAGCATCTCCTCTACCACTGCAAAGAACAGAACAAGTATCTACTATTTAAGTAATTTGTACGAGTACTTCCATCAGTAACAGTGCCACTTGTGTCATTGTTCAGTCGCTTACTAATCAACAAATCCATCAGTGTACTTCCTTCATCTGGTCTGCTGTCCTCAATCAGAGCAAGATGAACCGATTTACCAAGCATTTATTGACATTCATATTGAGAGTTAAACTAGGCTTCCTATTACAGTATGTACAGCAATTAGTTAATTACAGTATCAACTGCATCATGCATTTCCAACACGAATATTATGCATGTCGCAATAAGTACAACTGGTGGGTACATCCCGTATTTGTGCTTGTACTTGACACTCCACTTCATAGAATACCCTTCATGACTAAAAAAGATACCCGACTTGACTCTTCAGAGTCCGACCAAATCGACGCGATTTCGGCGAAATTCCTTGCGTCGAAAACCGCGTCGCAACTCATATGGATGATCTGGACCCTGGGCACCATTCATGGAGCTCCTCTTCACAACAAGATTGGACTGCTTGTGGTTCTGTACTCTCTTGGCGAAGGAGAGCTGCCACAGGCGTCTACCAAAGCTGCACAGTACAATATTATGGGTAAGGCGTTTGTTAAAGCTCTCATTACTCTGTCTGACGACCAGCCAGGATTTCCAGAGTCTCTGCCTAAATATTGCACGTTTGAAATGGCTGGCAGAATCATCATGTCTCATGCTGGAAGGTACTACGACCCGTTTCCTTTTGAGAATCTACACTACGGAGAAGAGCTCGAGACGATGGACGAATCTGGAGACAATGTCCTGGACGCTATGGAGATTGAAGCCGTGACAATTGTGTTTGGACTGGATGAAGAGAGCAGAGACCTGGCTCTGGAATGCGTGGCTGAGCGGTTTCCCCACAGAAACATGGCGACTTGGAGCTCTCTGGCTGCCATGGCGGAGAAAATTGCTCAGAAAAGAACCAAGAGTCCTCCTAGCAACTTGGATTACGACGTTGCAGCCTACATCAAACACTTCAAAAAGCGGTTTCCTGCGTCGTACAGAATGAAACGGATTTACACTCCTGTTCACGATCAGGTTCTAGCTGCCGCTTACAAAGCCCAGTTCTACTTTCGGTATAAAAGTGCCGATTTGGCCAAACTTTTGGAAGACAAGTATCCCCATAAAGAGTCAAAGGCCTGGCAGGAGGTGTTGGACAAAACACCCGACACATGGCTGCTGGTCAACTTTTCCGAAATCTGCATTGAGAGAGTGTGGAAGTCGTTCTACAAGTTTGCGTATGCGCCAAAACCAATCAAGAAGAACAGTGCCGTAACAAGAAGTAAGACGATCAAAAGGAGGACCGCTGAGAAGACGAGAACCCCTGCCAAGGAAAACGTCGTCATAAAAAGGAGGACCGCTGAGAAGACGAGAACCGCTGCCAAGGAAAACGTCGTTATAAAAAGGAGGAGACCAAAAAGAGGCATTGAGAAAACTGATTCAGCAGAGCCTCGTCAACAAAAGAAGACCAGGAGACGTATAATCTAGAAAAGCCACTGACCTCAATGGCGAAGTTACCGCATATGACAATTGAAACACACTGCAGGGATAGCTCCCAGACTTGTATATAAATATTACCTTGATGTAAACCACTAGAGACTTCAAACCAGTTCCTGTATTTAGTATCCATGTCACACTATGAAGAGCTCTTAGAAGCTCATAGAAAGCCCCCACAAGAGCACGACAAGACATCTAGAATAAAAAACTGTCATACAAGTAGAAGCATCTCTTCTCTTTGACCTTAGAACACCTACTGACGTCCCTCACGGTACTTACACTATGCACCTACACTTGATCTCACTCTACTCACAGTATCGCTCATACTAATTGTACAAGCACTCGCTCCGCTCGTACTTGTGGGCTCGCACTTGTAGCTGTACTTGTGGTTAACATTATCTATACATTTTCATCCAAACTTCTTCTACCTCTCTACAACTCGTCATGCTCAGCCTTCTTGCCCTCCACAGAGGCCGTCTTGGGGGCCTGCTGCTTGAGGTTGTAGATGCTGATGTCGATGGTCTTCTCGGCGTTCTTGAGCATGTTCTCCAGCGCGGCAATCTGTCGCTTCTGGTTTCGCTCAGCCACCTGCGCCACCTTGGCAATTCGCTCCTGTCGCTCGGCAATGTTGGCCTTCATCTTCTCGATGGCCGCAGCGTCGGGCGACTCGTCCTGGGCCAGAACCTGCTGCAGGAACCCGATCGAGTCCATCAGCTGGTCGGCGGGCGACGCCTGGTCCTCAAACGCCTCCTCGGAGAACTTGTGGAACGTCTGGGGGTCGATGCCCAGCATTCGGAACATGTCGTCCTCGTCCTTGGGGGGAGTGCCCAGCTCGGTCAGCTTGTCGGACAGTCGCTGGATCGTTCGGGTGATGCCAGCGATGGCAGACACGTCCAGACCGGGGGCAGAGGGAGCCTCGCCGCCGTTGAGCTCGTTGAGCATGTCCTGAAGACCCATGAGAGTCTCGAGATGGCCAGACAGATCGGCAGCGTCAGAGCCGTCAGCTCCGCCCTCGGCGGCCTTCTTGACCTCCGCCTCAATCTGCTCCTCGCTGGGGACGTCCTCGCCGGCCTCTCGGGCCAGCTTGGCAATGTTCTTGATCAGATCGTTGGCGTCCTTGAGCTGATCAAGCACGTCCTCCTCGGCCTGGGAAGCGGCCTTACCGGCAGCCTTCTTGGCCTTCTTGGCGGTCTTGCCAGCAGCGTCGGCGGCTCCCTTGGCGGCATCAGCGGCCTGTCCGGCCTTGACACCGGCAGCAGCAGCAGCCTGGTCCACAAACTCGCCGGCAGCAGAAGCAGCAGCGGCAGCCTTGTCGGCCACAGCCTCGCCGGCGGTCTTGAAGAAGTCCTCGAGGGGCTGGACAACAGACAGCTTCTCAGTGAGCTCCTGGATTCCGGCGGTCAGACCGTCCTCCTCGAACCACGCCGCAGCCTCCTCAATCTTCTTCTTGATGTCGGCAACCTTGTCCTGGTCCACGGCGTCCTCAATCAGATGCTTGATGTGGTAGATGGTGGACTCGAGCTTGTTGGCGGCGTCGGAGGTGGCCAGACGCTCGGCGTCCTTTCGGGCCAGAGATCGCAGGTGGCCGGAGATCTTGAGCTTGGCAGCAGAGGTCAGGGGCTTGGTGCCGACGAACCGCGTCTTGTGGGGCACGTACCGCGACGTGTCGACCTTCTTGCCGGCCTTCTTGTCCTTGGCAGCCTTGGCGTCCTTGGCCTCGCCCTCAACCACGGTCTCCTCAACGGTCTCCTCGTCCACAACAACGTCCTCAACGGGGTCCTCGACAACAACCTCGGCCTCGGCCTCAGCGTCGCCGCCCTTGCACACAACCTTGGCCTTTCCGACCTTGATGGTGCCGGAAACAGTCAGATCAAAGGGCACGTGCAGCTCGGCGGACTTTTCGCAGTTGAGCTCCTTCTTGATGGCGTCCATGTCCCGCACGTCGAGCCGCACAAACGAGTCGTCGTCCTCAAGCAGGTACAGGTTGGCGTTGGCCACCTCGGAGATGTCGAGCTTGGAAACGACAGTCTCGCCCTGGGGGGCGCCCTTCTGGAACACGTTGGCTTTTTCGGACCGCAGCACCTCCTCCTTCTCGCCAAGAACATCCAGACGCAGATCAAACTGGTGGGGGGTTCGGTCAATCACCTTGATGTCTCGCGACTTGAAGATGGACGAGATGCCCACGCCTCGCAGCAGAGAACCCAGCACAATGGACTCGTCGGTGTTGACGTTCTTGGAGATGGGCACCTCGCCCAGCAGCTCCTTGAGCTTCTCCTGGATGACGGGGGTTCGGGTGACGCCTCCAGTCAGAATCACAGACTTGACGTCCTTAAGAGCCACGGGAGAGTCGGCAAAGCCGGCAAGAGCCTTCTCGAGGGGACCATTGAGTCGAGACGAAATCTTCTCAATGTTCTTGACGTAGTCGTCTCGAGTGACCACGGTCTTGAAGTCAATGCCGTCGTGCACGGCCTCGATGGACACAGACACCTCCTGGTTGGCCGACAGAATGGCCTTGGCCCGCTCGGCCTCCTTCCACAGCTTGGCGGCGGCCTTGGTGTCCCGGATGAACGTCTGCAGCTGCACCTTGTCCTTGTTGGTCTCCATGAACTTGGCGGCGATGATCTTGACCATCATGTTGGTCATGTCCTGGCCGGCCAGCTGCTCGTCGTAGCCCACGCCCTCAATGTCGATCACGGGGGTGCCGTTCACGTCCTGCACGGAGAAGAGGGTGGCCGACGCAGAGCCAGCACCCATGTCGTAGACCACGTGGTACTCCTTTTCGTCGGAGAACTTGCGGGTGGACACGTAGTTGACGGCGGTGGCGGTTCCATCGGACACCAGGGCAATGAGCTTGAGACCGGCGAGATCGACGGCGTCAGCAAGCGCCAGCCGCTGCGAGTGGGTGAAATGGGGGGGAACGGTCATGACCACGTCCTTGACGGTGTCGGTGTTGGACTTGGACTGGGTCTTGAGCATGTCATCGGCCCGCGACTTGATGTCGCTGATCTGCATCGCCAGCAGCTCCTCGGCGGTCCACTCCGTGTCCTTGACCTGGAAGGCGATCGACGACCGCGACGAGTTGGAGGGAAGAGCCATGCATGCCGGGTGCTGTTGTGTGTACTCCTTGTAGTTGGGGTTGTCGAGCTTGGGCCGTCCTCCCAGAAGCCGCTTGTGGTACAGAACCACGTCCTGGGGGAACCGGGGCTCCATGAGCACGGCCGGCGAGCCGTAGACCCGCTCCAGCCCAAACTGCGAGTCGGCCTTGCCCTTGAAGCCAATGGCCGAGGGCTGTTTTCGTTTCGAGTCCTGGGTCAGAACAATCTCAAAGTTGATTCCGGGCGACAGAAGCGCGGCCTTGGTGTATTCCTGGCCGTAGTCGATGGCCAGGACGGCGGCGAGGGCCGTTGCCACCATGGCCGCCAGCTGGATGATGTGTGAGAGTTTCATCTGTGTGGTGGAGAGGAAGAAGAGCCTGGGGAGAAGGTGCTTGCATTAAAGCAGTCGCGACACGTAAGCCTTCTTTAGAGTTGGGTGGGTGTGTTCGGAAAAATGTGGTTATTTGGGGAAGGAGGGGACGTGGGAGAATGGGGGTTGTATATATGTGGTCCCTGGGCTTGTGTCTGTAAACTGGCAAATTTTTGTCTCTACAGCTATCCAATTCGATCCACAAATCAACACACCCACCCAGATCACCTCTACTAAGCGACAACCTAAACGTCTCCAAACCGTGCAAGGTGGGTGAGAGGTGGCAAGTCGAAAAATAGGTGGCAATACAGAAAAGTGGCAATACCAAAAGGAGATGATACGTGTCCTTGGGGGAATTGTAAGAAGGAATGATGTTAGACAAAAACTACAACCACAGATATTATCCTTGTACCCGTAAGACTTGTTCACTCATCTTATACCCCTACCAGTACATCACACTATAACTGGGCTAAAACCTCGGCTAAATACAAGGGTAGGGGTACAAGTAAAGACGGCTTTTGTAGTATCTCGAATCGTCTCGTGAACGCGTTTCTCAAATCCTTACCCACAACTGTCAGCTATCAACATGTATAAGTATGCCACTCCTCACCATCTATGACACCCATCTGCAGAAGCTTAGCGGTCGGTCTATACTTTGTAGCGTGTCATAGCGTGGCGTGTCGTAGCGTCTAACCGGTACTTCGTACAGGGTCTTGATTGGCCACGTTTGCACTTGGCTGATTCAAATCGCTTTTCGATTGCTCAATCTACCTCAATCTCAATCTCCAATCTACCTTCAATCTACTTACCCAATCTTGCTCTATTAACTCATCATTAACTCACCTTGAAGATTATCCCAAAGGCACTTCCGTATGGAGTTAAGACGGGTCTCTTCAGCCGTAGACGGAAGGTCCAGATGAGACCCAAAATGACAGAAAGACGAGGATCGCTGGAAAGTTGCCCTTTTGCCGTTTTCGCTTGTTGCTGCCGCTCAAAAACGTCCAGGCGAACTCTGCGGAAAAAGCACACGCCGCCATCCTCATTATTGCTATAGAGATCGTCGGAGGAGGTTGCCAGGCACAGTTGGGACGCAAAACGTGCTGCCAGAACGGGACCGATATGGGCCGAAAGGGAAGTCAGGCAAGGGGTAAGAAGGCAAAGTGGAGCAAGAGCTACAAATGCTACAAGAGCTACAATAGCTACAAGTACAGGTCATGAGTGCCATATATATTTACGACAAAGGATTTCTAGCCCTGATAATTGCCCAAATAGGACATTTATGACTCGCCTGTATTAAAACCGGTTATTATTACTAGTCGTTATTACTCGTCATTTTCGTCACTTTCGTCACTACGTCTGACTCTCCCCTCATGCACTGCATCAGGAACAGGCGAGATGGGATACATGAAGATACATATATTTGCATGAATAGATGGAGGGGGGTGTTATTGTTTTGGCGAGGGCGTGGAAAATGAGAGAATTCGCAAAACTTGGGGAGGCCCAGAAAACCCCAATGGTTTGCCACCGGGGCTTTAGCAGCCACGTGACCGCCTTCGCGTACGCGCCTGAGACAAATTGGCCAAAAACCACCACTAGGGCCGATTTTGGCAGGTCCAGTAAGGGCTGTTTTTCAGCCATGGAGCTCCGCCCAAGGCGTTGAAATACCCCAGGCCGCTCGCTGGACGCTCTCACGTTGTCTCTGGAGCTGTAGCATCTTTTCCCGCCCACAGACATACCGTTTGGGTGCCTGCAACGTCCACAATAGGACGATTGTATACCTTTTTTGTCCTCTGGGTTTGGCTACAATGTCAGCACAAGTGCCAGTAGCTACAAGTGTACGGATACCTGTAGATGACAACTATTAGATCCGTTTGGTGACAAAGAAGACAAAGACCATATACTCGTTGCATCACCTATTTCCTTGTCTTATTCCTTTCCGTTCCTTGTATTCCCAGGCTACAGTGCTAGACTCGGTGATACACCAATTGCGCCCTTTGATCGCGTACCCAATAAGGCTCACCTGCATTTGCGCCAATTCTAAACTGTGGAGGCAAAAAGCTTAACCTTGGCGAACCGTGCAGGTACCTGCAACACCCTAGAGATATCGGAACCACCCTAGATACCGCTCTTCAACCTCCATCCTCTCCAAAGGACTCCGGACCAAACGCCCCTTGCATGTCCGACAACGAAAAGCTGGCGGCCGCGATGCGCACGCGCCTCAACTTCGCCATGGTCAAGGTCCAGAAGGGCTGGGAGGCCCGGTCTCTAGACCAGATAGAGGCCGACGCTACCAAGTCTTCTGTGGACGTCTCCAAGAGCTCTAGAGCACACAGAAACCCGAATTGGACGCCAAAGCCCCGGAGCCCAAGACTCCCCGGAAAACCCACGCCCGAAGCGACATTTCGGCAGCCGCAATAGGCAGAACCGTGGGCAAAAGTCCAGTCAAGGACCAGGGAGGAGTGCGGTCGGCAGACAGCTCGCCGAGGGTGTCACAGGCGGCGTTTGCGGTCCAGCCCCATCCGGCCGCCGCAAACACGGGTCTGGGACTGTCCATTCCGACATCTCCGACGCCGAGAAGACGGCCAAGCAAGAGAGGACATAGACGCTCGACCTCGGACATTCTGCACAACTCCACCGGCGGAGTTTCGGGGGTGTTCAAGGTGGACAAACCGCAGGAACGGCCGTGGCAGGGACATGTTCAGGCTGGTTCGCCCCAGAAGTACCATGTTCCTTTGCAGCAGTATCAGCAGCAGCATACTCAATATTCACAGTCTCAGCATCCTCCTCACCCTCAGCACTACCCCCAACATCAACCCCCTCCCACCTACCCCCCTCCCCCTCCTACGCATTACTACCCTCCCCATTCTCCTACGGTGACCCCCTCGGGAATGGTCCAACACTCGCCTCCACACGCTCTGGGACAGGCGTTCCAACCCCAGGCTCCCCAACAGCCGCCCCAGAGACAGTACAATTACACACATGCGCCGCCGTACGGCTCGTCGCCTCCCGCGCAGTACAATAACGGCCACTTTGTGCAGTCCCACTCACCCACACGGCCTTCTCCCTTGCATGCAGCTCCCGTGACCCAGGGACACCATGGAGGACCCCCAGCTCCAGCCTCGGCAGCGGCTCCTCCCCAGGGACCCCCACAGACGCCCCCCACGTCGAATCCCACCTCCGCATCCACCTCCACACGGCCCACGCTCGCGCCTCTGCATGTCTCCCTGCCGCCCATCTCCACCTCCATCAACTCGCCGACTTCTGCGCCCGATCGAGTGACCCTGCCGCCCATGAGAGCAATGAACCTGTATACGGAGTCGCCCATGCCATATGGAGACGTCACGTCGCCTAGAGCGCATCTGCCGTCTCCTGCTCCGCATAGTCCGGGGCAAAGAGAGGTGGATGATGATGCAGCGGAGAGTTTGATGTATTTCAGTAGTCCGAGGCGATAGCGAGCGAGATAACGAGCGAAGCGAGTTATCGACTGCGCAAGATAACGTGAGCGTAGCGAGCGTTATCCCATGCGGTAAGTCGGTAACAGCATTACCAGAACTACAGAAGTCAGAGGTCTACCAACCGATACAGAAGTTAGGAAAGGGCTAAAAGTACCAGCTACAGGATCTTGCCATAACTGGTTCACTGAAGACATTAGAGCATGTTGTTTGCAGTTCTTCCCACTGCAACCCACACCTCCACCTCTCATCTCTCCAGTCTTTCGCGATTACTAACACTGGACGCTAACTCGAGACACTGAGACATTGGTCTATAAGCATTATATTTATACTCTTAGAGGAACAAGTAGGTGTACATTGACTATAATTGACGGGAGGATTTTTCAGCACAAGTCAGCTATTGTTGCTATACTCGTAGAACGCCTTCCTTCTCTTGTACTTGTACTTCCCAGCACCTCTCACATGGTGCCTGTACAGAAGTGAAACCAAAGGCAGAAGATAAGCGTTTGCACACAAAGACGCGGGTGAAACAGTATTTTTTGCATTTTTACCTCTTGTGGCCATCCGCTGTTTATTATCCCCCAGATATTATCGTCTCTAATCGCCCGTAGACTTCCAACTCCTCATTCTAGAATATCTCCTGGCTGAGAAACGTGCGTAATGATGAGTAATACGGACGAAAGTTGGATTAGTTTGAGAATGAGAATTTAGCGAAAGGACAACTGAGACAGTAGATCAGTGGGGCTAGGAGGTGGAAAGGTGATGAAGAGAGGAGGGTACAAAGGGGTTCCACAATGGTTGACTACAAAGACAACTTGTAGTCAGTTCAAAAAGAGGTACATTTACCCAGTTCAATGACGGACGCTACAGTCTTTGAATCAACTCATGAGGTACACCAATGGAATCAGAATGGCCACTTTGCAGTACAAAAGTGGTCTTTAAAAGAGGATATTCCGACTTTCTGTGGAATTAGGAATACTCTTGTAGATAGTCACAAAGAAGAGAGGTATCTATAGAAGTCACTCAGGAAACATGCTGAAGACATGAAATGCTATTCAGTCAGTCAGTTGGCACCAGAAGTATGTGAAGATACCATACTTAGGTCTCAACAATGTCACACTACCGTATTTTCACAAATGAGCGTCCAGCTTACATTTCATACCCTCCAACACCACCAAAAACCACCCCACAGACAATCGGAAACTACCATTGTACTCCTCTACATCTCAGCATCACGTCAGTACCCTCAATTTCCTTCGAGCCCTACTACAATCGCTCCAACCACCAAAAACCTGCCCTATTACCTAAAACTTCAATCAATTCATACCATAGCTCTACTTATTCGCCTCAGCCTCCTCACGCTCCTTCTTTCGTCGGTTCACGTCCCAGTTGTGTACTCGGGCAATGTTCACCTCCACAGTGGTGATGTTTTCTCTCAAAAACAGAACATCTTCCTCTGCACTATCATACCCCTTCTTGGCACCTTCCAGCCGCTCAGTCAACAGCTTCTTGGCCTCGTCCACCTCGTACTCCAGCATGACATTGGCTCCCAGCCACAAATACACCGAATCCACGTTCTTGGCCTCAATCTTGGCCTCTGTGTACAGCGTGTCGTTGAGCTCGTAGTTGGTGACCACGTCTTCGCCAGCCTCGCCCTTGAGCTGCAGAAACTCCACCATCTCCAGCGACTTGGCAATGTCCGGAATCTTCTCCTTGAGACCCGCTTGACGCTGTAAAGTCGTCATTTCCATGTACTTGTACTTTTGCAGCATCTCCTGGAACTTGTCCAGCGACTCCTTGACGCCGGATTTGGCCACAAACTCGGCCACATTGTCCACAAAGGGCGCCTTGGGAATGCCCCGAGGGTTGGTTTCGGGTGCCTCAGACATTGTGTGTGTGTGTTGATGGTATGATTGAGATGTGTGATCTGGAAGTACGGATATCATGCAGGCGGTTAGTCAGCGTGTGGTGAGGGAATCTTGATAAGTCAAGAAATTGCTGAAAGAAGTAAATCATGGAATTATTACAGTCAGGGGGATCATGCTGGTGTAATTAATTTATCTTTACCTTGCTTCCCCAGCCAGTAGCAGAGCATTATCTGCTTCAAGTATTCCACCACTATAACCTCACACTATACTTTCCATTTTGTTAACTCTTTCCTCTCACTAAAGTCCCAACTACATACTTACCCTTCCACTACGACAGCACAAAGAAACCTTGTTTTCCACTACTTTTTCAAATCCGCTAAAAACCCATTACTCTTCCTAATCCGTCGCCACCGTAACATTGGATTTTACCCCTTCGATCCTCTTTGAGATGCCCAATGGACCTTGCCCAGTTTTTGTTTTTCAAACCCAATTTGGCCACAAAATGAACACCAGTAATATTCCACTTTAGGCTGCCGTTTTGGGACACCGTGAGTAAGCGTGATTATGTAAGCCAAGAAGATGGCTTACTAAGCCTTCAGGGAAAATGATAAAACTAGATATTCAAACGCTTTAGACGTGTTACAAAACGACAGCAATACTCTCTGAAAACAAATATATCTCCTCCTACTATTATGATTACATAAGCACGATAGGAAAAGTTTGCTGATCGTGCAGATCAGGGGTAGTTTTTGAAAAGACTTGGAAATGGTCAATAAAAAAGGCAGAGCAAGATGAACTAAACTGCTGAATATGGGTATCTTAATTGTGGCCATACTATAGGTTTCGGACGTTTTTTATAACGACCAAAATATCACCCTAACAAGACTCGAACCCAGACACATTTACCTTGGAGTCTAATATTTTCAAATAAGGTTTAACTGGTTTTCTCACCTAGGGTAAGAGATGAAGAATAACGAGGTGTAGTGGGATCAATGAAGGAGGTAGAAAGATGGAGTGGGCTAGAGAATAGATTGCTCACTCAAGTGGTATGTTTTTCCCCTTCACCTACTAACATTTCTCCACTTTCTCCATCCACCCTTCATTTTAGGTTCCTTCCCAATTCGTACGTCACATGACGTGACTGCTTTTTCAAATTTTCAAACTCCCAGCACCAAATATCCTAATTTCTCTCTGCAGTCTCTTCATCTTCGACAAACACATTCGCCATGGGTAAAGACTCTTTCACCAAGAAGCACCAGAAGCATTCTAACCGAACTGCTCCCAAGTCCGAGAACGTCTACCTGACCCTCCTGGTCAAGCTGTACCGATTCCTGGCCCGTGAGTGCGAGTGAGGACGGGTATTTCCGAGAAGTACCTTTGTCCAAGCACATTTATGTGCGGAGCGTGAGCACTACGGAGAGGTTGAGGACGGGATGTGAGCGTTATATGTTACGGCAACGGCTTTGTGTCCCAACACAGAGCCAGTTAACGTTGCATATGGATGCTACAAATGTGTCTTTACGACTGCCAAGATGTGAGAAATCCGTCTTCTGAAGTCCCAACACATTTGGATGTATAAATCCATGTTTCCTGATGAGGTGGTTTCTTCTTGTTAACCACCACTTTTAGGACTGGTTCATCACACCTACCTCCCTCGATACCCAAGCCACGTAGATAGATGAGATGAGGGTGGTGGTGATTGTCACCACCATCTTTCTCTTTGTGTAACCTTTTACTAACAACAGGACGAACTGACTCCCAGTTCAACAAGCGAGTTCTCAAGGGTCTTTTCCTGTCCAAGGTCAACCGACCCCCTGTCTCCACCGGCAAGATTGTTGAGAACCTCAAGGTCAAGGACAATGCCAACAAGACCGTTGTTGTCGTTGGCACCGTGACCGACGATCCCCGACTCGTCGAGTTCCCCAAGACCACCGTCGCTGCTCTGCGATTCACCGGCACTGCCCGAGCTCGAATCGTCAAGGCTGGCGGAGAGGCCATCACTCTCGATCAGCTGGCTGTCCGAGCCCCCACCGGCGAGAACACCCTGATGCTGCGAGGCTCCCGAAACGCCCGACAGGCCGTCCGACACTTTGGCTTCGGTCCCCACAAGAACAAGGCTCCCCGAGTTCTGTCCAAGGGCCGAAAGTTCGAGCGAGCCCGAGGTCGAAGACGATCTCGAGGTTTCAAGGTCTAAGCAATTGGACTTTGGATTTCGACATAAAAAATGTATATTTAAGCATACCATATTTGGAAACGCTGCGAGTGCGCAGCACGAGTAGCGTGGGACCCATTAGACGTAGGAACGAGTGCGAAGCACGAGTGAGTACAGTACAAAAAGTTGAATAGGAAGCAGCATGAGCGTACAAGTAGAGAGTGATGTGGGACACTTCATATCATATAACGAGTGGGTATGGAGTATCAAGATCAAGTGGTGAAAGCATGGTCTCTACGGGACACTTCATATCATATGAAAACGTGAGTATGGTGCTCTGCAGTGTTGTCTGATAGTCTATACAAGTATAAGAAGGAGAGTACGAGGCACGATCATTGTGGGACACAAGACTCGCATGGTATTGCCAGATGGTT
This sequence comes from Yarrowia keelungensis, assembly GCA_001600195.1. Classification (NCBI taxonomy): domain Eukaryota; kingdom Fungi; phylum Ascomycota; class Dipodascomycetes; order Dipodascales; genus Yarrowia; species Yarrowia keelungensis. The sequence continues at coordinate 1,106,059 of BCJD01000007.1, read as the reverse complement.
CTCATGGGCTGAGAGTGCTAAACATGATCTGTGTGAAACACTCCACACACAGAGTATAGAGCGTCATGTTTGAGGTGTACGATCTGTGTGGGTCACTTGGAGTGGGGCATCTGAATGAGTATGAATGGGTACTGAGTGTGGACACTTTAGTTGTAGGAATGGGTGCGAAGCGTAAGTCCTAGCTTCGTTGGTGGATGCAATAATTGCTTGTATTAAAGTGAGAGTGTAGTGTCGGCTTCGGTGAAAGACTTGTCTTGCGCCTTGTCGTATCGAGTAAGGACACCTTCGTGGGTCATTTCAAAGATGGGACAAGTTCTATTATCTTATGCTTAAAGGGTGGCATAACTGTCAGAGGCTGGATACAATTCACGAGTTGATGGCAGTGGTCAGTCCAGTATCTGACATGGTTCTAAGAACAAAGATGGACAGAAAGTAATAAGAGGACTGAACAATTATCTCCTAGAACTGTCCCATTGCAACACGACAAGTGTTATTCTCAGTCAGAGGCTAGACTGGGTGACTACCGTATGTCAAGACTGACAGCGATGCAAACAGTACAGTACTGTACAGTTGTGGTTGGAGACAGTGAAATGAGTAAATTCTTCTCATTCAATAAGGCACCGTAAAGAATTTCTAGAATTCACTCTTGGACAGTTATATCACGTGTTTTTGATCTCCATAACTCCAGGGCAGTCTTAAGGTACCATGACAGCTACAGACTTCAAAAAGAGGAAGAGAAGAACGGCAAGTTGGGTGAAACAGATGTTAAACAGTTACATAAATCCAGCGGTATCTTTTCCTTGATATCCTTTTCGGAAGCGTCTTCCTTAGCCGTACTTGTACTTGTGCTACACAATTGAGTAACTCTACAAGTACTTGTATGAAGAGAACGAACAAAGCACCAAAGTGGTGAATCAAGTCACAAGAAAGCCCTGGGCATTGTTTTGATCTTCTGTTTGCCCAAATCAGCATTTTCACATACTTGTACAAGTAAGTACAAGTACTTGTACTTGTACCTCACCAATTGTTCCTTCCATCTGACTACCTATGTTGCATGAATAGCAAGAGCATATCTTCCGTCAGGGAGGGAACAGTGACCCAAAAAATTCTCAAAAACGACAGGAAATCTGAAATACAAGTACAAGTACAATTGAATAGCATCATTAAAAATGATGTTTCAAGTTCCTGGGTCATTATCTCCTTTACTTCCGTCTCTATCGGGGTAGTGCCTCATGGGAGCATCCTACAATTGTAACACTTGAGAGAGGATATATAGAAGCTCGACTCACAGGTAACGAACTCATCTGAAGGACGAGATATTGTCAGTTTTCAAGTAATCAATCTGAGTTGCTTTCAGACCACTAGCTAGCTATACCATTTTTGGATACAAGTACTGTAGCTACAACGAAGTATTACAGAGGAGTTATAAGAGCAGCCCCTTTAGTTCTAGATAAAACAGCCAAATCATTTACTCTTCCGGACTGTCTCAGCAGCTCATCATCACTCCTGTTCTTCACAGATACATCAGAACTACCACATACTGTCACCCAAGCTGAGATATCAACACCTGAGCACTGCACTCATCCCCATCCCTCTACACCTCTCCATCTCATTCAGTTGCGTTTATTCAGTAGGGTTATTTATATACGTTATGGCGAGTGAGTACACAGCAGATATTACTCGACTCATAGCAATTGAGCCATCTCACTCAATTGCTTCATCTCAGGCAGCTCATTAGACTCATCTCAATCACTGGATCTGAGAATCGAGCAGTGCTCACTTCGTTCGACACTTTGCTCTCTTCTCAGCTCTTATCAGATTACTTAGGGACAGCCTTCAACAAACCTCCAGTCAGAGTAGCGCCATAGAAGGTCATGGCTCCAAAAGCAATCATGTTCACCAACACAGAAGCACCGTGCACCTTGGCAAACTGCTTGTTGATGGCCTTGAGCTCGGCCGAGGCCTTGGGGTCCTTGTGGTGCGACAGACCCTCCTTTTCGAGCTGGGCCTTTCGCTGGGCCATGACCCGTCGGTTGGCAGGACCCAGCCACAGGGTGTTGAGCAGTCCACCGACCAGACAGATGCCCAGAGGCCAGTAGAAGGTAGCTCCGGCAACGAAGGGCGGCGTGAGCAGCAGGAAGCCCGAGGCCAGCGCCTGGAACGCAAAGTAGCCGGGGAACAGCTTGGCCTGGAGGTTGGAAAAGTGCTCATGAGGGAGAGCTCGGTACGCCATGATGCCGTTGTAGAACGACTGGTACGCCGTGGCTCCAAACAGGAGCGAGTAGGTCCAGAGATGGTAAGGTGCGACAGTAGCGAGGATAGATGCGACCATTGTGTGTAGTTGGAGGGTTGGTTGTAAGACTGTAGCTATCTTTTGTCGTATGGTGTGATGATTATGTGGGATAAACTCAATTGAGGCGGGGGGTGAGAGGTGGGGAGAAATGAGGGTGAATAAATTGAGGAGAAATGGGAGAAAATGATTGGAGTTGCAATTGACCAGACTGGAGCTACTGTGATTTTATCGAATTTATTGAATGCATATTAAAGTCTCTAGAATGGTCCTTCCTCAGTGGCAAATCCGAGCGTAAACTCAATCCACGGTGCTCATTTATCTGATTCTCATTAGTCCAAAAGTCGGTTTTGTGAGAGGGGAAGTTAGTAAGCAGGAACTTGGGTGAGTATGAGAGTGCGATCGTACAAGTAGGTATTGGCCTGATTGTAGAGGTACGAAGGTCTATGATGTCTTCACATTAGTCTCAACTAAAGCTAACTAAGGCGGAACATGAGAGATGTGAGTGTATGTTCAGATAGAAAGACGATAGAGTGATGCGGGAGCTTTGACTGTACTCCGGAATGGCTCAATGGTAGTCCTGGTTACACGACTAGCTTTTCTGTTTACTGAACGTCGTTTCTGAGACTGTTCGAGGCATCTGCTTGGACATCTCTCAACTAAAGGCTCACCATGCAAGAACAGGTAAGAGTTGGAGATTGTCTTGAAGAGCTCGAACTTCATCAATTCCTAAGCAAAATACGTGAAGATGAGATTTCCATTTCCGGACTAAACCACAGCAATCGCATCTCCGATCTCTGTGCTGATTATATGTGAGTGTGAGACATCGGAGTGTCGGAAGAGCAGATGAGGTCCGACCGAAACGGGTGACAGAGAAAATTAACAAAAATTAACAAAAAATAACAAAAAATTGAACAAAATCACAGGAGATCAGAAAATGCCAGTAATTCGACCAGCAAGTGCCAGTAAGTCGGGCACTGCTGGTAACTATTCCTCACAGTGCCATTTGGTTGCCTATTGAGGGTGTAGGCTTTATGTACAAGACAGTCTCAAGAGAAAGTACTGAACGGAATAGAACAACTTACTGTTTGACAATAATACAGATGAGATACTACATGCTGTACTTGTACTTGTACAATATACTGAGAAACTCTACAACTCTCAAACCCCCCTCAAACCTGGTTTCACGGTCACATCACCTTAGGATGAAGATCTCGCTTAACTCAAGGCACCGCAATCATAAGTGGCAGCTATAGGGGAGTCATCGGAACATATCTGCTACACAAACAGTCGATTCCGTCTTGTTTCGGATAAATTGCTACCAATCACCTCTCTCCGAGTCTTCCACAGCAACCACCCAATCCCCTTGCGGCTTAGTCATGCCTACATCTCATCTGGAGACTGCCTGATTAATGCATCTTTGAGACACCAGAGGGAGGGAAAGTGAAGATGATGCAATAGTGAGAGACGAACTGTAGTATTTGTTCAGTAGTTGGTTCATTAGTAAGCCAGGTTATCCATTAATTCCTCACTCTTTTCTTCACTCAATGTTTAGACTGAATAAGTCACCTCAGTTACGTAAACTCAAGCCACAAGATGCAATTGAAGGGTAACACAACTTCAAGTCCAGAAACCAAGCTACAAGTATGTACCCCAATCATCCTCAACTGCAACGTCTAACGTCACTCCAACACACTTCCATTCGCCACTCTTTATTGCACCATAGTAAGCCAGAGTGAGACATGGTCTAGAGCTCAAGAGAGGTGTAGAAAGCAGGACAAGGAGAAAACGGCGGATTACATAAGCAACCGTCAAATATTCAGCAACCATTGCTTGTGTCCAAGTGTACAAGCACTCGTACCTTCGGTACTCGCACTTGTACTTCGTGCTTCAATACGCCCTCACATTTGTCACGCACGATAGGCTTTACACTCTTGGAATAAGTTTGTTTCTTTGAAGCAACTGAATTGGGTTTGCACGTGGAGGAGGGGAGCGCTTTATTTCCCGCAATTGAAGACCTAGAAAGACGATATTTATACCATTCAAACGAGCTCGTCGCCACAAACACACGAGTATACTTTTTAAAGCTCTAGCACAACTACATCTTCCACACTTTACTTTCTCCTCCTCCCCACACTACGCTCAAACTCAATTGGCTGGGATATAAGAAGCAAGCCACTGCACCTTCAACATCTCCACTACCTTTCGTTACACAAAATGCTTGCCCGAAACGCCGTTCGACAGACCCTGCGACAGACCTCGTCGCTGTCCCAGCGATCCATCACCACCGCGGTGCTCCCTAAGCTGGACTACGAGTTTGGCGCTCTGGAGCCCTTCATTGCCGGCCAGATCAACGAGATCCACTACACCAAGCACCACCAGACGTACGTCAACTCGTTCAACGCTGCCACCGAGCAGCTTGTTTCTGCCGAGAAGGACGGCGATCTCAAGAAGATTGTCGAGCTGCAGAACCTCATCAACTTCCACGGCGGAGGACACATCAACCACTCGCTGTTCTGGAAGAACCTGGCTCCCAAGGAGCAGGGTGGCGGAGAGCTTCCCTCTCCCGACTCTCCTCTCGGCAAGGCCATCAAGGAGCAGTGGGGTGATGCCAACAAGCTGATTGACACCACCAACGCCGCTCTGGCCGGTGTGCAGGGCTCCGGATGGGCCTGGATCGTCAAGAACAAGCTGACCGGCGACGTTGAGGTCATCACCAAGCAGAACCAGGACCCCGTGGTCGGCAACTACGTGCCTCTGGTCGGCATTGACGCCTGGGAGCACGCCTACTACCTGCAGTACAAGAACGTCAAGGCTGATTACTTCAAGGCTATCTGGAATGTGATCAACTGGCAGGAGGCTAACAAGCGGTTCACTGGTGAGGCTCAGTTTGTCAACGGACAGTAAGCACGAACGCCGAAGGTGTGAGTGCCAATGACAGTACGAGCACCGAAGGTGTGAGTACTGTATCCGTACAAACCGTGTCTAATGAACATATTGAAGATGAAAGATGGACACCATGACATTGGTGTGTCAGTACTTGTAGACTGTAGTTGTAGATGGACTACTGCAGTGGCTGTAGCAGTACTTGTATCATGATTTGTAGCAGTAATTTGGAGTACTTGTAGTTCTTTGAAGACTCAATTGAGCCTGTCTAATTTGCATTGTTCAGTCATGGTTGAGACTCGTCCATCGGCAAATACTCGGAACATCAACGAATGGTTAGTAAGTGAAATGGTGGCTCAATGTGAGGTGTAGTGTTCCGATTGGGGTTGACTAGGTAGTTTGGGGGTGATTTGTTACAAATCATCTGTATATTTGATGTGGTGTGAGCAGAGGATGGTAACATACTGCATCAAGTAAAGCTAAGTAATATTGATCTAAACTTCTAAAGAACAATAGAGTCCTGATGGTCAGTGAGTAAAGATATTCCACTTTTGAATGTACTAATGAAATGCTGAATGCTTAGGCTACGGAATTGTATAATTTTCATCTTCATTTCTTATCTGGAACACTGAAAAAAAACCCCCAGGTGAGTTTCGGTGTCAAGTATTTCCCAAGTAATTGAGTCGAGAAAGTGTGAAAAGGACCCTCTCGAAAACGGAAACAAGTTGAGGTAATACACTGGCTGTGGAAGAGTAGCAATAAAGCAGTCAGAGAGATGCAGAGTAGACAGAACCATTAGAAATCACTAGAAGTAATTCACCAACCTTTTCCCTCTCCTTCTGTCAGATCACAGTAAGATAACTTCCGACATCTTCTTTCACTGGCTCACGAGAACTACCCCACAGCTTGATATATAGACGCTGCTAACCTGGGGACTTCAATTTGAGCCCACATTATAGACCCATTGATCTCTCGTATGACCTCTTTCTCGAAATAACTCGAGCATTCAAGCTAGCAGGAGTATCTAGTGTGTCTCGGAAGCTAGTCGGGGGATGAAAGGGAGTTGAGGTGGTGGGAAGAGAGGTAGAAGCACAGGGAGTGAAAAAGAGGTGAAAACACATTTAGTTTTGAAAGAATATCAAATCATTTAAGGCTCACCTTCTTACTTATCTCATTAAATTGTCTCGTATCTACGCCCCTATTAGTCTAGCTCAATCAGTTAGAACTATTGTAGTACTTGTACCATACTGTCGCTTCTGTCAGGGTCTACAAATCAGGTGATCGACTTCAAAGACCACAAACACCTATTTGATCTTCACATCACCATCAGAAGTCATCTCATCTCAGTCTCTATATCGTGCACTTGTCATGTATGCACTTGAGTACTCTCAACGGAAGAGATACCATGACGTAGGAAGACAAAGAAAAGGGAACATCAGCGATATAGTCATATCGTCACAAAACCAACATTACCCCACCACCATTTAGTCACCCACCATGACCCCACCTCTTTGATGAGTCACTATTGTAGCTTGACTGCCACACCATATAAGCTTTCTCTGCATAGAGTTGAAGATTGGAAAAAGAGCACGTTACAGTATCATCACCACACTTGCAAAACATGTCTGACGGAGTGGAAAACGTAACCAAGCAGCTCGAGGATACTTCTGTGGCCCCCCAGGCCGCCTCCAAGGCCGTGGAGCAGAACATCACTCCCTGGGACGTGGAGGGAGCTGTGGACGAGTCTGGAAAGCAGCAGGCCATTGACTACGACAAGCTGATCCAGCAGTTTGGCACCCGGAAAATCACCGACGAGACGCTCACGCGGTTCAAGGAGGTGACTGGCCACGAGCCGCACATTTTCCTCAAGCGAGGCGTCTTTTTTTCCGAGCGAGATCTCACCAAGATCCTGGATCGATACGAGCAGGGAAAGCCCTTTTTCCTGTACACTGGCCGAGGCCCCTCGTCCGATAGCATGCATCTGGGCCACATGACGCCGTTCGTCTTCACCAAGTGGCTGCAGGACGTGTTTGACGTGCCTCTGGTGATTGAGCTGACTGATGATGAGAAGTTCCTCTTCAAGCCCAAGCTCAAGATTGAAGACGTCAAGAAGTTTGCCGTGGAAAACGCCAAGGACATTATTGCCTGCGGCTTCGACATGAACAAGACCTTCATCTTCTCGGACCTGCAGTACATGGGAGGTCCCTTCTACGAGAATGTCGTCCGGGTGTCTCGTCAGATCACCACCTCCACTGCCAAGGCCGTGTTTGGTTTCCAGGACTCGGACTGTATTGGAAAGGTGCATTTTGCGTCCATTCAGATCGCCACCGCCTTTTCCAACTCCTTTCCCACCATTTTTGGCGACAAGAAGGACATTCCCTGTCTGATCCCCTGTGCTATCGATCAGGACCCCTACTTCCGAGTGTGCCGAGACGTGGCCAGCAAGCTCAAGTACCCCAAGCCCTCGCTGATCCACGCCAAGTTCTTCCCTGCTCTCCAGGGCTCGACTACCAAGATGTCTGCTTCTGACGATACTTCTGCCATCTTCATGACGGACACCGCCAACCAGATCAAGAAGAAGATCAACAAGTACGCATTTTCCGGCGGAAGAACCACCCTGGCTGAGCAGCAGGAGTTTGGCGGCGATCCTGACGTCGATGTGGCTTACCAGTACCTGACCTTCTTCCTGGAGGACGATGCCGAGCTGGAAAAGCTGTACGCTGATTACAAGAGTGGAGCTCTGATGACCGGTGATCTCAAGAAGCGATGTATCGAGGTGCTGCAGGGATTCGTGGCCGAGTTCCAGGCCAACCGAGCCAAGGCGACTGATGAGGTGGTCAAGCAGTTTATGAACCCCAACCGGGAGTTCAAGTGGGGAGAGACTGAGCGACGGGTGCCGGTGAAGGAGGTGGTGAAGGAGAAGAAGTAACGAGCAACACGAGCGAAGCGAGTGTTGCGAGTGTGTCTAGGTAGGGAATTGGCATATAGATCATTAATATTGTATGTCTGAATTAGGTCTATATGTAGTGAGTGTTGTAAGCGTCCACTCTAATGACGAAGGGTATAGACATGTAATCATTAAGATTGGATGTCTAGATTTGGGCTATAGTGAAGTGAGTGTGTCTAGGTAGGGAATTGGCATAAAGATTTTGGATATAGTGAAGGAGGTGAGTTGATGTGAATGGTGTACTCCGTAGACGTGCACTTGTAGATGGTTGATATGGAACAAACCAGTTGTTTCTAAATACGAAGACAGAGAGTGGATGAAATGGATGGTATTTATTGCAGAAGACCTGGATGAAAGAAATCTGAGTCTACTGATCGAATAGAAGAATAAGCGTGGGTTGATGGCAGTAGTGGACTTGATACAACATCTACAGCCCTTCTCAGTGATGTAAGGAGTACTTGTAGGCTGAAACCACCCACCATGAAAAAGGACATCAGCTACTACACGGTTGCCCCGGGTCTGGCCCTGATGGCCGTGTTTTTCTTCAACGAAGTACTCTATATCAGCTGGTTGTATATCCTGCAGTAGCAGACAACAAGACTCCAGAGTACAAGTAGGTCGAAGCTCAACTGTAGCAATACCATTAGTTCTGCAAGACAGTCTGTTACACATGGCCCAATTCTGGTAATATCGGGTTCCTCAGCATTGTTTCATCTTGTTGACGTTTCTGTGTCATTCTGCCAACCCTGAGTAACCCTCAAAGCAGTTTGATACTGGTCCAATATGTTATATGAGAGCACCTCAGATCGACAAGTCAGAATGACAAGTCAGATCCAATGAAGAGGCGCACTCACTTAGTGCACAAAGACGTTGTATACGTATACTTGTACAACTTAAGTGAAGTCCTTTAGGGTGATATTAAGTCTCCCTTAACAGGTCTTCACTTAATGGCCCGTTTATAGTATGAGGAAAAGAGGAGATGGTCTATCAGGGTGTCAACAAGATACTGTATATCTAGTAGTGGTTTTAGTTACAAAGAGGCCTGTTGGGTATATTACCAGTTTTAATCAACCACATTGCCTACCAGAAAGATCAGGTTTTTGGGCATCGTGGTGCCATTGCGACACTCACGGTACTTGTAGTACATCCCTCCAACTACTGGTGACACTCAGAACACCACGTGGCATCTCATTCACCCCTTGCTCAATCATTAACCATGCATTATTTTAAATGTACATTATCCCTCATAACCTCCTCAACGTTTTCGCTTGATCCAATACAGTAATAAGGTATCGGATCAACATGGGGACGAAGACGTTGTAACTAACGAAACAGAAGACGACGTTTCTAGTCAACAACTCAAGTAAAACAGTCAGACGACTCAGACTTCGTCTTCGTCGTCGTGTCAGAACAACTCGGCTACGCCTCGTTGCTCTGGATATGCTTCACCAAATCATCAATAGTAATCGCCTTAATACCATGCTTCTTGGCAAACTCCAGACAATCATCCGTTCGAGCCATGAGTCCGTCCTCATCCCGGACAATCTCGCAAATCACGCCGGCAGCAGGCTGACCCGTCAGTTTGCACAGATCCACCGCAGCCTCGGTGTGTCCTCGTCGAGCAAGAACACCTCCATCGACGGCTCTCAGAGGCACCACGTGACCGGGTCTCATGAACGAAGCAGCCGTCGTGGCCTTGTCAGCCAGACACCGTGCAGTCAGAGCTCGGTCGTGGGCACTGATTCCGGTGGTGGTACCTTCAATAGCGTCACAGGTGACGGTGTAAGCAGTTCCATGACGATCTGTCCGGTTCTCCACCATGTAGGGCAGCTCATACTTGTCAGCCAGCTGGTTGGACAGAGGCACACAGACGAATCCGGACGAGTGGCGGATCAGAAAGGCCATCTTCTCGGTGGTGGTCTGAGCAGCTGCAATGATCAGATCACCTTCGTTTTCTCGAGACTCGTCGTCCATAACGACAAGAAACTCGCCGTTTTCTGGGTTAGCTGCTGGTAGGGAGAGACAAGTCACGTGACCCATATACTCGGTACTCACTAAACGCCTCGAGGGCTTCGGGAATGGCGGAAAACTGGCTCATGTGGGGTTGTGGAGAGATGAATCGACAGCTGCAGCTGATTGTGAAGACGGTGAGACGGTACTTTTCAGATTTAGGTTTGAGTGGGGGTTTGAAAAGTGTCTAGTGTCACGTGCTGGGGAGGTGGTGACTGTGTGATCACGTGAGATGATTTGCAGTGGCAGTTTTTCCGTTTCCAGGTTTCTCTGTTTCTTCTTCCATTACCCCTCTCTCTTATATACCTCAGATCAATACTCTCATGTGCCATTCCACCATAAAACCTTGTTTATAATCGGTTACTTCCCCGGGTTTTCAGCGGACCAGAAAAGGGGGTATAAAATGAGCTGTGGGGGAGGAAATACATATCTAAAAGTAGAAATATATTCACCGAAGCGGGGGCAACATTTTGATACTCTTCCCGCTCAAATCGCACAGCCACTCACCGTTCTAGACTACTTCCAAATGGCGGATAAATTGACACTCCGGAACGTTCTAAAAGAGACTTAATAGACGCCGCTTGGTGAGTCAGAAAATAAGAGGATGAAGTGGTGGTAGAAAGGCGGTGGAAGGGTGTTTTTATTAATGCAGGTATTAGATCACTTCACAGGGTGATTTCCAAACTACCACATTTATTCAGATTTTCTCGGAATTGTTTGATTTTTTTTTCTTTTTTTTTCATTCCCCGCCAGTAAGCAGTGACTAACGGTTACCGAAAGTTAGTCCTCCTCGTGACTAAGATGAGATAGGGGTGACAAACGAGATAGATGATGTGATATGAACAGTTACGAGTCACGTGACTATACCAACTCATCACGTGACTCGTCTACAGCTCTCCTAAAACACCACCACTTTCCCCCCCACTTCACTAGCACGTGAAATACCCCATACCAAGACGGGAGCCGCATTCCACTTTCTCAGTCACGTGATTAAGTACCCAGTCACGTGACCATCACGCCATTCGCTTTTTCGCATTTTCCGCTTCATCCGCATTTCCACCTTCCGCTAGAGATTCGGATGTCAGTAACCGAGGTTCCAAATGTCTCCCACCTAATGTCTCCCGCTTAGTCAGCGCTTAGTCATCCCTTACTAATCACGTTGCCACTGATTATGCACGTTGCAGTATCAGGATCAGACGACCGAACCACACACTACCACTCCCTATCCACCCGACCAAAATGAACCGACTTTTTGGAGGCGGCAGCAAGGCGCCCAAACCGACTCTCAACGACGCCGTCGACTCGATTGACGGCCGGATGGCGTCTCTGGACGTTTCCCTCTCCAAGCTCAACTCGGAGCTGTCTGCGTACCAGCAGAAAATGTCCAAGATGCGAGATGGACCTGGCAAAAACGCCATCAAGCAAAAGGCGCTCAAGGTGCTCAAGCAGCGCAAGCAGATTGAGGCCCAGAAGGACCAGTTGCAGTCCCAGAGCTGGAACATGCAGCAGGCCCAGATGACGACGGAAAACCTCAAAAACGTCATGGTCACCGTGGATGTCATGAAGCAGACCAACAAGGATCTCAAGAAGCAGTACGGCAAGATCAACATTGACAAGATTGAGGATCTGCAGGACGAAATGGCGGATTTGTTGGACATTTCCGCCGAGATTCAGGAAACCATGTCCCGAAACTACAACGTGCCCGATGACGTGTCTGAAAGCGAGCTGGATGCGGAGTTGGAGGCGCTGGGTGAGGAGCTCGAGTTTGAGGCGAACGAGGGCGAGTCTGTGCCGAGTTATTTGGAGGAACAGGTGCCGCAGTTTGTCGATGAGCCGGTGGAGGAGAGTCAGAAGGTGGCCGCCAGTTAAACGAGCGAAGCGAGTTTAACTGGCAAAAATGGGCTTGAAAACGAGCGTAGCGAGTTTCTAGTGACACGGATAGGTAGAGGTACGTCTGATGAGTAAGCTTACAAATTGTCAAACCTCTAGGTCAACTATTGGTGGAGTTGTGCGTTCCTGTTGATCTGAGTGAACGATGAATCAGACACATTCAGGAATGGATGATTTACAATGGTTCATCGGCTCACTGGTTCACTTTACGACTGCTACCGTCAGTTCAAAGGGTATATAGCATAATTTTATTGTGAGGATTACTGGTGGATGGGTATAGGAAGATGACTGGTGCTGAGGTTGTGGAGGGTGGCATGTTTTTCCGGTGGATGATTGGTCTGGAGGGTTATTCGTCTGGCGAGTTCTTTGTACTGTACTGTGGTTCAGTCTTGCAAGTGCAGTGTCCTTCACTTCAAGCAGTCACTGTGCTCTTCTTGTGGTATTAGTGGAGCATATTGAATGTGGTATTTGTAAGAGGACTGGAATGACGATATCTAACACCATGATGTTGTCACTTGATCTTGACTTTGTTAGATTTCGATGTCAGTAATATGTCTGAAGATGAGCAAGTGATATTACGTGAAGAAGTAAGAACGGGGGATTGTGAAGTGATTTGATACAATCAAGATGGATTGAAGAATTGCAGTACAGTATAGTAATGTGACTAAGAATAGGACTATAGGTGATATGGTCTCAAGATCAATGCTTCAGGGTAGATGGTGTACAAGAGAAGAGTAGGTGGACGTATCAGAACTTCTACTTGTAGAGCTCATTTAGCACATCGGGCTGATTAATTGAGGTTTTGGCAGTTCAAACACTGATAAATTTCTTCATAGAGCTCATCAGATCTGACGATACCAACCACCAAGACAACAGAAGCAGTGAGGGAGCTGTTATCAGATACCGCAAGTAAAGCAGACCATACTCATGGCTATGCTAAGACATCTGTCAACCGTCTATAGAGCTTCATCTAATCAACAACCACTGCCAATGAATACGAACTACAGAGCTATAGTGAGTTCTGAAGACGTCAGATACTTAGAAGCGGTATGACACTTGAGAACAGGTGACAAGTGCGTATGTCAGAGCACTCGGGCAGTATTTTGCGCACGTCAGGGCAGTAAATGTCACTTGAGAGCACTCGGGCAATATTTTGGCAGCACGTCACCAAGGCAGTGCCATACAAGAGCACATTCTGCTCCAGCCACTCGCAAAGAGCAATAATAGGCGATGTAAACATTCCCACAGTACGATCCACTCGTGCGAGTCCTGCGAGCCTGCTTCTCAACAGCTGCACAAGGCCCTCCGTACATGAAAACACAGTAACTGAGCAACAACAGAAGGGGTCGTACGAGGTGTACAATGTAGGAGGTGTATACGGTATCACATGGCAGCTAGAGTGACAGTTGTAGCACAAGTACGAATACGAGTCTAGTTCGTGTCATCACTACCACTCAAGTTTGGACCCACTCAGGGCACAGCAAACTGTACTTGCACTTCTAGACTTGGCCAAGACAGCATATAGAGACAACAAGTATCCTTCCAGTGAGACACAACAATGCACGGATGCTCGTGCACAGACACGGAGCTCTCTGAGACTCTTGGGCTTCTCTAAGACACCAGCAGAGCACAGGAGGTACATGAACGGCTCATAGACGGAGCCGAAATTGGTGTCTCAAACTAAGAGAGGAGAAGGCTGGCTATAAGATATGTGACGGATCTACGGATCTATACGAGTACAAGTAGTTGATAAAACGAGTCACGAGCGACCTACCTGCCTCGTCTCCACAACCCCCACTCTTTCACGTCTGACAAGCGAGGAGCAGGTACATACGGCCATCTGGCGCTGCACCTGCCCTGGTGGGACTCCGAGCTTGAGTCTGAGTCTGAGTCAAAGAGGGCAAGTGCAAGAACAAGAGATGGTGAGTGTTGATCTGGCGGGTAAGAGATCGAGTAAGAGATCGAGTGCTTCTCGGTCAGAGCTATTTGTGTACCTGTACCAGTATGTAGTGCTGGCATCTTTAGTTCTACTCCCCACCCCAAGGCACCTCGACGATCAAAGACTATAGTGAAAAAGAAACGTGGAATGCTGGCACGTATTTCGGCAACGTTTTCGGCAACGTGTTCCAAGATAGGGTGCAAGCGTAGAGTGTCCAGCACTTGGGTTTTAATCTCTATAGCTTTATGAGATGAGATGAAGCAAGCCAAACGGGTTTGTGCGGGTAAAAAGAAATGGCTAGACCGACAGCTCGTCAATTAGTAGAGTTGCCGGCTGAAACAGATCTACAGCGTACGAAATGGATGCAGAGTGCAGCAGAAGGAAAGTACTTGTACAAGTAGCCAATAGGAAGTGGCTAAAAGAAACAGTACAGAATACTGTGTCCAACCAGAGCACTCAATAATTGGTACTTCCGTGACGGTGAAACAGTCAACATGTGTCTGTTCTCCTTCCCCCCACCAACTCTGTTCCTAGCAATCTATAGAGTTGGTCTAGAAAGCTGGAAGGAAAGATGGAGGACGAAAAGGAAGAGGCAAGGCTTGAGGTTAACCTTGGTCAGCCGCTGAGTACGAGTGGCTACTGGTTTGTGGGTTTTTAGAGAGTTCGTGGACGTGTCGTGGGGGTGAAGATGACGAGATTAACTGATCGATAAGCAAATCATGGAGGGTGAATGACTACAGTAAGTACTTCCATCGACGTGATTGACAAGAGATGTGCCACAACCTCACTTTCATCATTCAGATTAAATTCGCATCCACCTCTGTCAACTCTGCAATGCACAAGCACATGTTCTTTTGCATGAAGATGAGCATGGAGCCGATTTCGCACTACGGTACTTGTAGTGTGTGTGGTGAGACTACCAGTGCTTTAGCAGCGTCTATGTTAGACCAGGGTTGGCGAAGTGCACTATTGTAGTCATTTATCAACTAACACCCACACCCCACTCCCCACCACCTTCTGACGTCACTGATCTCACTCTTATCATGGTGGACACTTTTGCTCACCGGAATCTGCACTGTCGAATTCTATTGTAGATGAGCAGGTACATCGCTGAGCAGTGATTGGTATCAGATGGTACGTATCAGATTTACAAGGCTACGATACTCATTAGCACAGCATTTCTTCCACGCGTTCTAATTAGTACGGATTTCGACTAGCCCATGCGGCTGTTAATCAAATAGATGAACCTCGACCACTACAGCTACAAGTACTCGTACCTCGTACTTGCAATCGTTTCCCCGTCTCATGCAAAACCCAACGTCTCTCCTTTTCGTCTTCTTTTTCGTCTTTCTTTCACCAAGACCCCTCCATGTTGGCTGACGCCAAGATGCGTTTGTACTTGAGCCATTCTCATTAAACTCGGCTCTTGTGCTCAGCCGCCGGCTTAGAGTTGCCGCGAGCGTGAAAAATTAGCGAGAGTCAGACGGAGCCAAGAGGAGGGACGGTTAGGTGAGATAGGACGACACGTCAGAGTGGAAAAGCCGCTACGGTAGTGATCAGTGAAGGCTGTAGGAGGGCCACAGTTTTTTTCTTTTATTTTTCCAGTTTTTCCCATTATTTTTTTCTTATCCACTCCCTCTGATCAACATGGCTGGACAGATCTACAAGACAGACTCTGGCCAACCTCTGAGGCTCTGAAGACACCTTGGACAAACTGCAGAGAGATATTCCAGCTCCAAACGGAAATAGGGGGATCGGCCGTGGCCAGCAGCGTTACGTGCGCCAAACCGCTTTCTCTCACACTACCCTGGCTCTCATTTATGTCCCGCACTTAGCCCCTATTATTTTAACCCCTGAATCCAAACATGCCGTGCGTGGAGGTGGGATACAACAACCAACGCTTGTCAGGTTCACGCTGTATTACGACTGAGACCCTACCTAACCCACCTCAGTCGTAGCGAAAACGAACCCTGCGCCTCATTAATATTCCCGCCACAGCTCTTTTCCCCGGCACACCCGACTTTTCACTTTTCCACAGCTGCATCTCGTCCATTGGACCAGCCCTTAATGGCAACTTGAGGATTGAGTTTCGGGCTGGGGGAGTGTGGGCGGGCGAAAAACGGCGCTGGAGGGAAGCGGAAAACGGGGATCGATTCAGCGCACAGAGGGGGTTATATCGGGGTAGCTCCCGAAGCAGTAGCCACACTTGTCGCTCCATGATCCGCCTCTTGTCCACATCTCAGGAACGTTGGCACTCGTGTTAAACTCTGAATGTTAATCTGACTAGTCAAACCTACCTGGGCCACACACATGCAGACCCAAAGTGTAATCCTGAAAAAAGACATGACAGGGCCCTTTAGCAAAAAGTGTTATTAGTATTAGTGCATTAACAACCTGTCTCTCTCATTCCACCACCACCACCCTCGTCTGCCCACCACAATGCCATCTTCCCCGTGGCTCTGGACCGCGCTGCTCACGCTGCTCGCGTGTCTGTGCACGCTCGTGTCCGCAGACGACAATCTCCATTCCACAGGAGCGTACCCTTGCTCGGACCAGCAGTCGCCGCTGTCGGTGTCCAACTTCTCCTTCATCTTCGACCGCAACAGCGGCAACGTGACCTACAACGTGTCCGGTCACTCCAACATTGAGGTCTCGCTCGAGGCCCACATCACCGTGGTAGCATATGGCCAGCAGGTTCTGGACCAGTCGGTGAACCTGTGCGAGGAGGGCGTAACGGAGCTGTGTCCGATCCGACCCGGCCCCGTCCAGGCCTCGGCCATGTACGCCGTGCCCGAAAAATACACCCGCGGCATCGCCACCATTGCATACAAGATTCCCGATCTGGAGGGACTCATCACGATCCAGCTGTTCAACGCCGACACGGGCGAGAATCTCGGCTGTTTCCGCACGGAAATCAGTAACGGAAACAGTGCACAGACAGACTCAGTCAAGTACGTGACCATGGGCATCATTGCCGCAGCTCTAGCCGCCGCAGCTGCCTCTTCAGCAGGCGGAGGAGGAGGAGCAGGCGGAGCAGGCTCAGGAGGAGGCGCTGGAGGTACTGGAGGAGCAGCTGGAGCGGGAGGAGCTCACGCGGCTGCCCCAGCGGCTGCCCAGGGACCTGCAGGAGGCTTCCACGCGCCTGGATTCGTGGAACTGTTCAATTCGGTGCAGGGTATAGCCACGGCCGGCATGATGTCGGTCAACTACCCGTCTGTGTACTCGTCCTTCTCGCAGAACGTGGGCTGGAGCGTGGGAATCATCTCCTGGGACGGTCTGCAGCACCAGATTGACGAGTTCAGAAACAGTACTGGTGGAAACTTGAAGAAGAGCTCGCTGACCCAGCTCAAACAGGCGACGCTGATCCGCCAGAACCAGACCAACGGAGCCATGTACGACGGAAACCTGATGAAAAACGAAACGCTGACCGAACGAATGGTGCAGCTGTTTGCGCGTCAGAATCAGGATAACGGGACTGAGACGAACGGAACAGCCACGTTTACCATGGGCTCGGGAGGAGGTCATACCCCCACGACGAACGGAGAACCTCAAAAGACTGGCGTTTCTCTAGTCCAGGGACTCAAAGCATACGTCGAGGAGCTCTCGATTCCGTCCACAAACACGTTCATGACTGTTCTGGTGTGGTTCTGCATCATCATGGCTGCGGCGATTACCTTGATTATGGCCGTCAAGCTCGCCCTGGAAGTCTACTGCAGATGGTACAAGCCTTTGGGCAAGAATCTGGAAAACTTTCGAAGACGGTACTGGATTCACCTGGGCTCAACCATTGTTAGAGTGGTTCTTGTTCTGTACGGCTTGGGCGTCCTCTACTGCTGTTTCCAGTTCAAACAGAACGATTCCTGGGCAGCCACGGTTCTTGCTGCTATTACTCTAGCCCTGATGTCAATCACTCTACTGGCGCTAACAGCTCGTATCTTCTTCCTGGCTCTCTATGCTTCCCGGGAAAAGGGAGGACTCGAGTATCTGTTTTCGCACAAACCGTGGATCAGAAAGTACGGGCTCTTCTACGACCAGTTCCAGGTCAAGTACTGGTGGTGTTTTGTCGTCTTCATTGCCGCGTCTTTCGGCCGAAACGCCTTTCTGGCGCTCGGATACGGCCATGGAATGGTGCAGGTGGTTGGCCAGCTCGTGATCGACGTGCTCGTCTTCATCTTTGTGTGCTGGCTCAAACCGTTCAACACCAAGATGGGCAACTGGATCAACATTGCCATTGCCGTCATTCGAATCGTGTCCATGGTGCTGATTCTCACCTTCACCGTCGAGCTCAACCTCACCAAGATTTCGACCACCGGCACCGGGCTCGCGCTCATTGTCGTCCAGGCCGTGCTCTTTTGCTCGCTGACCTTCCTCATCTTCGCCAACTTCATCTACGGCTTCATCATCACGCGAAAACTCAAGAAGAAGAAGAAGCTGGAGGCTGCCGCTGCGCTGGAGCGAGACCGAGGCGCCAACGACATTGATCTGGGTCTGGACCACTCTCTGCACGGCTCAGGCACGGACTCTCTGTCTGGACCTCGGCCAGTCGACGAGAAACACCCCTACGACGCCTACGACACGTCAGTCTCCAACGAAGACGAGCGACTCTACCACCGAGACATTGAGTCGTCGTACGAGGACGGCACCAACTTTGAGATTGTGCAGCCCGGCGCTCGAGACTCGCAAAACTACAACACCAACGGCAACGTTGACAGACACTCGACGACGTTGTCCAGACTCTCTCGACTGTCGCAACTGTCGTCGGCACATGGAGAAACCGAGTTTTACAAGGACAGAAGCACCACTCCGTCCAATGCTCTTGACCATCACCAGCAAATGACAGGAGTGTTTGGAGGAGACGCTATTGCGGACTCGTACAACGCTCATCGAGGTCCCATGTTTGCCGACCCAAGATACTCCAACTCGCAGACGTCCTTCTCGTCGACCAACTCGCAGCACATCTCTCGATTCACCGAGGCGCTTCAAGATAGCGACGACAGCGACGAGGGACGAGGCATGAACCGCTACGTGGCTCCCATCACCACCACCAACCAGTTTGTGTCTCGAGACGCCCATCCCCATACCCCAGACACTCCTGACAACCAGTTTGCAGGCTACAACGGAGCTACTCCTCGAGGGCCCTCTTCGGGATACTCTGGCGTGTCCGACAGACCCAAATCGCGTCTCTCCACTCTTTCCGGCTTCTCTGGCGTGTCTAGAATGGACGGCACTCCCGTGGGGCCTCCCATGGGCCACTCGCGAGGCAAGTCGTCCTTGTCAGACAACTTTTTCGACACCCACGACGACTTCCAGGACTACTCGCTTCCGTCCAACAAGCGGTACTCGGACCTGCGGTTCTCCACCACAACCTCCGACTACCGCAACTCTGGCAGATCGTCGGACATCCCGTCTGACCTGGGTTCTCAGGCGGGATCGCATCATTCGCGGCTGCTGGACGACCCTGCCGTGTTTGGACGGCCCCTCAGCGGCGAAGACGAACAACTGGACCCTGCAGCCGACATTACCATCACCCCCGGCTCTGCAGGGCTGTCTGCCGCCGCTCCCCCACCTAGTGTTCCCGTGCCCCATGCTCCTCACCATGGACACAATGAGACTTCTCTGGTCGACGACTTTTCGTTTTTGGACGAGAAGAGAGATGACGACGAGGGGTTTTCGTGGGAACAGGATATTAACCGAGGTTCGGTCACGCATGAAAGACAGTTTATGTGACCTTTGTATTTATAGCATTAATTATTTATCTTCAGAAAGAGAAGGAAATTGGACTGCGTGGCAGTTTGTTTCGTTCGTAGCAGTAGAGGTTGTCTAGAGAGAAACTGGATTGCGAAGAAGTTTGTTTCGAGCGTTCAGAATAAGTAGAAAGACCTGTTACAAGTAGAGTAGACAGAAATTGGACTCTGACGCAGTTTGTTTCGAGCATGTAGAATGGTAATTAGAGGCAGACAAACGAGAACAGAACTGACTCCGTCAGCTTGTTTCGAACGTGTGAAGTAGGAGGGAGACATGTAAGAGAGAAACTGGACTGACGGAGTCAGTTTGTTTCGAACGTATAAATGAGATCTGAACTAACGGAATCGGTGTTTCGAACGTCACGGAGTGTACATCAACATCTACTACTTGTACTGTAGAAGGTACAGGACTTGCCACTTATACCAGACTGAAGTAGCCAGTTTGTTTCGACCAGCAGACTCAAATGGCCTATCTGTCTATACTGCTTACTTTTTTCGTTCTCTGATCTGTATAGTAGAGCTGGACTGACGATTACCATGGTACCAGTAGTTCTGAATAGAGAGGACATGGTCTTTGTTTCTCACGTTTGAGGACCTTCATACAGTATTAGAGAGATACGCTGAAATGACCTCTTGGTTCTTACTACGACACAACTGCCAGTCTCGTTCACGCATCACTCATAAACCGCAAGTCCAACACTTCCAGATGCCATCCGGATATAGAAGGTGCAGTCGCGGTGGTGCGAGGAGGCTGAGGAGACATCGAACAAGAAGTAGCCAAGGGGTGGCTTCTGATAGTCCATAATACGGAGACACGGTACAGTCGTGCTATACACACCACTCCTGGACGGTGACCGTGTATTGCACTGAGTTGCTCATAAGGAGTACCGGACCGCACCATAGTAGCCATACATTCGACAGTGCTTGGTCGTGTTGAATACGGTACAAGCATTGGCACTGTGCTATGGTCATATCCATACGGTGTACGAGCACTCGCACTACGTGTTCCTGCTCGTGCTCGGAGCAACTGCTTCGGGTAGGTAGCAGCCACCTCAGTGACGCTGACTTATGTCAGTTGATTCTGTCACGTCAACGGTTATCAACGGTCTTATCAAGGTTAGGAGGGAGGAAGACAGCAGACAGGAAAAACATGGCTACACTGATTTACTGGGGGTCTGAAGGAGATCTTCTCATGTTGGTATTTTTTCAAAATATGACAAATCGCCATGATCTTCTCACAACAGAGTCTGTGTTTGTTGGTAATTTACTGAGTTTTTTAAAAATGATAATGAGATGGATGGTTTAGCCAAGAGATTTGAAGATGGCAGATCTTCTAGCAGACGTACAAAAACGATTTCTGAAGGTCCAGAAAGCGCCTACTTGTACTTGTATTGTGCTACTCTCAGCACAATCGTCGTTCCTCTTTGTCAACACGTCTCTTGTACTGTTCTGTTGATTACTCAAACGCCCATCACCACCGTTCATGTCGATCACTGGAGATCTCGTTTTTGAAGATACCGTTAGTCCGTGGCTTCCCGCCGATGGCACCAGATTGCGGCTACTGGATTTCTCTGTTTCTGATTATTATTGTCTAGTGAGACATGTTCCCAGGCGGCCGTTGCCATGGTTACCCCAACGTGGGAATAATAGACAACAGGATAATACAGAATAATGTCTACAGTGCAAGACTAGGAATAGGGGTAAGATGAGGTATGAAGAAGACACAACGAATGAAAGCGAAACAGAACGAATAAGATCAGAACTACGGAGGTATTGATTGATGGTTGCCGTTGTTCATTGTGCACCCCACCCGCTTAACCTCAGACTACTGTACCTTGTCACACCATGGCGTTACGTCCCCAACAGGTCAGGGTACCCTTGCCATACGAGAGAAGTGGACCGTAATGTTAGCCACAGAAGCAGCGCTTGATAATGCGCTGTAATCTACTAAAAGTGCTGTAGGAGCTGCTGTGTGTTATAGTGGCTTCAATGGCTTATTTGGTGCTACCTTTGTTGTATTTATGGCCCATTATTCACCATGTTCACCTCGACTTCTCATTAGGTTCTGGAATGAAGGTGCTTTTTCTTGGTTTCTTGGTTTCCCGTTTTCTTGGTTTCCCTTTCCCACCTCGTTCCTGCTCGGATTGGCACAATGCATAGACGCTGCATTCCAGGAATGTACAGAGAGACGGAGGTCGGGTGTGGTTATCATGGGTACGGTCGTATTTCTCCATAGCGATAATAACACTGGAACACCGCTGACCCCCACTTCCCCACCCCACAGGTCACACCTCGCTTACCCTTGTCTCACCGCTCCCACTCTGTTATTATGCTCAGCATTAGAGTCTGCACAAGGTTTACGGGGGTGGACAGTGGAGATGAACTGAGAAGCAAGTGGAGATTCAAAGTAAAAGTAAAGGCTCTTCTTTCAAGCACAGAATCGAATCCGTCTTCTTTCTCTTCTTCAACACCTCAGCAGAACCAGGACAAGTACGAGTACTCGATAACGTGCTAGTCGTTCAACATCGCCAACCTTAGTTTATCAAAACAAGCTAACCTCCAAGATACAACACTTTTCTCGGTCGTTTCTGGGTCTACCGCTTCTCAAATTACACGACCGCCTTCTCCTCACTCTCCTCCTTTGATTCTCAACAGCTGGTCTTTGGGAATTGAATGTTGGGAAGTTGCCATACTACAGCTAGAGACCTCCTGAACCAGCTGAACCTCCTGAACTAGTTCCCCTGAAAGACTACTGGATTCACAACTATCACAGACTTATTGTCATTACAGCTACCAACTTCTCGCTACTTCTGACATTACCACTTTACACTACTTCTGGTACCATGCTCCCCCCAGTCGACCTCTTTTCTCTCACACCTACCATATCGAGTATATGGAAGCTGGAGCCGGACTACTCGCGGTTCCAGCACCTGCGGCTGCCGCATTTCGTCAAGAAGTCGGACCCGATCCAGGTCAAGTACGCACGGGCGGCCGAATGGTCCTATGCCGTAGACCTGGCTCTCAAACCCTACCAACCGGCCTGTGCGGAAGCTGTAGCCGACTTTATCATCAAGACCATTGGAATGGAGTACTCGTTTGGCGTGCTCAAGAAATGGGCGCAGTTTAGAGAGGAGACGCTCAAGGAACGAGCGGACTACAACGCCCCAGTGTCGAAACGAGCCGTGTTCACCGAATCGGACGGAGAATCGCTGGATCTCAAGGAATACGGAAACGTGCCGTACGATATCGTCATGGAAATGGTGTTTGGAGACGACTGGCGATCCGCAGCTCAGTACCATGTCTTCCGAGTGTCTCCTGAAGAGTTCAGTAACGATCAGGAATGGGCCAACTGCGTGACCAAGCTCGGACGAATGGTGGACCAGACGTTTGACATTGACTCGCTGCTACTAGGATGGAAACAGCCGTGGACGGACTCGTCCTGGACCTGTCACGTGGCCCAGAATACGGTGTTCCTGGCGTAACCAGAAGGAAAGAAACAGATAGATACTAACATTCATTTAATGCATTATAAACACTAAGAGTAAGGGGTACCGGTGGAAGAATAAAGTACTGTACAAGTGCAAGTCACAAATAGTTCTATAGGACATTATCATCAGCTGTTTGACAGTCGATAAAGAGTCTACAAGTACAGCGAGGTCTAGACCTTTGTTTTACTGAACTTGAAATTGCTTCACAGTCTTCACCCTGATCGAATGAGAGTTCCTACACTTCTAAGCAACGGCCTAATCTTCAAACACCAATTACCAGTGATATAATACATATGCAATTGTTATATACAGTACAGTGAGTTGGACAGCCTTGTCTTATGGTAGGTGGCTCACTGAGAATACCGATAGATCCTTTCATAAGAGTACCGATAGGTCGTTCACCAATTCCACTTCCAATATGTCTGTCCACTAATGCTTCGCATTAGTTCTCTCAGCTCAGTTAGAACCCCCTCCTCTTCCTAAACATCCCCGGCCCTTTCTTTTCCACCTTCTTCACCTCCTTTTTCACCTCCTTCTCCTCCTGTCTCTTACTGTCCAGCTCCAGCAGTCTCTCTAGGCCCGCTCTCTTTCTCGAAAAGTCCACTTTACCCGTTCTATCCTTGAGCACGTAGAAACACGATCCAAACTCGGCCAGCCACGCAGGATCCACTGACGTCACACACGACATGTACTCTTTGGACGTGAGAATGAGCTCATGGTACACCACAAACGCAGGCAAGTATCCTAGACCGTAAAGAGCACTGGTAGGATGCAACTGTGTGCTCACGAGGGTTCTCAGGTTGCGATAGCTGCCCAGTCCATGCACTCGAGCAGCTTGGTGGAAAAAGCCAGCACAGATGCACTTTCTGAGCAGATCCCAGTCGGTGCCACAGCTCTCAATCTTCATCTTCTGCGAGGTCATAATCTGTTCCAGCTGTTCTCTGACCTCATGGGCCTTCTCGAGAGCTTTGGCATGCAAAAAGTGCTTGGCACACCACACAGGACTCTTCTTGTTATGGAGCCACTGCGTGTAGACGTGCAACAGCGTCAAATGGTCCGATTCAGGCACAAAGAACTTTTCTCGAGCGGAATCTGCCTCCTGCTGACGCTCGGGAGGGCGGTAGAAGACGGTGGGAACACACAGCATGGCCACGACCGTGAGCATTTCCTTGGAGCAGCCATAGTCGACGGATTTGATGAGAATCTTGCCGAGACAGGGGTCCATGGGGAACTGGGACATTTTCATTCCGAGTTGGGTGATGTTTCCGAGATTGTCAACGGCTCCGAGCGACCACAGTTCGTAAAGAGACGCCATGATTGTATCTTTGGGAGGAGGGTCCATGAAGGCAAACTTCATGAGGTCAGTGACGCCAACAGACTTGAGCAGAAGCAAAGTGTTGGCTAGGTTGGTTCGCTGAATCTCGGGAATAGCCGTGGGGTACATTTCCTCTCTCTCTGCGTGCTCGGTGTACAACCTGTAGGCTGTACCCTTTGCTGTTCGTCCTGCTCGTCCACTTCTCTGCGTTGCCTGGGCTACAGAAATCGGAGCGACTTGCAGAGAGTCCATGCCTGTCTTGGGAGAGTACACCTTGAGCTTGGAGTAGCCTGCATCGACGACAAAGGTGATTCCGTCGACGGTGAGCGACGTTTCGGCGATATTCGTCGCCACAATGCACTTTCGCACTCCCGCAGGAGCCTTGTTGAAGATTTTGTTCTGCAGATCCGCAGGCATCTGAGAGAAGATGGGCAGGATCATCAGAGGTGCGGGGTTGTCGAGATCTTTCTTCAGACGCTCCTCCAGCACCTCGCAGGTCACAGTAATGTCTTCCTGACCGGTCATGAACACGAGAATGTCTCCTGTAGACACGTCTGAAGACACGTGGATAGATAGCACCTTTTTGACGGCTGCAGCAACATAGTCGTCCACAGGAGCTCGCTCATGGTGCACAGACACGGGATAAGTTCGGCCTGGAATGGTGAAGGTCGGAGCACCTCCAAAAAAGTCGGAAAACCGCTTGGAGTTCATGGTGGCCGAGGTGACGATGAGTTTGAGGTCTCGCCGTTTAGCCAGGATTGTTCGGAAGAGACCCAGAAGAATATCAGTGTTCAGAGCACGTTCATGGGCCTCATCCATGATGATGCATGAGTAGTTGTCCAGAGTAGGATCGGTCAGAGTCTCTCTCAGTAGAATACCGTCGGTCAGGTACTTGATTTTCGTCGCTGAGGAAGTGTGGTCTTCAAATCGAATGGCGTATCCAACCTCCTGACCTACCCTAACCTCCATTTCCTCACTCACTCGCTGAGCAACACTCATGGCAGCCACTCGTCGAGGCTGAGTACATCCAATCATGCCTCTTTCCGCGTACCCCGCTTCGTACAGGTACTGGGTGAGCTGGGTGGTCTTTCCGGAACCGGTTTCTCCAATGACGATGGTCACCTGGTTCGATTGGATGACTTGCAGAAGAGGATCACGCACTGCAAACGCTGGCAGAAGAGTTCTGGCTTGTTTGGGTGTGAGTTTGGTTTCAGGTTCTTGAGTCTCAACTTCTTCCTTAACCTCAGTCTTAGCCTCTTCCTTATCTTGTTCACTCTTCTCATCTACCATTCCTAAGACAGTTCCTTGGGTCGAACTTGCGTCTTTCACCTGCTTGGCTCTCTCTCTCAACTGTCTTCTTTCCTTCACCAGCTGACTTCCTCTCTTTGCCAGGATCGCCAAATCAGACTGGACGTCTCTGACAGCACTCACGGGATCCTTCTGACGCGTAAACACCTGCTGACCGTCCAAAAACGGAGGAACCAGATTGTTGACATTGATGTGAATAGCATTATCATCTTCGTCCATAGCATCGTACTGCTCAGCTTCTCCAGACATGACACCTCCTCCAGACATTTGGTTCTGTTCCCACAGATCGTTTTCACGCATCTTGTTGCCTTTTCGAGACAACACGCTCTTGAGTTTCGACTCGGTTCTCTCCTCCAAAGCAACTTGATCGTTCCAATCGTCCTCCTGATGGCCCATCTCGTCGTTCATGTACCATTCCCTGTCCAGATCGATGTCTTCTTGGGTTTGTGAATAACGGTCTTGACCTCTCTTAGTATCTCTGGTATCTTTCTTCTCCCCCGTTTCCCTCAACGAACCATCAACGTTATAAATACTCTGAACCTCTTCGGACTTCGTTTCAACCCGCTTCTCCCGCTCAACAACAATATCGTCGCGTCCATCTTCAAGTCTGCTTCTTTTTGATCCTCCATTCTGCTTCCTCCTGGCTCTGATCTCATCCAGCTTCTTCTGAGCAGCGCTGGAAATCTTCTTGGACTTGACAGAACCACTTTTCTCGTCCTCCTCGGCCTCCAGCTCGATTCTGGCCCGCTTGACAGGCTGGGGAGCAGAAACTGGAGCGGCTGAAGGCGTGGATATACTTGCAGCAGGCCGTTTCTTAAGCTCGTCTACTTCAGACCAGATTTTCGACAGAAACTCAGGCCGAAACTTGCCAAAGGCGCTGCAGGAGGAGACAAACTCGGCCTCAGACTGAGTTTCCGCCAGTTTGAACACAATCCCGGTGATTTTGTCATTGGCAGACTTGCCCAACTCGTCAGAAAGACGCAGCGAAAGTTTGCTCTTGTACGAGTCCATGAGAGGGTGTGGGGATGGGATTTCAAGACTGTGAGCTGGGATGGGTCTGCTTATCCGAGAATCGAAGAGAGTTTGCCACAGGCACGTCTGGATCACGTTCTGAAGAGTGTTGTGTTGGTGTCGAGAATCTCCACAAACCATGTTTGGAATATTTCCAACCTGCATGGGATATGCGTGCTTAGTCAGCGAGAGGAAATAGTATAATGAAGATAAAAACTCGTTGAAAACATGGGGGAAGACAAGGGAACGTAATATCCGATTTTCTTAATCAATCACAATAGTTCCCTTGCAAAAATCCCGTAAACAGAACAAGTTATGACCCTGTCTGTCTCTCAACTACAGCTAAGCTAATTTACTTGACGTATCCAAGTAGGTGGAATGTGTCTCAAAAGTACCTCACAAATACGCCCAGTATCAGCCAGTCACGTGATCAACCCCCACACCACACCTCCCTTCCCCTCAGATCACCTAAATATCCCGCTTACATAATCACTCGACCTGCCAAACTCTGTTGTTCGAGCTATATAGACACACGACAGATGCACGTGATGAGGGGAGATTTGGGGCTTAGTTGGAGGTATTAGAAGCAGCAAATAAAGACGCAAATATGTCACATGACTAATTTCGAGTCAATAAACCGACCACAAAAGCCCCCGTCTTTATATCTTTTCTTGTTCCTTTTCTATTTGATGTGCCCTCCTTCTCCTCCCCCAACCCTCTTACCTTATTTGTCAGTCCCAAGACTCGGTGAAATTTTCAGTCTCATGCAGGTGATGAAAATACACTCTTTCAAATAGTGCGCACCTCTGGACAACACCACCCCTCGTCACCCCCCATACGACCATGATCCGACACTTTAGCACCTCGGCTCGACGACTGGCGGCCAAGACGCCCCGCCCAATCACCCCCTTCCCCACAAAATACTCCTCTCCTGCCTCGGCCTACAAGAACCCCTACATTATTCCTCCCGGAGTGCACCATCACCCTGCTCCATCAGCTCCCTCTCCCATCCACACTCCCTATGTGTTTCTGCCCGATTCGGACCCCCGTAAGGCTCTGCTGGCGGACTCCGCGGTGGTAGATGTGTCCAACATGCCCTCTTTCCGAAAGGGAGCGGCCCAGTACCACATCAGCGAGGCCGACATCAAGGAGATGCGAAGACTGCACGAGGAGGATCCTGCTAAATGGACACGTGCCAAGCTCATGGAGAAGTTCAAGGTCAGCGGCTACTTTGCCGGCTCCATTGTGCAGGCATCCAAGCAGCGGGTGCAGGCCATGGACAACGAGCTGGCCAAGATCAAAACTAACTGGAGCCAGCGACGCGCAGACGCCCGACTGGAGAGAGAAAAGCGAAAGGCGTACTGGTATAATGACGCCTAGGAGAGAAGGAAAAACCACCTGTACATAGGATGTATATAGTCGCATAGCGAAATGAATATTATGAATGAAGCGCAACGCCATGAGCGTAGCGAATGGCGTTGTAGAAGTAAGCTGTATGATGTTGAGCCTGTGAACACAGGCTGTAGATGTAGACCCTATGAACGTAAGCTGTATGACGTAGGCTGTGTGATAGGCTGTGTGAGATGACGTATATTGCCTACTGATTCAGGATTGGCTACCAGGCTTGTAGTCTGGTGTACCTCTGGTGTTGGTTTGGATCATGCCCGTAGATTGACTTAAATGACTATGTTTCAATATGGGTATCGGTCTGATTGGTACTACCATTGGGCTTTGGATTGAAATGTTGGACAACTCTGGTAGTGTTGAGGACTTCGTTGGATCACACGTTGTACCTGGATAAAGTATGTTAAGCTATAGCTACCTCATAGCGAGATGGAAGGGAGCGAGTTGACTAACTGTGAGAGTCAATGTCAGTTGATTATGTGAGTACAGTGCCGGTAGTGTTACAAGAGGTGTAAGCTGAACAACTGTTGGTATTCAAATTCGTATATTCTAGTTTCTGAGTGCTCCCAAGTGGAGTTTGACTGGTGGTGCAACTAGTTGAGGATCACGTCAGGACGCCATAGCTTAGCTACTGCTCAAGACATGAAGAATATCAAGATATGATTGACTCCACTGTATTGGAGTGTGTGTCTGAGAACGCTTTGATTGAATCTGTGAGCTTTGAAGAATACTTTAGAGGTCTATGGTGACAGTAAGAGTCTCACCCTCAACGATGACTCAAGATCACCCACAGTTACAGCTGTCACTAAGAAAGCTTTCGCAGTTCAGACATAGTCAGGATCCCTCATTACAAAGAAATAATGACCATGAAACGAGTCCTCAAGCCTCCGATTGAGCGTCATGTCAGTTTACACTGGAACTTCTTTTCACACTTATCCACACTACCGATACGTATTTTCTTGACTTGTTTGTTGAATGGTAAAAATGAGAAGCTACAAAGTCATCTGCTTACCCAGATCATTTAGGTTGTAGCCAGCTTTGTCTCCTTCTGGGTACCGGTATTCAGGTCTCTCATTACATCACCACCTTACCCAACTTAACAACATCATAGACTGGGCTAATCTAGAGAAATAGTCAAACAAAATACTTCTTTCGACACCCCAAAACTAGAAGTAAACCACCTAACTCTTCTACCTTCTAAAAACGCCATATTTTCCGCCGGATTAGTCATCAGATGTCACGTTGCAGTGGCCACATTTTCTCTCTTCAAAAAAACCTGCCTTCGTGGCCAAGTGGTAAGGCGCAGCACTAGTAATGCTGAGATCATCAGTTCAAATCTGGTCGAAGGCAATTTCTTTTTTCTTGGAATAGTGGTACTTTTTTGTCACCGAAGAAGAGGGCATGGCTGGCTAGCTCGTAATATTTTGGTGGCAATTTTTCTCCACCTTTTAGCGTCCTTTTGTCACTGTTAGAATTGAGATTACAGTCTCACTTTATTAGTCTAATTAGGCGTCCGTACTATCACCGTTCACGGCTAACATGAAAAATGAACTTAAACGCATAACACGAAAGCATTCTCCTATATTCAACACGCAATGACGGCATCAATAAGAACCCCATAATATCAAAATTCCAGCCATATACAGAGCTCTCGTCGCATTTTAAATTAGTATTAAAGAGGGTACATTTGTGGTATGAATTGGGCCAGTGCTCGGGCTTCAAAGATTGTTGAACTAACTGACTTCACGCGAGGCCAAGTGACCTACACATTGAACACGGAAGATACACGGATTGATGGCAAGACATCGCCAAAAACCGGTCACTGTTCGATTTATTCAGACCATGCGAGAGCAAAAATGAAAAGACATCTTACCCAACATCCCCAAGACACCCTTGAGCAGCACCGAGAGGCGCGGGGGTCGAAATGAGTAACTCCACCATTAAGCGACTTGCGCAGGATGAAGGACTCTCAGGATGGCGGGAAAAAAGGCGCCATGAGCTCTAGGATGATCATGCTACCCAGCGACTAACTTGGTGCAAAAAAAGAATTGATTGCGACGTCGATACATGGAAATCTGTTTTGTGGAGTGAACCCTATCGAGCATGCATGGAAGAGGCTGAAAGATGACACAGCAAAAAAGTTCCCAGATATATGGAAATCACGTGGAAGTTCGAAGGCTGATAGAGAAGCGTTCGAAGATGCCCTGGAACAAATTTGGAAAGAAACCCCTGACGAGTTCTTCGAGGCTCTTGTCCAGAGTATGCCTAGTCGGATTAAAGCATGCATCAAAGCTAAGGGATGGCACACAGGGCACTAGACGATTTAGAGTGAATCTGAAGAGTTCATTTTGTAGGGAAGACACAGGGGAACAACATCGTATGTTTTTTATTTAAACAGATACAGCAGGTGTGTAGTCCTCGTCATTTCAATCCCCAAAAAAAATTCGAAAATAAAGTTCAAATGGGGCGTAACAGTTAGCCGCGGTCTAGTACGGTATGAGCAAACCCTTTGTGAGAGATACCAAAGAGGAATGTCAAAGGATATGTGAAGTGCGATTCAGTCATTGAGAGCAAGCGAATTGAATCATGGGAGTGTTTCTTTGTGCGATACGAGTACAAGTATTGATAATTACCACAGCACGCGTTCAAGACATACCACCCCTACCTCTAAGACTATCTGCTGTAGACTCAAGCTAAGACAAGGTGGCGAGTGATGATAAACCAAATAAGGCGTGGATTGGAAGTGTTATAGGCTGAATGAGGCTATGATTACAGTGTGAAAAAGTGCTACTTGTAACACGTCTAAACGTACACACCACCATTGTAGGAGGGTTACTAATCTTACAATCATGATCCTACCAAGTTCCTGATGTGTAGCAGAACGTGCATAAAACTACAAATCGACTCACAAGAAGAATAGCACAAGTACAAACACAGCACCTTTTTTTTATTCATACTTGTATGTTTACCCCCAATTCATGTTCATAATCCCATTCCACTTGTCATTGTTCTTATAGTGTTCATGCAAGTCGTGCATAAATCGTACATAATGAAGAAAAGCCTCTGATCTCATCTTGCACGCCTCACCATGGGAATCAGGGGATTAACGGGCGTTGT
Organism: Yarrowia keelungensis; assembly: GCA_001600195.1. NCBI lineage: Eukaryota > Fungi > Ascomycota > Dipodascomycetes > Dipodascales > Yarrowia > Yarrowia keelungensis. The sequence continues at coordinate 1,074,710 of BCJD01000007.1, read as the reverse complement.
GCGCGGTCTGATGGCCAGCAAGCCGCCGTCCGCGTTTGCCAACGGCACCATGTTCATCGACGGACATTCCATGGCTCACACTGTTGCTAGACTGGGCAATGATGGAGCTCGTTATGATTGTCGAGGAGTGTCTCTAACCATGGAAATGGTCATGAGAGAGTGGCTACAGAGTGGCTGGAACATTGAGATGGTGCTTTTCGACGGTCTGACGCCGATCAGCAAGTTTGGCGAGATTCGGCGCAGAACCAGAGAAAGGATCAGGGGTGCAGTGGTAGCTACCGGTCTGGAGACGGCCTCAGGCGCGGCTTCTGTTTGTTACACGACTTTGAGAGATAGATTTCCTCAAGTGAATGTCAAGATTGCTCCTGGCGAAACTGACGATATTCTGGCAGCCATGGTGTGGAACTATGCTGTCACGCATCTCGATACCCCGACTTATCTGCTCACAGCCGACTCTGACTTTTTCGCGTTTGACTTCCCTGAAAACGTGACAGTCGTGGACTCCAGAGATACGGGTAGAGCGAATATGAGTTATTTGGAGGTGACCAAGCGGATTGTGAGGAAGCACAAAATGAGTCCTACAGCCTTGGCATGGCTGGTCAAAAATAGAGCACCTATCAGTCCAGAGGTCATGTCCAATCCCCGTTATCTCGATTATGCTGCCAAAAAGATGCAGATTCTGCAACAGCATCATATTGCCACTCACGAGGACTACGTTAAAGACGACACGATGATGCATGCTTACAAAATTCTGGGAAACGATGCAGATCCAGGTGCCCATCGAGTCGTCAACTCTCTGGTAGCCTCAGACCAGCTGTACATGTTCAACCCGATCATGTGTGAACCTGAGGTTGCTGAGAACTCGTTTGATGCTGGACGACGATGGAGATCGCTGGCGTACGAGGTGATTGCCCAGAAACAGGGCTCTAAAGAAAAACAGCTGCATCTCTTGGAATTTGGACGAGAAGGGAGAGATATGGGTGAGAGAAAGATTCCCGTTTCTGACGGAAGTCGTGAACAGAACGATGCTTTGGAGGAGTACAAGTACGGGTCCAAGGAGGCTCTGGAGAAGGAAGTCGCGTCGTGGAAGACGAAAGAGGCCCTTGCTGCAGCCATCTGGAAAGAAACGGCTCTAACTACACCCAGTGGAGAGGGTCTGTTGCGGTACAGCCAGGAAATCGCCGAGCATTCGGCCAGAAAGTATCTCAGAGAAACCCTCGACTCGATAGTAGAACCGAGGGGGAGAAAGCACATCGGTTACCGGACTAGAGGCAAGAAGATGACTCCCACGTCCCTGCGAATCTACAACAAGTTTCTGGCCTGTGTCATGTCTCTGAGACTGCTGGAGAGTGCGGGATACAGGCTGCCCATCACGGTAAAACTGACGCACATGGATGGCGCTAGATGGAGACAGGTGGTGCTCGAAACGACCTCGCCTAATCATAAGAAGATAGAGGTGAGAAAGAAGATTGAAAAGAAGGTCGAAAAGAAGAGCGATCTGAAGAGCGATGTGAAGAAGAGCGAAGCGAAGAGCGAATCGAAGAACGAGCCGAAGAAGAGTGCAGACCCCGCAGATGTGGGAGATATGGTAGACATGCTGGAGGATCTGAACATCAAATCCCAACCTCGACCTAATTAGAATATAGAATAATATGGCATGATACTATGGACTCGATGTAGATGGATAAAGTACATCTGGCGACGTACAATGAGGACTGAATATCATCCTCACGCTTTTTACTAGCGGATTTAACCTCTTTGTCTCAACCCTGACTAACCCTCAGTACCAAATCTTGAGAACACCAGAACAGCACATTGCAGACATGCCACAGCCACAAGACCTTTACCATTGTATTCTCCAGTGTCTGTTAAACATTGCCATGCTATTCCCTTTTGTACTAATTCTCTCTAACACCTTCTTTTTTGCCAAAATAAACTCCGCACACGTGACTTTCTAGGCCGCTTAAAACAGCCCAAACACCTTCCGAAACTCATGGTTGCGGCCATATCCTGGTGAAAATACGGCTTCCCGTCCGATCAGCCATAGTCAAGCACCAGAGAGCCTAGTTAGTATTGTAGTGGGAGACCATACGAGAATCCTGGGTGCTGCAATCTTTTTCCTCAGCTCACGAGCGTAGCGAGTGGGCTGTCTTTTTGGAATTAATGGTTATTGCCGTACCTAACCTACGCTCGTGAGCTGTCTTTTTGGAATCAATACTTCTTGCCTTACCTAACCTAGAACTGACTATCTTCTTGCTCCTACACCTTTGAAGTGTCCATATTCTCGTTTCTGGCTTCCTCTTCCTACACTTCACCTCACTCCTTGTCACTGTCTATACTTCTATAACTATGTACTACTCCTTATGCTCCTTTTCCCACTGAACTCCCACATACTCCTCTGCGTAGCCGACGTTGTTGTCGTCCAATTCAGGCAGTGTATCTTCGGGATCCACACACACCATGATGGTTCCCCACTCCATGCCGTTAATAATATCGTCCGACACCTGGGAGATGGCGTTGGGCATGACCTGGAACTCGAACGCCTTCTTGTCGGACTTGAGCAGCTCGCCCACCTCCTTGGACACCTCATCCTCTGCGTAGTACAGCGGCTGGCCCTTGAACTCGTACCGCACCACCTGCTCGGGGTTGTGTTCGACAATGTCGCTGAACCGGTGGAAGTGCTTGTCCACGTTGACGAGCTTCTCGTACTCCTTGTCGATGACGGCCTCGGCGGTTTCGTCTGTGGTTTCTCCGTCGTCAGCCTCGACCTCGATCTTGGTGCCCTGGGGCAGCTCTCTCTGCGACTCGGGAGTCAGATACTCCTGCTCCGTGTATAAATAGTGTCCGTGCTGGAACTTGGGGCAGCTCACGTCCCGCTTGTAGCCCAGTTCCGCCAGTTGTGTCTTTTGCAGTGAGGAGATGAGTTCATCTGTGGGCGAAGATGGAGTTTCCACATCCTTGGAATCCTCGTCAATCTTCTCCACCTCCTTCTGTGCACTCTCCTCGGCCTTCTTGGCAAACGGATTCTCGCTTTTGGCAAAGGGATTGTCTCCTTTAGTAGCGAAAGGATTACCACTGGCAAAAGGATTACCCCCCTTGTCTCCTCCAACCAAACTGCTGCCAATGTTGCTCATGGCCTCCTTCTTCTTAGCCCGGGCCTCCTCCTTCTCCCGCTGCTGCTGCTCCTCAATCTTCTTGAGCTCAGCATCCCGTTTCTTCTCCCGAACCTCCCGTTCAGGGTCTCGTCGGATCGATCGCAGAGCACGCACCGATCCGGCCTTTCTACGGCACCCAGGCTCCGGACACGCAAACACGTACATGACCCGGTCGTAGTACTTGTCGTCCAGCGTCGAGTACGCCTGCAGAAGCATGGGCATCTGTTTGTGGCAGTTGAGACACTTCATGAGCTCGGCAGAGGCTGGCGACTCGGGATGCAACCAGATGGGTTGGCCACCGAGCCGGGTATCCAGCGGAGAAGCCGGAATCTCGTCCGAGTCGGGCTCGTCGACGAACCCGAGGTACGTGCTGGTCTCGTAATCGCTGTCGAATTCAAAATCGCTATCGCTGTCCATGTGTATAGGTGGTGGGTTGAATAGTTGCGAAATCTAATGCTGAAATATTTTTATAAGCTCGGACTGCATGAGGAGGTGGAGGAGGTGGCGACCTGAGGCAGTGTAGGTTGGCCAGATGAGCTCCAATGTGGTTCAAACTTGGTACTTATGCTTAGTCAGTTGTAATAAACGTGCTGTCAAAATTTTGACCCATTTGGCGCCCTCCATCACCACCTTTGACTGCCCTGTTGTGCTGCTTATCATTACAGTCTACTGATTAGACTCAAGATAGCTGTAATGTGGAGGCATAGACATGGTGAACATGTTCCTCCTTATATTGTACTGTAAGTGCAAGTGAATATGGAGAAGTCATGTCGTTTTGCTGGCGGTTTCAGTCCTTTTGATTCGCTTTTTCTCGTTTTCTCAAAATCCATCTCTCAAGTCTGTCTATACTCATCCGGTTTATCCAATACAGAAGAGCTCCATCAAGGGTGCAAGAATAGGCACTGTGAAAAATGAAAAATCGCTGGAAAACCGACTTTGAACTCTCACGACAATCAATCAGCCCACACGGACTACAAGTACTTGTACCTCTCATACTCCTGAAGCTTACTTGTACTTGTATGTACTTCTCTATACCGTTACTCACCTTCTTGCTCCTACAAGTACTGTACAGGTACAAGTATCTCTCAGCTACACACTACCACCCTCCAACTCCCCAATAGCCCCCTCCTTCTCACTGTATCATACGATGTTACTATAAATAATGCAATAAATAATCCTCCCCACTCGCTACTGGAACCTCACGGCCAGTCGGAACCTCACCCTTCTATCACTGCCGGTGCTTTGGGACCGGCTTCGTCGCATACTGCTCTCGGGCTCGGACTGCGACCCGACCGACTGCCGCCGCGACGAAAACGGCAGCGAGTTGGACCGTCGGAGAGCCACTTCGCCCGACTGCTCGGGAAAGGCCACGTCGGGTTCGGGGTCCGAGGCGTATGCGGCCCTATCGCGAACCCCAGACCCACGTGACCGCCCTCTTCTACCCCCTCCTTCTTCCAGACACTCCAGCGAGCGGCTCCTTCTTCGGTTGTAGTCTCGTCTCTCGTAGTCTATCGAGGATGCTGGAGAGGCAGGGTACTCGTAGGGAGAGGGCGACCGTGTGAACGGAATCACAAGTGTGTCTTCTATAGGCAGCACTTGGGGCGACTCCGGCGACTCTCCGGGCTCAGACGAAGACTGAGAGTCGGCTGCATCTGCTGCAAAAGACACGGATCCGAAAGAAACGTGCCCAGAGGGGGAAGAGTCAGACGGAAGGGACCGATTCGAGTCGCTATCGATGGAAGCGCCGCTGTGAAACTCACTTACCCGCTCTTCAGGCGATACTGCAGCGCCTACCGTGTTGATCACCGAGGGAAACTCGAAATGGACCGTTTGACGGGCAGCAGCAGCAGCAGCGGTGTCTGCAATCTGCTGACTCAGCAAAGGCACCGTTTCGGCCACGGGAGCAGGCGCGTCTGTGCGCACGACTCGCGGAGAGGTCAGGTCGCCCAGATGCGCGTCTGGAGGGAGATCCATGAACGACTGGTGACTACTCGGGAGCGTGCTTGAGACAGGTCCATAGTGGGAGTCAGCCGGGGCCTCAAAGTCGTCTCGCATGCGTCTCTCTGTTTCCAGACGTTCAAAGTCGGCTTCCAGGCGGGCCAGACGCGACTGTGAGGGACTGCTGGCGACACTAGGTGTGTTTCTTTCGAGCGGCGTGGTGGCTCTCGAGTCCGACACATGGGTCGTATGAGCGCCCAGATCGCTGCCCTGCTGCTCCTCGCTGCCCGAGCGGCTCAGGTAAGCAGCTTCCTGGGCGCTTACCATGCCCTGTCTGTACATATCGGCCACCTCGGCTGACAATGTCCCTCCCGGCACAAATTCCGAGAGTTCCGACATGAGGTGGGTTTCTGATATTTGCGGTGGAGGCGGGGACCTCACGTTGATCCTTCGTAACAGCTCGGCTGCCGTGGATCGGTTGTTTGTGTCGATTTCCGAGTCGAGTTCTCGGGAGCTGGTGGAACTCACTCTGAAAGCGTTTCTTCTTCTCAGTGGTAACGTCAGCAGCGTTCTTCGTCGCGGTCTGTGGGGCAGATACCGCGCTCGGTGTGGTGCCTCCTCGGCCATGTCCACCACGTGTTCCTCCTCGTCTTCCTCGTTATCCCACAGTCGCCATGGTTGCAGCACTGACGCCGGAACCATGGGGTTGTCTCCTGACGTCTGGGCGGTCGTGGTGGCCCGGGTAAACGACTGCAGAGACGCCGCAAACGGCCGGGTCTCGTCCTCCTCGCTGGTTTCGCTGTCGCTGCTCAAATCGGCCGCCCACAAGGCGAGTCTGGGAGCGGAAGGTACGGGGGCCGTGGACGAGGACGCTACGTCGTCTTTGAAGGGCACGTCGTCGGCATCGGACACTTCGAGGCCCGTTTCGCCGTCCAGCCGCCGCCGTTTGCGCTCAGGACCGTCGAGAGCACAGATAGGAAGCCCCATTAGTGTAGTGTCAAGAGTGGTGACAATGTGATGTGAGATGGTGATGTGAGATGGTGATGCGTGCAGAGTTAACTTAGAAGTTGGGAGAGAGGGGGGAGCACGGTAGAAGAGGGAGGAGTGAAGATATAGGAAATCTGAAGACGCAGAAGTTCTTAAAAAGACGTTTTTAGTAGGGGGACGTTTTTTCCGCGTCTCAATACACCGCTTTATGCTCGTTTGAACGGCCCTTCTCAACTACCCCAAAGTGTAATTACACTGTAAATTATGGGTATGGTGGCTGGAAGGCAAGAAAAAGAGAATACCAAAGGGGGAGTATTGCTGGTGGAGGGGGAGGAAAAAAAAGACAAAATTCTCAGATTTTTTTTCTTCTCAAAAACTGCTCCAGTTCCCCCTCTCTCCCCTATTCCCCAACCCCTATCGATCTACACTGCAACCCACCAAACGCTTTCAGACAGAGCCCATTGTCAGCGCAGAATACGAAGAGCCATGTGCAGAGATATGCAAGGGTAATGTGGGGATGATGGAGCGTCTTGGAAAATGGAGAAAGTGGGAAAATTGGAGAAAAATAGAGAAATTTGGTTATGTGATTAGATGACGCTTCTTGTTACTGCCTCAAATTTACAGCACTCTACTGTCACATTTGCAAGAGCTGTGATGTTCTCCTTTGGTGAGTTCAATGTATGGCTAATTTTCAAGTGTATGGCTTTTAATGTCATATAACGCTGATATGCAGCTATAGAAAGTGACATTGGCTACTAGAAACTGTGATTCATAACAGGTGTTTTTGCCTACCTCCAAAGTGGACTGTAGGTGCTGCTAGGTGTATCAGTAAGCAAGAGATGTGTATCTACTTTGCGGAAGATGCAGAGGAGATACAGAGATGAGAGCAGTTTAGTTGGACTATTATCACCAGAAGTATCACTTCTATATAAATTTTGTGAAAGCTCATGTCAAAAATACTATGTAATAACACTTCTTCATATTAGGCCAAGGGTGAACTATACGAAGGCTACTGGTGTAACTAAGGCTACATGGACTATTGGACAACCTACTGGTTCTTCGTCTACACTTCTACTTGTACACAGTCTACATCTACTTGTCACTCTAGAAACAATATATTAAACAACGTGAATCGATCACAGTTAGTCAACCTCTTAGATGAGCATAGCGACGGCGCCGACGAGAACGGCACCGAGAGAAGCGCCGACGACAGCGGCACCGTTAGCCTGACCAGAGGAGACGGTGGCGGAAGCCGAGGGAGCGGCGGAGGCGGTGATAGAAGGAGAGACGACGGTGGAGTTGCCACCGGCAGTGGAGTTGTTGTTGACGGCCTTGTTCTCGAAGAAGGTGGCAGCCGATCCGGTTCCGTTCACATCGGAGGAGTCGGCAAAGACCTCAAGCAGAGCAGGCAGAATTCGGGCTCCTCCAGCGCCGGTAGCGTTGAGCTGGGGCACGCCGACACCAAGAGACTTGTCGGAGAAGAAGCCGGGAGCAGAGAAGTTGTTGTACTGGTTGGTGGTGTCGAAGTCGTGGACGGGGATGTTGAGGTCGTCGGCGATGAACTTGAACACGTTGGCGTCAACGTCTCCTCGGCCAAGATGGGGGAGGTCCCAGTTAGCTTCACAAGTGGCAATGTTGGAGTAGTGGTTGTAGTAGGTGTCATCGGTGGTGCCCTTGAGGTGCTCGGGAACAGCGCCTCCAAGCAGAATGGCCAGAATGGTGTTCTTCTTGGAGTAGGTGTCGTTCTCGTCAAAGGTCAGGATGATGAGGTTGTTCTCCATGAACTCCTTGTTGTTGAGCAGAGGCTCGAGGAAGCCCCGGGTCCACTTGCCGGCAAACTCAACGTCGGTGTCGTGGGCATCGTTGGTCATGTTGGGGGTGATGAAGGCCCACTGGGGGAGGGCGTTGGAGGCCACGTCCTTCTCAAACTCGGTGAAGTTCTTGATGTTGGCCAGACGGTTGGGGTAGTTGGTCACGGTCTCGAAGAAGACCAGGGGGTTGTGCTTTCGCACGTAGGCGTCGGCGTAGTCGGACTGACGCGAGTAGTTGTAGCCGGTGAAGCCGGTGAAGGGCTGGTCCTCCTGGTACTCTCCCCAGGAGATGTTCTTGGTCTCGAGCAGATCAGCAACGGTAGGCACGGACTCGGGGAGAAGTCGGTACGAGTTGTCGTAGGAGCCAAAGTAGGAGCCGCCAACAACAGCCACGTAGTTGGGCGAAGAGGGATGGGTCTGGGCCCAGTAGTTGGTCAGAGTGATGCCCTGGGACATGAAGAACTTCATGTCCTCCTGCTCGTAGGCCTTGTCGTAGTCGGTGTTCTCCAGCCAGATCTGGTAGTACTTGTCAAAGGCCTTGCCGGGCACGGTCTTCTTGCCGGCGTACGAGTTGGTAGGGGCCTTGGCGGCATCGGCAACAATGGTGGCCAGAGGAGGATCGTACTTGGAGAAGGTGGGCTTGTTGCCGTAGAGAGCCTGGGTATCCAGGGAAGGAGACTGGGCGGAGACCAGCGTGGTCAGAGCGGCAATAACGAGTGTGAGCTGCATTGGGACGGTTAAGGGGCTTTAGTCTGGGTATCTACGTCTGGGTATCTCATGTTTATATATGGTTAAGAGGGGGGTATCGTCTTTGGGTGAACGTTTCACTTGTCATCTAAGGCTCGAACTGGGGCACGTTTCGTGTAATTGCAACGAGCTCATTGGCCACTCCCCAGTTATTCACCATATAACCCTTCTTGGCGGTCTTAGTTTGTAAAGGTATAAGTTGGAGTTTGAAGATGGGAGAAAGTTGGCACTCACTCCACAGTAAGATTAAAAGTTGGGAGAAGCAGGAACAGATGAGGCTGAGAAGGGCGTGAGCTTCAGGTGTAGGAATTGTCGTTTAGTTGTCGAAAATGACTGCTTTTCGGCTACTTTTCCACCACTTTCACCCCACTCTCGCTTACACTCACAAAGTCGCATCTTCGTCTGCCATGCATTGTCCAATACCGAGAGACTTGGCAGGACACGTTTTTCTTGGCGGCGGATTTCAAGGCAAGCCAGAAACGTGGGAAATAATGCGGTTAAGTGAAGAGACAAGCGAAAGAAGCGGTTAGGCGAAACAACGAGAACCACGCAAGCGAAAACAACGACAAACACGCGGCGCGATGTTTCACATTGAGAATTTGAATGAGATACTGTACAGTAGATAGAGCGTGAACAGAGCGTGAACGTGAACAGAACAGGAACATACCTACTTTTAACAGACTGACAGAACAGTTTGAACTGAGCTATAGCTGTAGCATAAGAGCTCAGGTCATCATAATGGAACCAGACTTCTAAATCTACAGCACATCACGCACGGCTCTCATTAAGTCTATCGATGCACCCCTTTAGGACGTTCACCGACGGGGTTTGAACTTTGACAAGAGGGGAGAGTTATTACGGGGGTTATGGCACCTGCCAGACGAATGGGGTGGTAGAGAGGCCTGAAGAGGCATACGTATTCGACGTCACGTCTAAACAGAGCTCAGAGTTTCACCTGTTTAATCATGACCTCTCCGTCTCAAACTCGTCTACTAACACTTCTCATTTTGACTCCTTTCTCCTGTCTTGGTTTGGCTCGTATTCGACAAAGTTGCGATGGTCTGCGGAGAAGAGTCTAGACAAGGCAATGTCACAAGCCAAGCTATAGAGTGTCAAGAGCTACCAAGAAGCTATCAACGGGCTAGACACGTGGGGTGAATGTGACACACAAGAATGGAATTCGGTAAACACGTCTGTACAGTCAACAGAGCTCGAGTTGTACGTCATGATTCAAATTAGGATCAAGCCACTAACCCTATGCTGTCTCAGGATGTATATCCAAAGATCCACCGATAAGTGATCGTCATCGGAGTTTGAAATATGCCGAAGCGGAAGAATAGTGCGACTGCCGTTCCGATACGCAGATTTATCAACAGTTATAGTGGGCAGGCTCTGAAAGAAACACAAATCTCTCTCCAAGCACTATGATATGCACATCAACTTTCTCCAAACTTCATACATTTCATACAGCCAAGACGTCAGGTCCGCTAGCGCCTTCTGGGTGGATCTTTTGCGCCCAGAGCTAAGAGGCGGAAAGGTACAAGCGTCTGTACAGGGCTGCCTCGAGGCTGTAAAGTGGGCAGAAACAGGAAGATGGTGGAGGGAAAAGTCTAAGTACCTGGTCAACTAAGGCAGTCAAGTGAGTCTAACTAAGCCGGTGGAATGCTTAGTAAGCAAACATGGGGTCGAACTTCTGTCAACAAACTCAATCACTAATCGTCAACTATTAAGTTTCCGAATAGTTAAGAGAATTTCGTTAAGTTACGCTTGGTGCAAATTTGCAGGAATATAGGAATGTCGAAGGAGCCCAGTTACAACATCAAACTTCTGTGTATAGCGTTGACGTCGTATGAGGTGGCCTCTCACTTTACTCTCGCCTTCTTTTCCCCTCCAGTTACCCATTTTGTGGGCAGTGCAGTGAATAGAAGGCTTACGAATGTGAGGAAAAAGACTTGGATCGAGGATGCAGAGGGTTATATAGAAGGGGGATGAAGGCAGGGTAACAGGTGTAGAATAGGGACTGCATTAGGGTTACGGAAGTTGTGGGTTCGATTTTGAGAGGGGTCATAATTAATTGACATTTAATAAAAGTCACAGTAGGATGAAAAAGAGCATATGATTGTACTGAGACAAGCTTCCTTAAAATGATGATATAGCTCACATTAGTGTTGAACTTCTCTATGGGCTCAACATGTGCCATCTTTTTGGCTGCTTACATAAGCACATGTATCCTATCACAGGGCACAAAAAGGACAGAAATACCTCCAAAAATGAGGCAAAAAGATACTCCGCAACGGAGAATTGAACTCCGGTCCCCCGCGTGCTGAACAGATGTTCTGACAGGCGGAAATTCTAGCCACTAAACTATTGCGGATTGATGGTCGAAAGAGTGGAGAGTCAATATAATCCGAGGTTTGGCTTGGTGATCCGCGGTGTTTGAGCAAAATAGCGGTACAGTCGCAATGAAAAGCTCATAATCAGTATATCTGAGAAGTTTCAGCTTGATCGGACTACTATTGAAGCTGTGAGGTGCTGTTGAACATTTTGCCCACGGAGATGCTTGTGAAGTCTATAAAGAGCGGAGAATGAGTCAAATTAAAGATCGGAGTTGACACAAGTATAGAAAAGCATCCAAAGCATCATTTGAAACCGTAATCCCATCAATTGAGTGAAAATTGAGACTTCTGGAGTGTTGCGTTATGGAAAAAGTGTCTATTCAACTATATACATGACCATGGTGAACTGTAACAATTGAAGGAACTCAAACACAATGAAGGATCATGAGATAACACCTTCATTCTTCTACATGCTCTCTCATATATCAATTTACAATTCTCTACAAGTAGCCAATCGCCACTTCCATCTTATCATCTCATTCATTCATTTATCGTATCCTGCCTTCTAGTTTCCAATTGCGTCTATTTGTCCAGCTTGAGTCCGTCCAGCTTGTCGAGCTCCTTCTCGGTCTTGGTCATCTTGAGGTTGGTGAGGGGTTTGAGACCGGGAGAAGCCGAGGGAGAGGTCTCCATTGAGGAGGCGGCCGATCGCACGAGCTCGGCGTCGTCAGACGCGCCGTACTTGAGATCGTGGTGTCGGTTGCCCTTGACGTATTTCCGCAGTTCTCGTCGAATGTCGTTGAAGTCGTCGTAAGGGATGTAGGGGATTTTGTTAGTAACACAGTACTGCTCGAGCTTGAGGCCTCGTCGGGCAAAGAGCACGTCCGAGTGCTTGGCAGCGGGGAGATCGGACACACCGTCTCCGATGAAGATGATGATGGGGTTCACCTCCTCGGTGGCGTCCTTGAACTCCTGCAGCGACACGGACTTGTCGTGGCCCAGATCGCTGTCGGGGTGTCTCCACAGAGGCGTCCACTTGGAGCCATCGGCCGCAATGATGGCGTCGTTGGACACAATGTTGATTTCGGCGGACTTTTCCTTGCCTATGCTTTCGTCCAGCGCCACTCGCAGCAGCGGTCTGATGCCGGCAGAGATGACCGAAAACGGAATGTGATGTCGCTGCACGTACTTGAGAAACTCCGGGAAGCCGGGGTCCATGGTCAGCTCCTTTTCCAGCTGCTTGAAGCCCTGCTCGAGGGTCACGTCCTTGAGCGAGCCCCACAGCAGCTCCGAGGCGCCCTTGAAGGTCCGTTCGCCCGTGAAGATGGACTCGTCGAGCTCGGCTCGTCGTTCAGGACCACAGCCAAACTTGTCAAACAGCACGTGGCCCGTGTCCTGGAGAAAGATGGTGCCATCGAAGTCGGAGAAGATGGCCAGAGGCCGCTGCTCGGGGATGTGGGCGTTTTCAATCTTGTCTGAGAGAGACATGTGTGAGTGTGTGGGGGTGTGAGTGTAAACAACTACAAGTACGGTGGGAATCGCGACCTTAAATATCCTTTCCCCTTTGCCCCGACGATGAAGGTGTGTCTATGGAATAGAGTTGGCAGACCGCAACCAGCAACGTCTGAGCTGTCTCTACCTCTGAGCGGTGAACAAAGTTGTTCCGGAGGGGAGGGCAAAGATGGGGAATAGGGCGGCCTTATATAGACGGGGCGATGGGTTTGTGTAACCAAGTTTGACGTCAGCTGACTGATTCACAGACAGGATTTCTCGCTGTCCCTTTTCCCTCTCACCATTCTAACGCATGACGTAATGAGCAATACCAGAGCAACTGGACCACCCGGAACTGCAGCTAAGGACCCAACAGAGTTTATAGTCTGTGAGTTTAATGGAGAATGATAGAGAATTAACAAGAAGTGGTAGTGATGACAATGAGAGAAGAGATGAGGAGAGTGGTTTGAACGTGTAATTGAGCTCTAACAGCTGAATTAATCACTAATTACCCATATTTGGTCTGTATGATCCCCCTCACTTGTTCCCTTCTCCCCTCTCTTAAGCTCATGTAACATTCGTAAGAATTGACAAATTGTCCGAGATCGAAATGTGCGAAATACTCACTCGGCTATGACGTAGCCGGACCTGACACACTCGCATATTGAGGTACAGGTGTCGCTTGCGCATGTCATTTCGCGCTACTTGTTCGCTGTACTTGTGAGCATTCATTGTCCGACTTTGGCAAAGGTAAATGAGGCGTGCGAGGAATATGTGGATTTTTTGGGTGGATAATGAAGCTAGAGCAAATCTAAGACTACCTCCAGAACCGCCTCAGTCAGGGCTACATTTTGATACATGCAAACGCCATGCAGCTCCCTCCACTTCTTCTGGAACCCTCCACGCCGCCTGTATCGTATCTCGCAACCTACAGGTGCTACACGCAACTTTTCTACACGACGCTCCTAAAGCCAAAGCCGTGAAACATGGCATGCTACGACTGGAAATTAAACTGTGATTGTCTGGTAGTCGGTGTACGTATCTTTGTCTCTGTACACCTCGGTGAGTAGCAGCTATCAGACAAAGAAACCAACGTTTTGTGTCTCGGGTCATTTCCGACCCTAGGCCGGACCGTGGAGTTTTAGAAACAGGAGAGGTTTCGTAGTCTGGTGACAATGTCGATCGTTTGCTGTGACACAAAACCGCGTGGGGAGTATACATGCGTGTGTTTCCGCTGTCAGATTTCTTCTTCTTTTTCATTGGGAGAATAGGAAGGGTCCTACTTGCGCTTGTAGGGGGGGCTTTTCTGCCTTTTTTCCCGCGTGCTGCCCCACACGACCCTGCTGAGGTGTCTCTTCCTCATCAAACTTCGCCCTACTATCCAGGGATCGGCAAACCTTGTCGCGGGATACGAGAGCGGAGGCGGGAGATACTACATTACAGACGCCGACAGGGGAATGGTGGGTGAGGAGGTGAGAGAATCTGGCATCTTCAGTCTCGTGTTTCACATCACTGCTCTCTCCATCACTCCTCCCTTACCCTACCGTGACTTGGCGCTCAGGTTAAGGTTGACGGCTCAGGAGGGGAACGCAGACAATGATGCTAGAACTCTGGCAGTCTGATTGGTGGGTTAGATAAGGTAGATGGAGCTGTGAAGGTGGTGGTGGTTGTGTTAGAGGGTTGCAACAAGGTAGCGATATACGTATACTTGAATGAAGGCTTTGTTCAACTCCCAGTCCTCCGGTCTGGAACATCAAATGACGCTCAACAAGTCCTTAGTCTGCGCTATCGAGTGTCTACTTGTAGTGTGATATGATGTCATAACTTAGTGATCACGGGAACAATAGTCCGATATGAGATTATTGTTACTGCACCAAGAGATTACGTTAAGACGTTCGAGAAATACTACAGCCATGTAAACGTCATACCGAGGTTGAAGTCAACATTCCTCACCTTTACCTCCAGTATTATCACGTATAAACCCCTGAACGGTGTGGCATCGCTAGACTTGAGACACCTTTTGATATTATCGTCGGCCTACAGTGAGTTCTACAAGCTGATGTCTTGAAGTCAGATAGACTGCAAGTGCTGATCGAGAAGTGACAAGTTCAAACGAGATCAAACGTCTAAAGACCTCATTGACGTCACCAACACCATTAGCACCTTGAGGTCCCACTTTCATCCACCATTGTCTCAGGTGTATTATTAACCGATCTAACGATTACTTCTCGTGGCATGGGGTTTAATAAAGCACAGAGTAGGGCCAAAATAGCACGAAAGCAATATGAGCGTATAGATGAGTACTTTTCGTAAAAATATCTCGGTCCTAGCTTCAGTTGTGAGCTATTATTAGTGAGAGCCATGGGTGATCTAGAAGTCATCTCAAAGCCTCAGAAAAGGAGCTATACTGATATGAATAGTACTAAACGAATTGTTCCATCTCGAAGAATACGGCTGTCAACTTTTCATAAGATTTTCTTACCTAATTACAGCAGCAACAGTGATCTTTTCCGTATACAGCATACAGTAGTGCACTTTACAGCTTCGGCATTATCACGGCCAGAAGTATTGGTAGTATTAAAACGATTGCTAGGAAACATCAATCACAAGTCGCGAGAGATACAACAAAAACGCCTACAGTACATTGCCCACCTTCTCCGACATCATTATTCTTTCATTACTGCATATTAGGCTGTACTTCTTCTTCCGCTTCCGGTGCTATTATGTGAGGAGATTGAGTCGATGGACTGTCGTGTTTTCTCTCCTGACGAGTAGTCCTGCTGAGGACTGTGACGGTCCAAGTTGACCGCGTCAATCTCAGTGCTCTTGTCGTAAATATGGCCGAGTTTGCCGCTTCGGAACAGCGGATACTTGTCCAGCCAATCCCAAAAGTCTTCTCTGTCGGGAATGTAGAATCTGAGATCGATTCTGAACAAGAGAAAGAGAGCGTTGACTATACACTCGAGGGCTCCAAATGTGGCATAGAGAGTGTAGTTCTGAAACACTGGCGAGTTTCCCACCTGTCTGACCTTGAAAAACTCGTCTGTGAAGAGCGACACGGTTCTGCAGACTGTGATGGTTGTCAGAACACAGGAAGTGAAGCAAATCAAAAGCGCACACACTGTGGGGTTGTTATTCAGGTCACTAATGACTCTCACCGGGTTTCTTCGTTCAGAATCGACAAATCTGGCAAACAGAGTGTTATTGTTTGAAGCTCCATGTCTCTCATCCTCCTCAAGCGATCTCTTGGTGAACGTCTTGTATTTGGGCTTTTCAGGGTAGTTGAAGAGTCCGAAACTGGTGATCCAGAACGGCGACGTGGTCTGTCTGAGATTCTGAGCTCTCTTAGTCTTGAAACCAGGGAACTCATGACCAATAGAACCCACTGGAATAATGTAAGCAGCCAGAACCATGGCCAATCCTCCTAGTGCCCACAGAATGCAGATGATTCCCATGGCCTTGGCGACATTGCGGCACATTTGGTAGTGTTTCGGACCCATAAAGTACAAGTATGGCAGAGCTTGGCCTAGAATAGCGCCTACCACAACTCCAACGATCAGACAGTAGAAAACAGTCATGACGACATGGAACCAGGACGAGTTTCCGGTCTCCGGATGCCGTTTGGTGAACACTCGATGGCCGAGAACTGTGTTGCAGAAATTGAGGTAGAACGAAGTACCAATAGGCAGACACACGGAAAAGACAGCCACCAGGTACTGGATCGTATAACTGCTCCATTTCAAACGAAGACCGAAACCAATAGCACAGACGAGATTGTAGCAGGCGTTGCATCCCGTCAACAAAAACAAATGTCTGTGATACAGGTTGTACATGAAGATACAGCCGTTGCAAACACAGAAGATGCAGTGCAGGACAATGAAGAGAATGCAAGGAGCCCGGTCTTGTTGCGGGTTCGGAACTCCGCCAAAGATGGCCATTTGCGAGCCAATCACCATGTCAATCAGGTACTGGCCGATTCGAATGTCTCCCAGCAGATCAGTGACCATTTTCAGCAGAGGTCTAAGACCTGTGCCTGTGGCTGCTCCAGGAGGAATAGGCAAGGATGCCAGAATTCCAGTTTGATACGTGACTTCCGGGACGACCATGGATGAAGGGTGTGTGTTTTTTACACCTTCTTACCGCGTCCTCATATACCATCACCCATGTCTCGTGGTAGTGCACTAGTGGTTAGTGCAGTGAGGTGGGGTTTGCCATAGTCGGTTTATGAAGGATGTGGGAGGGTATAATGGGTAGGAAGACAAGCAGAATGAAGGGATCTGTGTTTGTGTTTCATTTGTGATCTTATTGTGTCTCTTCAAGTTGCCCATATTCTGTTCTGAACTGTGCTATACCTGCCCCTTGTACATGTTGGGCTAGAATAGTGTTAGTCAGGCGGATTAGAAGTACGCGGTACAAATAGGCCCTTTCTGGTGTAGCAAAATACACGTTTCCTGATTGGGTAGGAGGTGGTCAGGGTAGTGACTTAGACTACGAAAGCCTACAGAATCAGAACATCTTTCATTGAGATCTACAATTATCATGGCTTTCAGACTCCACCTTCACCCATCTCATGATCCATCCCACTTGGGGCCAGACTTTCACATCGTTAACAGCTCCCTTTGTGACTCGACACTAACCCCCGCTCTATACGACACTAACAAGACGCTAATGTGTAAACCAGGTGGGATGCATGATTGGAGTTGACAAATTTATTGAGAGGATAAATGTGTAAATATGCACAAATAGATAAGCATAAGTACTGTTGCTGAGAAGCAAATCTGCTGTACGATTACATACCAGTACTATGATGAGATATACACAGATACACATAAGAAGAACACTCTCAACTTACCCGCTAACCATACCCCACTTGTGGGGACTTCGAAAGGCTGTTCCAACGTCGTCTATAAAACAGCCAAAACTATTGACTACCTTTTCTAGCTTTGGTTCTGGACTTCTAGAAGAAATGGGTGAGAAGGAGGTGGTTCAAGAGAGTACTTACGAAAACTTCTTGAAGTGATATTTTGACATCTGGAGTTCACCATACCTCTTTTGAGGCACCAAAAAACGCCCAGCAACACCCCAATACGTTCACCACCTTCAACCTGCCCCATAAGGCAACTGGTGGTCACTTCTCTTAGCAATGAGAGGCACTAGCTAATTTGCCCCTCCCCCGCAGAGATGTGGAGAGATATTTTGGTGGGGTGGATAATGAGCGATAATGAGTGCGAATACAAGTTTTCACGTTTGTGGAGTGTCTATAGGTCTTTTTTTGTGTGGTGTTGGGATGTCGTATTGAGCAGTCTAGATGCATCTTTTGAACGACGTCAAAGCTGATCATTGAGTGGAAAACTACAAATGGCTGCTCTCTCCGGCCTTTTACTAATTAGTAGCAACGACTGAAACGGCAACTGGGGTAAGAATGTGATCAAGAGAGGTGTGAGGGTATTTTGTGGGATCTCATGGTCAACTAATTTTGTAAGTAGAAGCTAACAAAACTTTACCGAATTTGTTAGAAAACCACACCTCTCAAACTTAGACACGTTCTATCTGAACTTCCTCACGCCAAGGAACATTCGGCCTTATTAACTACATGCTTAAACCGCTCGTAGGCTTCTGGATCACTTGTCGTTTCAGACTGATCCACTTTTGATTTTCGTTGCTTTTGCAGTGGAACTTGGCAGAGGTTATTGCAAAAAAGGGGCGTCAATGAAGATGCGGAAGTTCGAGTCCTCATAACCTATGATGTTATTCAAGTGACCATCATCATAACCTGTACAACTACTCATAATCAATTACCAAGTACTCCGTACTTGTACCCTCGTCATAACCTCTGGGTAATGAAACTCAGACCCCGGGTAAGTTTGCACTGCCTCTTTCTCTGCGGATATCATGTTGAGAAGGTGCAGGGAGCAATTCAATGAGTTCAATGAGAGCATCGTACATACTGTAGATTAAGTGACTATTCTGCTTACTAATGACACGGTAACCGCACAGTATCACCAATTGTCATACGAGTACTCCAATCGTCCTATCCTCAATCACTCTACCCACCCTCGGACTCCTAATGTTAGACTTCCATTTCGTTTTTCTGGTTTCAAGTTAATAACGCGAGCGCGATGGGAGAATAGATAGGAGTACGATTAGGTGTAGGTGTACGGTGTCTACGTGGATAAACAGCATACAGAGCGCTTACCAACCTCACAAATATACGGTAGTCATCGGATATTATATTCCACAGTCTCCACTAACGCCAAGCCAGGGCTGAGTGTCGCAGATGCAGTTATTGCGTAAGTACGAAACCGGCTGCAGCTAGTGTGGGGGGGTACAAGTACAAATATTTGACGATGTATTTGAGAAGTTGGCGGTTTTTTTTGGAAATCGAGAAAATAAACGAAAAATCCGAGATGGCGGACTCCGAAAATCTCCTACTTGTACTTGTATTGCTGCAGCTTTGCTACCATCTTATCTGCAGCAACAATAATGTCCATCTCAGCGCTCTGTCTTGCACCTTGCCTTTTTGGGAGCCCAACTGCAGCAACAATAAACAGACTTTGAAGTTAGTGTGTGAATGGGAGGGGGATAGAAGTGATATATTTTTACGAGGAAAAGAGGTAGAGAAATTTTAAGACCACCATTGTAATCCCATCACGAAATTGAACAAAATTGTATCTCTTCCGAGGTGTTTCCTCCCCTCCCCACCAACTTTCCCCTCTTTGCACCGCCTCGGACTGACACCTGTCTGAGACCTATAGCTGTGTCCATAGCGGTCTCTAGGCTCTCCTCTCCGGCTAGCATCACTTGACCGGTTTAGATGCATTTTTAGACGCATTTCCAATACTGTAGCTCCAGGAGAGTATCTGCACTGCCTAAATCAGGGGTAAGGGATTTGGGGTGAATGGAGAAGCAGAAAGTCGCTGAAAATTGGAAAGTACGTAGATGGCGGTCGTCCGAGCGAGCTGACGAAAATTCAGCCCTAGAACTTCATTTTGTCACCCTCAAATTCGCTTCTCCCCCCCTCCCTCCACATGCCTAACGCGCGGGATATAAGCTTAATTCTAAGCGGGTTTTATTTGTGATATTATCTGCGATTGGATTTGAACCTCGACGACATTGACCATTGGGACCTAAACCTCTTCCTCTCTCTCCACACCAATGCCTTCCGAATCCACTCCTCTCATTGGCCGACGGCTGCAGCCCTCGGACCACACGTACGTGCAAAAGGTGCGAATCGTGCTTGGCTCGTCCTATGTCAACATTCTCCTCGTGTTTGTGCCCTTGGGTCTGATTTCCGGCATTCTGGGCTGGGGAGCCACCTGGACTTTCACCCTCAACTTCTTTGCCATTGTCCCTCTTGCTGCCCTCCTGTCCTTTGCCACTGAAGAGCTCTCTGCCAAGGTCGGCCAGACTCTCGGAGGTCTGCTCAATGCCACCTTTGGCAACGCCGTCGAGCTCATTGTGTCGGTCATTGCGCTGTACCAGGGCCAGATCCGAATTGTCCAGGCGTCCATGCTGGGTTCCATTCTCTCCAACATGCTGCTTGTGCTCGGATGCTGCTTTGTCGCTGGAGGATGGGGACGAGTCCAGCAGAAGTTCAACATGACCGTCGCCCAGACCATGTCGTCGCTGCTGGCTCTCGGAGTCACCTCCCTGCTCATCCCCGCTGCCTTCCACGCTTCCCTGCCCAACTCTGGCAAGCCCGGAGAGGACACGGACCCCTCTGTCGTGGACCCTACCCTTGCCGTGTCTCGAGGAACCTCCATCGTCATCCTCTCCATCTACACCCTGTTCCTGTACTTCCAGCTGGGATCCCACTCCGGCCTGTTTGAGGACGCCGAGCACGAGGCCGTCGAGGCCTCCGAGGGAGAGGAGGAGACCGAGGGATCGACGCTGTCGCCCTGGGAGTCCATTTTCGCCCTGGTTGTCATCACCATTCTCGTCTCCTTCTGTGCCGACTACCTTGTCGAGTCCATCGACGACATTGTCGCGTCCTCGGGTCTCTCCAAGACCTTCATCGGTCTGATTCTGCTGCCTATCGTTGGTAACGCCGCTGAGCACGTGACCGCCGTTGTGGTCGCTGTCAAGGACAAGATGGATCTGGCCATTGGCGTGGCTATCGGCTCGTCGCTGCAGATTGCCCTCTTCCTGACCCCCTTCCTGGTCATCCTCGGCTGGATCATCGACCAGCCCATGTCGCTGTACTTCTCCACGTTTGAGACGGCCGTGCTGTTTGTCGGCGTGTTTGTGTGCAACTACCTGCTGCAGGACGGTGAGTCCAACTGGCTCGAGGGAGTCATGCTGCTCGGCACCTACTTCATCGCCGCCATCGCCTTCTTCTACTACCCCAGTGATATGTAAGATATCTAAGGGTACGACTAAGAACTTTGTAAATTACATAGGTAATTTCCGGCCGCGAGCATTGCGATAGGCTAGTGAACAATAAATGAATACACATCTACTTGTATATGATCAATTGAGTGTATTTGATGGAAACATGATAGTTGATAGTCTCGAGTCTTGGATCTTGTAGAGCAGATACGTCATCGTGAAGAGTGCCTGAGAATAGAAGGCGTTATGGGGAATACACGGAAACTTGTCTTGTGTCTGTGCCTGTATTATTTGTCAATCTAGATACTATACTGTGGTAATCCTTAGAAGTGATAGGAATGAGCATAGACTCAATTGGTTAAAAAATAGACCTGAAGATAAGATGACTTGCTCGTCAAAGTGAGTATAAAAGAGTTGATCTGCTTCTCAGTAATTTTGTGTAGTATTTAGAAGGTGTTCTTTGATGTTATCCTGTCAGAAGGAGCTTTGAAAAGAAGCCTACTAGGATTTGCAATTGAGGCGATATAAAGATGAAAATGGCTTGGCAAGGTAACCGTGACATGAATAAGTATTACGGTAACTTTTGATGTATATATCTCTTTCGTGGGTCATATGAGGGGCAATAATATTCTTAGCTATTACTTGGGCTTGACTCAACTAAGTACTGCATATCTCAACTATTCCCAAGTAAAAGAGGAAGGTGTTTCATGTCGAAAATTGAGCCAATTTGCAGCTATAGAAGCAGAGAAGAGTGTTGGAATGTTGAAGTGTATCTTTAAAGACACAGTGCAGGCTGTGTCACGTTTATCTCATGAGTATTACAAGTACTTTTAATGAGTTCTTCCAATTGAAAGGTAACGCTGAGAATGTCTTTGAGAGCTTCCTGAAGAAAGTAATTTCACAGAAAGGGGTTTCCAATGTGTTATATCTAGTAAATGAATATGGTAGAGCTGTTTCTGAGCTCATGTGTCTTTCATAACGCTCTCAAGAGATCATGTCCTGATCTGCCCTTTAGTTGACAGCCCTCCAACTATAATGTGCATATGTCAACTAAAGGTAAATAAACAACAGCAGACACTACACCACCTGTTGGGTGAATTGAGCAAGGAATCAGAAACCCCGACCAGTAAATCCATTAAATCCAATTCAAATTATCACACAAAACCAGCTCTTCGGTTCACACCTCACTTCCACCACCGACAGCAAACACTCCTTTTTTCTCCATCTCCACCCTCCTCTGATTAAGTTCCAGCATGCATCTGCCATATGCATAACCATTCAATCTTTTTCCAACATCTCCAAAAATGCACCCGTCTCTGTTACTCCCCCGGATCTTGGCCTTAAAAGACAGTTCCGCGTTCACCGTCATTATCGACAGCGTGGAGCAGTCTGGGTCGAGATTGGTCAGCGAATTTCTCCACCATGCTCCGCAATCAACCAATGTTCTGTACGTCAACTACGAAACGTTGAGAGTCGATAAACGAGTCAACCACGAGATTTCTGGCCATCAGAATGTCAGCCAGCTCAAGCAGAAGATTGTGGATCTCACGGGGACGTCTCAGACCCTTATAATCTTCGATACTCTGGCTTTTATCCCCGAACAGGAACTTTTCCAGCTGCTGTTCAGCTTGATCAGCAAACACACGACGGTTGTTTGTGTTTACCATGGCGATTTGCGCTCAAAGGCAGACTCGTCGTCCTCGTGTTACCCCTCAACTTTGGCATTGCTGAATTACTATGCCACTAGTATTCTCACAGTGGGTCCTCTAAGTAGACCAGACGTGATGCCGCATGTTCTAGAGCAGCATAGTAACCGAGTAGCTGCCTGGGACATTCCTCTCGGCTGCAATGGCTCCAAATTCGAAGTTCAGCTCGATTACAGACGAAAATCGGGCCGTTCGGTGATAGCTACGTATACTGTTGACGGTGAGAGTCATGCGGTCGCTATTGCTGCTACAAAGGCCCAACAAGCCGAAGATGACGTGGAACTGCTCAAGGGACTGACCACGTTCAACCTCACAACGTCGCAGAAGAACCAGCAGGCCAAAGATAAGGTGGAACTGCCGTTTCTGGAGAGCCAAAAGTACGGAGATGGAGGAGTCCAGGGAGGAGCAATTGTTTATCAGTATGAAAAGGACGATGATTATGATGAGGAGGATCCCTATGAGGATCCTTTTTAGAGGTGGAAGAAGGTTATTTATTAATGAAAGAAGGCGTTGTGACTTCAATATTGGAGTTGTTGAGATGGCAGTGGTGTAGTTGGCTTCTCTACAGCTTCACCAAGGATAAAACAAATAGAAAAGAAGATTTCAAAGGAATATGAGACAGAGGCCATTCTGGCTGATTAGTAATTGTCACTGTGTAGTTTCATCTACATAGCACTTGTCAGAGAGAAGCTGGGGAGTCTTAGGTGAGATTGATCCCTTCACAGCGGACACCATTAATGGAGCTCTCAGAATAGCAGGAGGAATGAGAGTAGTACCGCTATAATCTTTAAGACCGGCTGATTATCACCGTCTAGCTCTTATGTTGACAGCTCGTCTCAGAGAGAAGTTGTGCGGTTTCATCTTCAATACATGGATTGTAAGATCTAATCTGTTCCCAAAGAGAGAAGACAGTGCTACACCAGTCACTCTGCTTCAAGCATAAGCAGTTCACACTACCGGTACTGTACATAGATCAATGTCAACCACCCAGTGATACGACTATCAGACAACCAGAGACAGTTCATTAACAATTCATCTAGAAGCATTGTTCAGTTTAGAAACATCTCCACACTCTCATGTGATCTCCAGACCCAACCCTTGAGCACTTGACTAACACTTCTACAGCCACATAATCACACTAGCTTTAGTACATGTACAAGTCATAAATCGTATTAATGTCTACACCAATGGATGGGTGTTACTTAGGGTAGAAGAGTAGTCGTTGGAAGGGAATACAGTTGTTCAATTGATAGAGGTCCAACCATACTAATTGTGCTTCGCACTCTTAGCACACTCTTAGTACTCCGCCAATCGTGCACTGCTAATCGTGCTTCGCACTCTCAGCAGTTACGCACTCTTGGCAGATTCAGTCAGCTGCTCCAGCAAAAACCCCAACGCTCTGTACGCAAACTCCTCCATGTTCTCCGCTCTATCATTCGACCCCGTGGAAAACGTCATACTCTTGGACCCCTGAGGACCCACGACAGCCACAAAACCAGTACCCACTGCGTCGCCCGTAGGACCAGCCCAGCCGGTCTCAGAAAGCGCATACGTGGATCCCAGCTCAATCTTGAGGTTTCGGGCCAGCCTCAAAGCCACACTCTCACTGGGACCCGTGTACTGCTCAATGTCTGTCTGGGACCATCCTGAGAGCTTAAGACGGGATTTGAGAGAGTAGACCAAAGTGCCGCCCGTAAAGTACTTGGACGCTCCAGGAATCGCAACCAGATAAGAGGAAATAAGCCCTCCACAGGCCTGAGTTAGAACATACCAAAATAATGCCTTGGAAGGCGTTTTGAGGCATAGTTTTTCCCCTCAATTTACTCACCGCCTCGGAAACCGCAAGGGTATGTCCCTTTTCCGTCAGCTGCTTGGAAATCTCGTCCAGCAACAGTTGCACTCGCTCAGAAATGAACATCTGATTATCGTGGTGATAAAGTTACAATTTGAGTGGAGTGTAAAAGGTGCATGAGTAAATGGAATAAGTGTAACAAAAAGCATGAATTGAAATTGAAAATGTGAGAATGGTGTTAAAACACTTATAAAAATATGAATAAATAGTGCTGAGCTTTGGGAGCAGATTGGTGGTCTTCTCATGTCTATAACGTTCTTGTGTCGTCTGCTGGAGTGTCATATACCTCTTAACCATGTAGTTCAGCTCTCCCAAGTAGCTGCACTTAGCTTATGTAAGCGGTTGGGTGAGATAAATATATATATGATTTTTAAGCGTTTGTGTGTCTAGAAAATTTTGTTGGAAGTTAATTGGCAGTATTCGTGCGACTGTACCCTCTCTGTGGAGGGTTTGAGAGATACTTCTTCTTGATGATAGTATTTGGCTTACATAATCACTGTAGACATGCTGATAGGAAACGTCAAGGAAGGTGTTAAACGAGTTTCAAAAGTTGAGCTTTGAAGAATGAACACTAATGAGCGCACTGGTAGTGTTGGAATGTCAGTAGCTCCACTTTGGCAGGTACTGGACACTTCTGTCTTCGTAGCTATATGAACGCTTACGTAATCATCTTTCTGATGGGAGAAATAAATAAAGGTGTCAGAAAGATAACCAGGGTACTAGTGTGAGGAGAGTAGTTTGATGACCCAATTGATACAACTGTCTTGTCTATACCTTCTCTGTAGCAGTAACTGGACAACAATCTCTCTCCCCACTACGTAGTTAGACTTCTCCAAGTATCTCCACTTGGGCTTACATAATCACAATTAGACTCTGATAGGAGAGATACGGTCTGAAACGGGCTACGGGGGTGGTAGAGAAATGAAAGAAAGACGTGTGTGCTTGGAATGGGATTCTGAGTAACATAATACTACAGATCTAGCAAATATATCCACTTTTAACGCCTGTATTTCACCCTCCCATTTTGCCACTGAACCTTATTTGAAACTACCACCTGTACACACGATTACTTGTATCACATCACCACTTCTCACCACCACTTCACACCACCACCACACACAATGACGAATATGCCCACCGACATTTTATTTTTCAAGGCCGGCCAGGCGGACTTTGACGAGGAGACCTCAATTGTGACCCCGCGACGAGGCCAGGGGCGGATTGTAGTGACACAGCCCAACGACAGCGATGAATTAATATCGTTTGTGTGGGAGCCTCGGGGCACTGCGGGTGGCGAAAAGGTCGAGGTGTATCCGTTTGCGGGCGATGCCACGTTTCAGCATGTGCCTGCATGCAAGACCGGCCGAGTGTTCAAGCTGCAGTTTGAGTCGTCGGGTGAGAAGCTCTTCTACTGGGCCCAGAACCCCACCGACAGCGAAAACGTGTGGGAGCTGAGCAAGGAGGACAAGCGGGTGCTGGAGACCATGCAGGCGATTTTGGAGGAGCCGGCCGAGGAGGAGAACGCGGAGGACGTCGATATGCAGTGAGTAGTCTAATATATGGTGAAATAAAAGACAGAATGAAACTGGAACTGCGAAGCAGTTTAGTTTCAGTCGGCGAAAGAGGAATTGAGAGACATACCAGACCAGGACTGCGAAGACTGTCAGACTTCAGCTATGCCGGTAGGATTGCTCAATTGTGATGTGAGATGTGGTGTCATGTTTTACTGTTGTGTTGTGCTGATGTGTTGTGACATCTTCTCTACAAAGGTCATCATTTGAGGTGAGATGTTCCCATTATCTGGCTACCTTGAGATCAAACTGTTGGGTCTTAAGTACAAGGTGGAGGTGTTCATGGTGTTCTTGGTACGAAGTCCCGGATCAAGGCTTATTTTGGGGCTCTCATTGGTGACTGTCTTCATGACGTTTTGGTGATGGTCTGAAGGTGCCCTTATCTGAGACTATTCACCAACTCATACAATTTAACCCTTTGATCTGATGTTCATGAGATGGCCTTATTGGAGATCATTTTTGGAGATGATCTTATCGTGTCTATAAGACGGAGTTTGATATGACCCATTAAGGTGTTCTCATTAAGCGCCTCGTCATGTTCATACCCCTCTGATCTTATCTCATTCGTCTCATTGAACATCTCAATGCCACGATCAATTGCTCTCTAGAGGATTATCTGGTGCTTCTATTTGGTCTGACTGAATATCCTGACACACTGCCACTCATAACCTCAAACACCCTTGACTTAACCATGCCCCTACCATACTATCAGAATTCTCATTTTTTTCTTCTGCTAACTCAGGGATGCTACTGAAGCACCTGCCGCACCTGCCGCACCTGCCCCTTCAGCCAACCCCACTATGCCCGATCTCGCCTCTCTGATGCGAGGTATCCAGGTTCCCCAGTCTCAGAACCAGGCCCAGACGATTCCTGTCATGAACATTGGCTCTGTGGTCGGTCAGGACAAGATGGCCGAGTATATCAACGGTCTGGACGACGCCGAAGTCGACCGACTGTGCCAGATGCTGCCTGACGTGATTCCCAAGACCAAGGAGTCGCTGATCAGTGTTGTTCAGTCACCTCAGTTTTCTCAGGGTATGGGAACTTTTGATTCTGCTCTGAGAGAAGGCGCTGCTAGTCTGATTGCGAGGGAACTGGGTCAGGAGTATACTGGAGAGGGAGTTGAGGGGTATTTGGAGAGTGCTAGAAAGGCGGCGAAGAAGGAAGACGAATAGATGAGCGGAGCGAATCTGTCCGTAGAGGGTGAAGCAGGTGAAGCAGGTGAAGCAGTTGAAGCAGTTTACTAACTAGCCGTCTTTCTTCCTTCCGAAACCTCAACTACCAATCTTATCTGATGAGCTTTGTTGTCCTATCAATGCGGATCACGAGCAAGAATGGCTCTGCTTACAGTTGACTCAAGACATCTCACGTCTAACGATATAACTCAATGAATGATATACGATGGATCCGGCAGATGATAGACAATGGCTCAACATGCCTTGGAAGTACAATGACTGAGCAAATTAACATGCCCAAATGAATAGCACTGATCAGTAGCGAGTCAGACCTGGGAAGAGGTCATACCAACAGTACGATGTACTGGTAGTCGAGTGAAGCTGTGATTGACAGAACGCTTAGAGTCAACTAGAAGACTTCAGGTAGATACTCTCCAAGACTAAGTGAACATGGTAAAGTACCAAGTATCGCACCCTTGACTCAGGACACACTCACTTATGCCCACCCCTTAGCTCAGCCAAGACCAATATCTGACCAAACCGGCCAAACCGACTTATTGAATCTTGTCTGAATGCGAGGTACTGTACAGACCGTTGTATAGTGACGAAGAGTTGATGCATGTAGGAGTAAAGAGGTGTGAGGCTATAGAGGTGAAGATCAGATGCAATTTGTATGATCCAGAACTCGAATCGAAGTATTACAGTCATTGTGGTGATTACTAAACATTTGTCACTACAACTTGATCGGGATATCTCCTGAAATCTCTCTACCCCCACCGCTCAGGAACGGCTTCTGCTCGGTACTGTACTGTACCTTACCCCCACACGCCCACTTTATGACCGTTGAGTCCGTGGAGTGTTTCTTGGCAATGCAGATGGAGGTATGGGTACGAGCAGAAAGGAGTTTCTGACAGATGGAGTATGCGGAGTTGGTTTTCCGATACGGAGTCCGTCAGAGAAGAGTAAATGGAGTAGCTAATATGAAAGGATGGTACAGTATCAGACAAGCTTAGATTGAAGACATAAAACAAGTCCTGAATACCGAGAAGCACGTTTGAGACAATGAAACTAATCTCTTACCTTGGCAACTCTTCCTACCTTGGCAAACTTGTACTTGCACCGCAACGTCTCCACTGTCTAAGCATATAGTCGGTTGCAAGAGCCAAACTGTACGAGCACAACCTACCCCACACTTTTGACAGTTTAGCGCAGTAGCTAAAAAATAGAGGAGCGCTAAGTGAAGACTAAAGAAGTCTAGACGAGTGGCTGTGCTTCTCACGCCATGTCTGTCACTGTTCACCTATCCTTGGTCTAATCGACTCTCGGGAACAGGGGTATAAGCAGGGTGAGTTCCGGAACACGGTAGCCGTTTTGCTGCACCTTTGGATCTCGTAATGTGCTCATATAATGACAAAGAATGTAAGATCCCTTTTCCAAGACAAAGACTTCATCTGGAATAAGGATACAACCCAAAAAATGGCTTCCCTGCACAATCACAGTGCCGTGCATTGAAGGTTAGAAGCAGTGAGATTTCGACGTCGAACTTCTCTATTCACGCTAACGTTTCGAATCAGCTGTCATGTGTCAGCAGGTTACCTGGGGTAATCACGAGGTCCAAAGATCTACACTGTACTGTATCTCAAGTCTCACACCAAGACCCAGGTTTTCAGATGCACAACTTACATCTCACATTACAGGTAAGGTCCCCCACCTGCTGTACCCACCCCCACCTACCCACCGCCAAGATCTCCATACCGAGATACCCCGATTCCGATATACCTCATGCCAAAGGTACATTGATTGACATGTACTTTGCAGATAGTTTGTCATACGGTCGTACCCATACGAGTCTTGTGACACACTGAGGTTGGACATTCCTCTCTGTATGACCCTCCTCGGATAATCTTACCCTTGTCACAGAAGAAACCGTTACCACTAGCCTTAGCGCACCGTTGACCCACCCTGTCCCCTCAATGCAACCGCGAAAAGAGAACCGCGACAAATGAACCTACAGTAGTGTTAGTCGGTAGTCTATACAGGGACAGGGACTTATGCATGGTATAGGAGTGACAAGGAGGGAGGAGTTGGTGAATAGTTGGTGTGAGAAGTTGATGTGAGCAGTTCTGATATCAACAGTTCTTGAGATTGAGAAGTACTGTACTTGTACAAGTACTTACTTGATGTTGTTCTGTCACTTTGGATCACAAGATCACACCTATGAACTCCATCTATAGCTATAGCTTTACTCAGTCAACCACTCCATGCATCCCTGTCACTGTGGGGATGACCTGGACAATGAGAGACAGAGATCACCAGACAAAGACGTTGGTGTATAAAATGAAGCCGAACTGCTCGAGACATGAACTCCAGCTCAGTTTCTCCTACTTCTTTTGCCATGGTAACTCTCACAGCTCGAATCAAGGACTTCTTTTCTGTCCTCGTTCTTGGAGCCTCTTCCATCACTTCCTCCACCCAGACCGCAGGAGTCACCCAGTCGTTCTACGACTTCACCAGGTACTTTGCCCACTTTGCCAACATTGCCTACTGTGTGAATGCTCCGATCACTCCCTTGAATCCAGACTTCACCTGCGGAAAGTCGTGCCGGTACTTTCCTGACGTTGAACTGGTCAAGACGTTTGGAGGCGACTTTTTCTCCACGTCGATCACGGGATACCTGGCGATTGATCACGTGAAGAAGGAAAAGTACGTCGTTTTTCGAGGCACCTTCTCCCTCGCGGACGCCATCACAGACATGCAGTTCCAGCAGTCGGACTACCTTGTCGATGTTCCTGCTCTCAACAGTTTCCATGCCAACGACACTGCCGAAGAGGCCCAGACAAAGTGTGAAGGATGCAAGATCCACGACGGCTTTGCCAAGGCGTTTGAGGAAACTTGGGGAAACATTGGTGACGATCTGGAGGCTCATCTCGAGTCCCACAAGGACTACGATCTCTACGTCACTGGCCACTCTCTGGGAGCAGCCATGGCGCTTCTGGGAGCAACTTCGATCAAATTGAAGGGCTACGATCCTGTTCTCATCAACTACGGACAGCCCAGAGTCGGAAACCCCGCTTTTGCTCAGTTTGTCAACAAGTTGTGGTTCGGAGAAGGAAATGGGCTGGAAATCACTCCAGACAGAAGACTGTACCGAATCACCCACTGGAATGACATCTTTGTCGGTCTTCCCAACTGGGACGGGTACACTCATGCTAACGGAGAAGTGTACATCAAAAGTCCCTATGCTGAACCTCCTCTGGATCAGGTGATTTCGTGTGCTGGAGGAGAAAACTCGCAGTGCTACAGATCGTCGTTCAATATTTTTGGCCAGCTCAATGTCCTCAAGAACCACATGGCGTACATTGACTACATTGGCTACTGTGCCTTGAACATTGGAAGACGAGAACTCGCCGATCAGCCTCGATACCAGGGTCAGTACTTCTACGGTCACAGAACTGAGGAGGACTGGGAAAACCTGGGTCTCAAGTTGAACAAGAACACTGTGTAATTTAACGATTTGATGAATATATGATGATAGCAAACACGTGATAATTATAGACTTATAGGACATGACACCTCTTTTTAGACTCATGATCTCTCATACATGTTCACATTGCCATGTCACTCACCTATCCAAATGATCTCGTATATAGACCAATCAAAATGACAATAGCCGAAAACATCCCGTATATGAGCGCCATGGTTATTTTTTCTCTCCTCGAGATATTATCCAGCTAGTGTTGAGATAATATTGAAAATGAGGTTTGAGAGAGACGTAGATGAGGTGGAAAGATGGGAAGTGGACCACAAGAATACTCTGATTGAAGGCTACTAAGAACAGTATGAACATCAGTTACGTGCCATACAAATAATCCCACCATGAACTCCTCTTTTCTGTGTCATTTTACTTACCTTACTCATTGTAACCTTAATACTACTTGAGAAAATACTTCACAAGAGTAACCCACAACGTCCCCTCAAACATCTCCAATAATGCTCCTAAGTGAACGAGAACTATACCATTCTGCTCAGAATCGCCGCCCAATTAAACTGCAACTTTTCCAGTCTTCCCATGGACAACCTCAAATTCCAGTAGTTCGCATCACCTCGGTTACCGTTGCCGGGACGACCGCTCCCCTAACCCTACTCCGCATTCGGACCCCAACAAAGTCTATATTTTGTGGAGTCTGGAATGTACCAAGGAAGGGGAATTTGAGCGTGTCATATGGAAATTTACGATTACATAAGCACTCTTTAATACTCCCTCAATTTTGTGGTTTAATTACGCTCCATTTTTTTTCTCTCTCTCTTAAATCTATGGCCACTTTAACCTCACACTCTTGGTTAACCTCTTATGGAGTTAAATGTATGGGAGAGTCTAAATGCCTTGTAGCAAGAAGAATAGGGGTAGAGATTTGGGGGTTGGTAGTGGGCAAAAGTGGATTATTGAAGTGTATGAGTGATTAATAAGTAGCCAGGGTAAGGGGTATGGCTTTTTTCCGTTTTTTTCTTTCTCCTTTTACCTATTCTCCACTTTTGCTCGGCTCCTTTTATCTCCTGATTCTCCTGAACCTACGCCAAAACGCGTGAGACTGCTGCACTCTTTCCAACATCACCACACTACATTTGCAAACGAAAGAAAGCGCTAGCTGAGACGACAAACGACTTGAGAGCACTAGGATGTGAGTATGAAGAGATGGAGGGCGGAAATGGGCGTTTATATGTGTTTTTGAGCGAATTGACGGGGTGTGAAAGGGGATTAAGGTGGAGAAATTAGAGTGAACGTGGGAGTGTCACGGGGAGGTGAATAGGAAGAACTGGAGGGTAAAAAGAACATTGAGGGAGTGCCGAAATGTGGATTGTTGATGATTTTGAATGCTATTGTGGCTCTTGTGACGTGTCACTATTCAGATTACACAGAAGCGGGCAATAGGGGTGAAGTGAGGTGAACTGAGTAGTGAGCTAATGAGAGGTGTGGTGTGACGTGGTATTGCCCTTTATGAAGTGGTGTAAGAGTGTTTTTGTGTCTCAATCTCATTGCCTCAGCCATACTACCGTGCAACGCTACCTCACTCATTCATGTTTTGCAATTGCTTCTCAGTTCATGAATCATCTCAAGTCACTTAGGCATGTCCTTGATCTGCCATGACGTTATTTTTCTTCGTCAGATTGAGGCCTGATTTAGCACTGTCATAAATTGGGGCAAATTGGGGCTGTCAGAGCGGTACGTCTTATGACACGTCTGAAATCAGCTTCTCACCTCAGTTTTCTCAGCGTCTCAATTGCTGTTCAATGAATTGTGACTTTTTCCCAACTTCCATTTGTGCCACTCCCATTTGTGTCACTCCCATTTGTCTAATCCCATTTGTCTTACTACCCCACATGGCTACAACAGATGATCTACAGAGGTCTGTCGCCTGTTTGACTACATCCCAATCGCTCCGATTAGGTATACAACTTCGTGGCCTGAACACCTTTCCCATATGGACAGTGATAATAGCTTGTTTGATCTGTGATTGGAGATTACTCTGTTAGCTACTAGATCTGATCTTCCAGTTACTGTCAGACTTCATGGATCAGTTTGTCATTGGTTTGTGTCAATAGCTATTAGATACATTCACTGGCAAACCAGGTATTCACTTCCATATATGGTAACCGACTAATTGGGTCCGTTCGGACCTTCGGCCCTCACTTCCGTACTAACTCAGGGACGACCCTACATCCTTTGTGGAATCAATACTGAATGAAGGTAGCAGGAAACTGCGCACCTTTTATTCAGACGGACAGTCCTTGTCTGCCACGCTGGAGTCCATGAAACAGATGCGTTCGGAGCTCCAGGAAAGTGGCAACAAGGTGACCCCTGAGCAGGAGGAGCGATTGCACCATTTCGCCAAGCTCGTGGAGGAAACTGGCCAGACCCAGGTGGTAGCCGGAGGTGTTCAGGTGAGTAAAGAAGGAGAGAGGGAACCATAGCGTAGTTATGGTGACCGAACAAGTGGACCCATGACGAACTCAACGAAGTTGAGTGAGTGTAGATGACTTACAGAGACTCATTACGAACTCACCAGTTGAGTGAGTAGTCATTGATTCAATTCAGCTATTACGAGTTCACCAGTTGAGTGAGCTGACATCAATTGAGCTATTACCCACAGAACTAAGTGAGTGGCTCAAGTATCTGCGATGGATAATGATTCTTTTTGCAGTGCTTGAACCTCTTACTCAGTTCCTTGCAGCGTCTGTTTAAGCTACGGTTGGGAGATCTTGCTGTACAGTTGAGATTGTTCCCAGTTCTATCATCCTTACGACAAGTCCCAACACCCTATAGCTTAAGTGAGAATACTGTTAAGGCTATAGATAGATGTCTTAAGGCTGGATGTTAGACTAAAGGACATATCGTCATACCGTCTATTACCACTCACTCGCAAACTCGTTCGTTGACTCAATGGGTCCGCAACTCGCACACGTGCTCCTTGCTTCCGTTACTAACACAGAAAAAAACCATCAAATCCGAACACATGCAGTTTGCTACCGGTCTCGGCGAGCATCTTCTCGTCGAGTGCCGAAAACTGCAAGGCAAACTGAACGAAAAGGAGGAGGCCCTGAACGCGCAGTCCGAGGAGCTGGACCGTGCGAAAACCGCGCAAAAGGCGGTCGAAGCCAAGCTCGCGAAACTGTCCCAATCCGAGGACCGGTTCAAGGAGGAAAACTGGAACCTGGAGCTCAAGGTGACGGAACTCAAGAGCCAGCTGTCCAACACGACCGAGCGGGTGAAAAAGCAGGCCGTGGAGTCTGGACGTGTGGCTGACGCTCGAGCGACAGACACGGACACCATCGAGGAGCTGCAGTACCGAGAACAGGAGCTCAAGAGCGAACTGGAGCAGTCCAAGGCCCGGTTTGAGTCCGAGAGATCCGACTGGGAACGCCAGAGTGAGTCGCTGCATGAAGATTTGCAAAACTACCAGAAACGGGTGGCCGACCTGGAAGAGCTGGAGAAGACCCGAGGACGGGAAAGTCACGTGACCGTCCCCATGACCCCGAGCCCCGAGGACGAGCTGTCTTCGGACTCGGACAGATCGCCCAGTGTGTCTCCCACACGAGGTATGACTCGATCTACCTCTCGAAACGCTGCTCTGGAGGCCGAGACTCTGCGTGTTTCTTTTACTCACCTGATGAAGCAGCTGCAGACGGCGAAAAACAACATTTTCAAGGAGAAGCACGTGTCTGCGGGTCTCAAACGGGATCTCGCTGAGGCCTTGAAATCTGCCGAAAAGGTGGAGAAGCTGACTACTCACAAAAAACAGGCTTTTGGCGCAGGACGACGGCCCACTTCTCGAGTGATTGAGGACGAGTGGGAGGATTTAGACGCAGGAATCACGTCCGAGTACGTTTCAGCCCTGGACACTGCTCAATCGACCGAGGACGACTACATGACGGGTGTGGAGACTCTGGACGGTGACAGTGGTGCTGAAGATACCGAGACTGAGGACGTTGTTCAGGATCTCAACCCCCGAATGCTGTCGATGGAGGCTGAGCTTCAGGACGAGTCTGACTCTGACTTTGGAGAAGAAGGAAACTCTACTTTTCTGCGAAAAACCCGATCGGCAGCCTCTGTGGGCACCATTGTCGGTCCCAGACGTACTCCCTCGTCTTCTCTGGCTCAGGAATTCATGTCTGAGGAGGATGTCGAAAAGTACGCCGAAATGTACGGACTGGTGGTTGTGCCTCAGGAGGAGTACGACACTCTGATGGAGAAGGCTGACAAGGGAGAAACTACAGTGACCGAGGACTCCATTGCCGCCTCTGCTGCGACTTTTGGCCTTGCTGTCATTTCCCTTGAAAAACTAGCCGAGTACCAGACCCCTCCTACCCTGGAGTCTCTACAGCTCAAGGCCAAGGAGGCTGAGTGTACCGTTCTTCCTACCGAAGAGTATGCCCATCTGACTGAATGCGTCAACGCTCCTGGTCTGGACTACATCAGGGAAAAGATGCCCGAGAGTCACGTGCTGCTGACTAAGGACGAACATGACGCTCTGCTCATCCCTTCAGTCGAGGATCTGCACAAGAAGGTCCCTGACAGTCATGTCCTGGTGACGAGAGAGGTGCACGAGAAGATGGCCAATCCTACTGTCGATCACGTGACCGAAAAGTTCCCCGATCACGTGATCCTCACCAAGGAGGAGCATGCGGAGTTGGTCAAACCGACTGTTGAGTCTATTGAAGCCAAGCTGCCCGATACTCACGTCCTTCTGACTAAGCAGGACCATCAGAACCTCGTTGAACCCACCATCGACCACGTGACCGCCAAATTCCCCGACCACGTGATCCTGACCAAGCAGGAGCACACCCAGCTGACTAATCCCACCCCCGAATCCATCCAGACCAAGTTCCCTGATCACGTTCTGCTCTCCAAGGACGATCACGATACCCTGACGAACCCCGGTCTGGAGGCGATTAGTAAGCATGTCCCTGCGAGTCACGTGCTGCTGACTAAGGAGGAGCACGAGCAGCCTGACGTGGCAGTGGTCTCCAAGAAGCTGCCTGGTCACGTTATTCTCACCAAGGAGGAGCACGCCAAACTGGAGAACCCAAGTGTGGATCACGTGATTAGCAAGTTCCCCGATCACGTGATTCTCACCAAGCAGGCGCACGACGGACTCATCAACCCTTCGTTTGAGTTTGTCTCTGAAAAGTTCCCTGGTCATGTTCTCCTCTCCAAGGAGGAGCATGAAGCCCTGGAGAACCCTACGGTTGATCACGTGACCTCTAAGCTCCCCAACCACGTGATCCTCACCCACGACGAACACCAGAGTCTCGTGACTCCTTCTCTGGACTCCATCAAGTCCACCATTGGAGACTACAACTACCACGCCATTCCCGCAGCTGACTACGAGACGCTGGTAGCTCAAGCCGAGTCTCCCTCGCTGGAATCTCTGAAGGAGAAGGCCCAAGGCCACGGTCACGTGATTGTCGACGAGCAGGAGTACTCTTCTCTCACCAAGCCCGACGTTGAATCTCTCTCCAAACATGCTTCTTCCCATGATCATGTCATTCTCCCCAAGTCGGAATACACCATTCTCACCCAGTCTGCCGAGTCGCCCACCCTGGAGCTCATCAAGCAGCAGATTGGAAAACACCATCACGTGATCCTGCACCAGGACGAGTTTGAAAAGCTGTCTTCCCCCAGTCTGTCGGCGTTGACCGAGCAGATTGGATCCCATGGACATGTGGTGGTTGAGGAGACGGAGTATCAGAAGCTGACCAAGCCGAGTGTGGAGGATGTGGAGAGTCACGCCAAGTCTCATGGTCATGTGATTTTGCCAACTGACGAGCACGAAAAGTTGGTGAAGCCAGATGTGGATGCGCTGACTAAGCACGCCGAGAGCCATGGTCACGTAATTGTCCCTGAGGAGCAGTACGCCAGTCTGACCAAGCCCTCTGTCGATGATCTCAAGTCTCACGCCACCTCTCTGGATCACGTGATTCTCCCTAAAGACGCCTTTTCCAAGCTCACCTCTACTGCCACCGCACCCTCTCTGGACCATATCAAGGAGAAGGTTGGTTCTCATGGTCATGTGGTTATCCCAGAGGAGGAGTTTGCCACGTTGAAGGAACCCTCTCTTGACACCCTGACTAAGCATGTCGAGAAACACGATTCCAAGATTGTTCCCTCGTCTGATCTCGCTGAACTGCACCGAAAGTCGTCGAAACCCACTTCTGACGAGATTTCCGCCCGTGCAAAGACGCTCGGTCTTGTTGCTGTGCCGTTCACCGAGTTTGAAGCTCTCAAACGAGCTGCTGAGCCTCCTACCTATGAACAGCTAGGAGACTACGCCAAGGAGGAGAATTGCGTGGTTATCAAGCAGTCCGAGTACGACGAGCTCACCAGCACGGTCAAGTCTCCCTCTGTGGACTTCCTCACCAAGCAAGCCAACGCTGCAGGACTCGCTGTCGTCGCTCAGGACGAGTACGACTCGCTGCTGGAGACCGTGGGCGAGCCGTCACGTGACTTTATCGCCCAGCACGCCAAGTCACATGACCTCGTTGTCCTGGAGACGAAGACGCACGACGAGCTGTTGAGAAAGGCCCAGAAGCCGTCCGAGGATGAGCTCCATAGCCACGCCAAGACCCTCGGCTTCTCGGCTATCGGAGCTGCTGCTCTGGCGTCGCTGACTGCTCTGGCCAACAACCCCGGCAAGGATCACGTGACCGCCAAGGCCAAGGAGCTTGGTCTCGTGACTTTGCCTCGTGACGATCATGCCGAGCTGCTGAGACAGACGTCCAAGCCCACTGCTGCGGAGATTTCGGCCCTGGCAGCCGGAGCTGGTCTCGTGACGGTCGACAAGAAGGAATGGAAGAATCTGGAGGACGCCGATCACGTGACGGAGCTTGCGTCTGGTCTGGGACTTGCTGCTGTGCCCTTTGACGAGCACAAGGAGCTGTTGCGAAAGAGCAGCAAGCCCAGTGAGGAGGAGATTGGCGGGTTTGCCAGAGCCAAGGGTCTGGAGGTGGTCAGTAAGGAGCAGAAGACGTTGCTGGACGATGCTGACAAGTATGCCGAGAGCAAGGGAGGTGTTTTTGTGAAGACTGATGAGCATGAAAAGTTGGTGAAACCGGACGTGGATGCGCTGACTAAACATGCGAAGACGCACGGTCATGTTGTCGTCGATGAGACTGAGTTCCAAAAGTTGACGAAACCGGACGTTGAAGATTTGGCTAAGCACGCCACATCGCTCGGTCACGTGATCATCCCCGAGGACACGCACAAGTCCCTCCTTGCGGCTGAAGTCGAGTCCAAGCGAGAACTCACCGCCGACGAGCTCCATTCTCACGCCAAGAAGCTCAATCTCGTTGCCATCACTCCGACCGAACACGAGCTGCTGACAGCTCCTACCCTGGACTCGGTGAAACAGCACGCGACTCGTCTGGGTCACGTGACCGTCCCTTCGGACGAGTACCACAGCATGTCTGCCGAGGCCAACAAGCCGATCAACAAGGAGTTTGTCGAGTCTGTTGCGCCTGGTCTTGGTCTGAGTGTTCTTACCAAGGAGGAGTTGGCTGAGTTGAAGGAGCCGAGCCTGGAGAGTATTGGCAAACAGGCGAAGAAGCTGGATCACGTGATTGTATCTGATTCGGAGTATTCTTCGCTTACGAAGCCTAGTCTTGAGGTGCTCAAAAAGGAGGCTTCTTCCAAGGGTTTCTCTCTGGTTGACTCCAAGGAGTATGAGGCTCTGGTGACCCCCTCTGAGCAGCAGGTGTTGACTCAGGCTGCGAGAGTTGGTCTGGTTGCTTTGTCTGAGAAGGAGTACGAGGAGTTGAAGACTCCCAGCAAGGAGAAGCTGACCAAGCTTGCCGAGAAGGAGGGTCTTGTTCTTGTGTCTGCAGATGAGCATCAGGAGCTTGTTTCTCGACCTACAGAGTACAAGCCGAGTGTGGATGAGTTGCATGCCCATTCCAAGTCTGCCAACATGGTCCTTTTGTCTTCTGACGAACACGAGGCTCTTACTCGACCTGCTGAGAAGGATGTTCGACGTCATGCTGTTTCGCACGGACTTGGAGTTCTTGCGCTTGCTGATCTGGCAGCTCTCAACTCCAAGGCCAACTCTCCTTCGCGAGATCACGTGATTGAGCATGCCCAGAAGCACGGGCTTGTTGCTACTGACCAGAAGGAGTACAATGTGCTTGTTCGAAAGGCGTCTGAACCGTCCAAGGACGAGGTTGAGGGCAGTGCGAGAGCGCTGGGTCTGGCCGTTGTGTCTGAGGACGAGCTGGCTGAGCTGAAGAAGCGTGTTGATGAGCCGACAGTGAGTGAGATTACGTCAGCGGCTGCAGCTCACGATATGGCTGTTATTCCTTCCTCTGAGCTCTCTGAGCTGAAGAACTCTGCTGAGACGCCCTCCAGGGACGTGCTGGACAAAACTGCCAAGTCTCTGGGTCTTGTTATCGTCGAGAAGAAGGCTCACAAGGATTTGGTTCGAAAATCAACCGAACCCACCCTCTCCGAACTCAAGGAGAGTGCTACAGCTCAGGGACACACTCTGGTGTCTGAGGACGAGTTCCAGAAACTCTCTGCTGCTCCTACAGCCGACGACATTGCCTCTCAGGCTCGAAAGCTCGGTCTTGTTGCTGTTGTTCAGTCTGACTACGACGAGCTCAAACGACAGGCCGAGTGTCCCAGCGAGAAGGAGCTCGAGGAGCATGCCAAGACTCTGGGCGCTTCTGTGGTGCCCGACGCTGTGCTCAAGCAGCTCAAGGAGGACAAGTTTGATGTGTACGCGGATACGCATGAGATGACGCTGGTGAAGAACGTGGAGTTGGAGAAGTTGAAGGGGGAGAAGTATGACGTTTACGCCAAGGAGAAGAACCTGGTTCTGGTTCCTCAGAGCGAACTTGAAGAGCTCAAGGAGAACCATCATGAGACGTACACCTCAAACAAGGGTCTCGTGATGCTGCCCTCCTCGGAACTCCAGGAACTCAAGGACAACCACCATGAGACTTACTCAAAGTCCAAGGACCTCGTTTTCGTGCCTTCCAAGGAGCTCAACTCGCTCAAGAACTACGAAAACGTGCCGTTCGACACTCTCGAGACTCACGCCAAGACTCATGGCCATGTCTTGATCCCATCCAAAACTCTGGACGATCTCAAGGCAAACTCCGTCGAAGAGTACACCAAGACGAACGGTCTGTCTCTGGTCAAGGCTGACGAGCTTGCAGAACTGCAGTCACGTGCAGACAACCCCTCACGTGACCTTTTGGACCAGCACGTGGACAATGCCGGACTGGTTGCTCTGTCCAAGGACGACCATGAGAAGCTGACGAATCCTGCTCTGGAGGACGTTTCCCGACACGCTGGCAAGCACGGACATCATGTGATTTCTGCCGACGAGCTGACCACGCTCAAATCGTCGCAGATCAACAAGGACACGGTGGCTTCGTTTGCTGCTGCTTCTGGTTTGTCTCTGATTTCTGTCGGGGAACTCGAGCAGCTCCGACGAAAGGTGTACCACCCTACCGTTGCCGAGGTTCAGACGAGTGCCAAGTCTGTGGGTCTTGTTCCACTCACCAAGGACGAATACAACCAGATTTTGTCCGAACAAGACGTTCTTTCGGACTCTGGCGATGTTGGAAACACTTCCATGTCGTCCATCTCGTCCTCCAAGCGCATGTCTTCTGTTTTGGAGAAGAGAAACCATTTCGAGGGTTTGATCAAGGAGGAGAAGACCCAGAAGCAGCGGGAGAAGATTATGGACTCTGTCAAGACTCTTGGCTTTGTTCCCGTGTCTTCCGAGGAGTACAAGCGGCTTGTGGACAACCAGAAGGAGTATGCGCCTACCAAGGGCGATGTTTTCAAGTCTGCCAAGGAGTTTGGTCTGGTGGCCATTCCCCAGGAGGAGTACAAGGGTATTTTGAAGAAGGCAGCTCCGTTGACCAAGGAACGGGTTGTTGCTGACGCTGCTTCTCTTGGATTGGTGGTGAGTGAGGACTCCAAGAAGGCTGATCCTGCTCGACGAGGTTCCAAGACCTCTGTCAACCTCGAAACTGCTCCTCATGTTGCTACAAAGGAGGAGGTGGCTGCTCAGGCGGCTGAGCTTGGTCTTGAGGCTGTTCCTGTGACGTATCTCACTCAGCTGAAGCGAATTGCCGAGGCTCCTGAAGAGGAGGATGTACGAGACCTGGCCAACAAGTGTGGCTTGGTTGTGGTGACAGGCGATGAGGTCAAGAGAGTGAATGCTGTGAGTAAGGAGCTGTCTGCGGCTCAACTGGCCGTTCAGGAGGCTTCTCGGGCAGCTGACGAAGCCAGACTGCTCGCTGACAGCCATGAAAAGTCTCTGGCACTTGCTAGATCGCCCGATTTGCAGCAGGTGGCTGTTTTGGCTGCTGCTCACGGCTGTGTGACCGTCAACAAGACGGAATTCGAGCAGATGAGCGAGTACGTGCAGGCGAAACAGGCCGAGGAGGAGAAGCCCAAGGAGAAGCATTCGCTGGAGTCTCTGGGAGCTATTGCTGCTGGCCTGGGTCTGGCAGTGGTGCCGTTTGCTCACAAGGACAAGGTCAAGGAGGTGGTCAAGGAGGTGCCGGTGGTGAAGGAGGTGCCTGTGGAGAAGGTGAGGGAGGTTGTGAAGGAGGTGCCTGTTGAGGTTATTAAGGAGGTGATCAAGGAGGTTCCTGTGGAAGTCATTAAGGAGGTGGAAGTTGTTCGTGAAGTCCAGGTTCCTGTGGAAGTCATCAAGGAGGTGGAAGTCATCAAGGAAGTTCCCGTTGAGGTGGTCAAGGAAGTTGAAGTCATCAAGGAGGTCCCTGTTGAGGTCGTTCGAGAAGTTGAAGTCTCCAGAGACCTCCCTGCAACCTTCCAGGAAGCTACTCCCTCAGTTGACTTCCATACTCAGGCCAAACAGCTCGGATTCACGCCTGTGCCTCACGCAGAGTACCACTCCCTTGCTAATCCCTCCGACGAAGAAATCCGAGAACGAGCCAAGGCCCGTGGTTTTGTCGCTGTGCCTTTCGGACAGTACTCGGAGCTCCAAATCAAGGCTCACAGACAGAGTGTCCATGATGAGGAGACTCATGAGGAAACACGTGACCCTGCACGTGACTCGAGTGTCCCTCTTTCTGCCGAGGAAATTGAGCACAAGGCGTCCACTCTCGGTCTGGTCACCCTCTCGGTCGACAAGTACAAGGAACTGGAACGTCTGGCGGCTCACAGACCTGAACCTGTGGTTGTCAAGCCGGATCTCTCGAAATCTGACATTGAGAACCACGCCAAGACTCACGGTCTCGTGACTCTGCCTTCAGCTACCTATACCAAGCTCGTGGCAGGTCAGAACCCGTCAGCCAACCAGGTGAGAGACTTGGCAGCGAGATATGGACTGGTCGTTCTTACCAGCAACGAAATGGCCCGATTGCAGCAACAGAAGGAGCCTCAACCCGTTGCTCAGTCGTACCAGTCTGTGGCTTCTCATACCACGTCCCCCAGACAGGTCCATGAGAGTGCATCCACTCGATCGTCTCTCTACAGCTCGCTGCCTATCGCAGCAGCCAAGGAGGCCATCGAAATGCACTCTCCAAGGGGCAGTATCCGAGGGTCCATGTCACGTGACTCGTCGGTGGCGTCCCAGATGAGCAGGTATTCCGATGCCCAGACTCATGTTGGAACTGCTCAGACTGCTCAGGTTGTTGTTCCCCAACAGACGACAACTCAGAGTACTGGTCTCATGGGCCCCCCTGCTCTCACCACGTCCAGTTTCACTCGGCAGTCCGTTCCCGCGTCTACCTCGTTTAGAAGAGCCGTCTACGAGTCTCCCCAGAGCCAGACGACTCCTCAGACTCCCCAGCGAGGTATGACCGAGTCTCCTTCGTCGTTGCTCATGTCGAACGCCACGATCGCGTCCAACGCCTCGTTCAACGACAAGAACATGATTGCCGTGGTCACCCAGACCATGATTGGCGAGTAC
Source organism: Yarrowia keelungensis (assembly GCA_001600195.1). Classification (NCBI taxonomy): domain Eukaryota; kingdom Fungi; phylum Ascomycota; class Dipodascomycetes; order Dipodascales; genus Yarrowia; species Yarrowia keelungensis. The sequence goes on along the minus strand of BCJD01000007.1, from coordinate 1,032,167 downwards.
CTCTTCAAGTACACTCGTCGGTTCGGTTCTGTGAGCGGCATTTCCGAAAACAGACACCAGCGGTACTTTTGGGTGCATCCGTACACTCTGACGCTCTACTGGAGTGTGGAGAACCCGTCTGCCGACGTCAAGGCAGGCAAGGTCAAGTCTGTGCCCATCACGTCGGTTGTTTCTGAAGAAGACGACAACCCCTTGCCTCCAGGACTCTTCCACAAGAGTCTGCTGATTGGTACCCCCGACAGAGTCATCAAGGTCACGTGCCCCACCCGTCAACGGCACAATATCTGGTACTCGTCGCTGCGGTACCTGCTGACCCGGTCGCCCGACTTTTTGTTGGACGATGGAGAGGCGAATTCTGCGTCGGGAGATGAACTGACGGCAGATGCGCGACTGGATATGGAGAGACACAAGACGGTGACTGCTGCGTATCCGCGGAGAGATTCGAGCTTGAGAGCGATCCCTCAAGTGAAGACGTTGAGGAGAAGTTCTTTTAGACGAGGTTAGGACTACTCCGACGAAGGAGGAGGAGGAGGAGAAGAAGGAGGGAGGAGGACAGTGAAGAATTTTGGTTTGGAAGGACTTTGAAGGATTTTGTTTAATGTTTAATTGATTAATTGTATGTTTAAAAATAGTGTCGTGTTTTGTTGAGCTTTGAAGTGGTGAGTAACTTACGTAGTTGACTGATTTGTGGTGTCTAAGTAATGTGTTTAACTATTATAAGTAATTGGTCAGACTGCTCCTCAAGGTCATAATTTCACTGAAGGTACAACAAATGAAGAAAGTGTCAGTGTACAAAACGTGTATGAGGAGATATTTCTGTTGCTCAAAGGTATATCGCTATCTTCATGTTTGATGGTGTATTGGAGAGAATGTTGACTCAACATCGACAGATATCCAAGTCACTCAAGGCAGAAAAACAACATGTAGCAGTACTGTAATTTAGAGATGCTGGATGACTTGTAGACTGTGAAATACTCAACTCCCCGTAACTATGTCAACTCTACACTCAGAGTTGAACTGGGATTCCACAGAGATCGTCATATTAGCCACGTCTGGAAAAAAATTACGACTCTCAACTCGCTTTCGCTCATTTTAAAAAACGAGCTCCGATACCGGGAATCGAACCCGGGTTCTCCGCGTGAAAGGCGGAAGTGATAACCCCTACACTATATCGGAATTTGACCGCTGGGCCAATTGCGCCGAGGCTCTCGGAAAAAGTGGACAAACAATAGTGGCAGAAGGGAGAGTCACGTGACCGCAGAAGTAGGTTTGCCTTCAAATTAATTCAGGAGAATGATCTGAATTGCAAGAACAACAGCAATAATCAAAAATGTCAGAACAACACGACAAAAACGCCGAAGGGCCGCCCAGGGCGGCCACAGGCGAACCGGACGTATTCTTGGACGCCCAGGAGGGCGCCCTCGTGATACAAAAAAAGACCGACGGTGGTACCACCACCCCGACCGAGCTGGATGGCGGGATCATGGCCCTGGTGTCACGATCACCATTCAAGAGAAAACGAGATTTCAGTGGAGACCTCGACAATCAGAAAACGACACTGCAAATGGCTGACATTATCATGAAACTCGGCAAAATCGAACAGGAACTCAAGGATCAGAAGAAACTCACCTTCACTCTGAAGGAAGATGCCATCCAACAGAAGAAACTTGTCTCCACACTGGAGGAAAATTCCATCGAACAGAAAAAGGTGATCGCCGACCTCCAGGCGGAAGTCGCGGAACTCAAGAAAGACACTCTAGAGGTAAAGGACGCCAGTGCTCGAGCCCAGACGTACGCTAAGGCGGCGCAGCGGACGGCCAGCTCCCTAGACGCCAATATCAACAAGACCCAGGCCCCCAAAGCCAAACCCAAGAAAAAGGCGCCCGCCCCTAAGCCGGCCAGGAAACAACTCCCCTCTTTCTGCATCGTTGCCCCGAAGGAGGCCGACGCCAAGCAGATTGAAGCAGGAATCAAGGAACAAGGCAACATCGACATCCGAGGTGTCATCAACACCACGGGAGGCAACTTCCGAGTCATCCTTCAGGGTGACCAGGAGGCGCCCTCCGAAAAGATCAGCGAGTGTATCACCTCTCTCGGAGAAGGGTACAGACACCTCGACACAGACGCGTGGTTCAAGAGAGTCTTTTACATGGCTACCGCGACCACACCCAACGACCCAGAGGAGATCCGAAAGCAGCTGGCATCCGCCAACGGCATGACACTCTCCCACGCCCCCTTCATCATAAGGGCGAAAGACAGCATGGAAGGAACCAGACGCACCATGGCGGTGGTAGTTAGGTTCGACTCCAAAGAGGACGAAGTCAAGGCAACCCGGATGAGGATGCTGGGCTTCAACGAGATGCTTCCGGCCAGCCGGCCATACAAGACCAGACCCCCTAAGCCCCTTAACCATGATTAAGAAAGGCTTTCGGATACTTCAATTGAACTGCCAGAAGAACAGACAGACGGTCGAGACACTTCTGAGCAACGAATTCAGACATTACGATGTGCTTCTGCTACAGGAGCCATTTAAAGCTGGAACCAAGGAACAARCAACCCGGCTCCCCACACACGGAAGCTGGGATTGCTACTGTGCCGCCACAGGCAGTAGAGAAGGAGAAGAGCCGCGAGCAGTGACGTACGTGCAGACGGCGCTTAGAGAGAGAATGACAGTGACTCCCGAACCCGCCWTGGGGACGAGAGACATGGTGTCAGTCATGATCGGAGGTATGCGKATCCTGAACGTGTACCACCAACCCGACAGGAGGAGAGACTACGAGGGAGTGCTGGTAGAGATGAGGGCACTACTAGAAGGAAACGGAAGGAGAGAGACTGTGATTGCGGGAGACTTCAACCTCAGGCACCCCGCCTGGGAGGAGATGGAGGAGTCACCCAGTCAAGGAGCGGAACAGGCAGTGAGTTGGTTCACTGAACACGGGTATGTGCCCGTCTCCCTGAGAGACGAGCCAACAAGGGTAGCAGTAAACTCTTCCTCGGTCATCGACGTTGTCATGGCCAAGGCGGAGGTGGCACATTTGATCACCTTCGGTAAAAACAGAGTGGCGCTGTCAGACCATATGCAGCTAGACTGGACTTGCCAGCAAGCTGTGGAGGAAAACGCGACAATCATCGACTACGACAGACTGAACTACAGGAAGACAGACTGGGAAGAGTTCGACAGGACCCTCGACACCGAGGCCCAAGCAATCAGAAAGAGAACCCCCAAGACGGAGGAGCAGATCGACGCCCTTGCAAAGGACGTCACGGAAGCTATCCAAGAGGCATTACAGAAAAACACACCGAAGCTCAAAATATCTCCCATGAGCAAGAGATGGTGGACGGAGGACCTGTCATCGGCGCTCAAACGAGCCAAGATCGCAAAGAGWGAAGCRAAGTCATCAGGGGAGGARAACGACGCGACCAGAGCAAGAGAAGCAGTGAAYGCYTACCACAAACTACTCAAAGACACAAAGAGAGAATGCTGGGAAAACTTTCTAGAGACACTACCACCGGAGGATATCTGGTCTGCGGCCAARTACTGCAAACCCGCAGARTTGAGCGGCGCCCTACCGGCCCTCAAGGACGCGAGGGGTGTGTGGACAGCGAGCCTGGCTGGAAAGGCAGACGCGCTGGAAGGAGGACTTTTCCCCCCGCCACCACCATCAACATCAACGATTTACGACTTCACAGCCGACCCAGAAGACGACTGGGGMGAGCTACTGGAGAGCGAGATGGACAAGGTTCTACGCTACATGAACGGTTCCAAGGCCCCGGGGCCAGACACCCTGAAGGCTAAGGCACTCAAAAAAGCGTGGGCAAACGAACTCATGAAGCCGCACATGCACAGGCTCTTTGGAGCATGCGTGAGGCTAGGATACCAACCGAAGCAGTGGAGGGTGAGCAACACGGTGGTACTGAAAAAGGGAGGAAAGCGAGACTGGTCGATCCCAAAATCTTACAGACCGATCAGCCTCCTCAACACCATGGGAAAGGTCCTGGAGAGTGTATTCCAGGTCCGATTGACTCACATCACCAGACACACGCTCCCTAAGGAACAATACGGAGGGCGAGCAGGTTACTCTGCCCCGGATGCAGTCTTCAAGCTCATCCAGGACGCGCAGATAGCCCGCGAACGAAAAGACGGCACCATAACAACGGCCATGATGGTCGACGTGAAAGGAGCTTTCGACAAAGTACACCGAGACACGCTACTCAAAACCCTCGACACACTCGGGGTCCCCAAGGTGGCAATCAGGTGGGTATGCTCTTTCCTTTCGGAGAGAAGCACCTCGTTAGTCATTGACGGCAAGGTACTCGCCCCCAGGAAAGTACAGGTCGGCATTCCCCAGGGATCGCCGATCTCTCCCCTGCTCTTCTTGCTGCATACGACCCCTATCTACAAGGTCATAAGCAGCTACGGAGTGAAGGTGATAGGGTACATCGACGACATCACCGTTTACACACACGGCTCGACAAAACACAACACCGAAAAGCTGACAGAGGTACTGACGGCTATCCACTGCTGGGCGGGAGACCACCACATGGAGATTGACTACGGCGATAAGCTGGGTTTCATGCACCTTGGTAAAGGGGCTACAGCGAGGAGAGAGTTGCTACTCCCCACTGGAGACACCCGGCTGGCCCAAGACCAGGTCAAGCTACTAGGCATCATCCTAGACACCAGAATGACATTTCAACCACACATCAAGTCGGTCGTCGCGAAGGCACAAGGCGCGCTAGCGCTGGTACGCCGACTAGGCGGTCACAAGGTGGGGGTGAGAGCAGGTTCGGTACGAAAGGTCTACAGGTCATGTGTCCTGTCCATCATGGAGTACGGAATCGAGATATGGCACCACGCGCTGACGAGCAAAAACTTCGACAGCTTACAGAAAATACAGAATCAGGCACTCAGGTTCATCCTGGGAGCCGCCAGCACCACGCCCATCTCAGCACTCCACGCTGAAGGGTCATTGGCCCCGCTAGAGGTCAAGTGGAAGACCATGATCAGGAAAAAGACAATCAGGCAGCAGTACAGACTCAATCTGGACAACGCCGTACCCGACCTGGAGGCCAAGGCAAACACATGCCTGGGCTCAAACACCGATCTTCTCCCCCCGGCACTTCCCGTGGAGAGGATGAAGGACATCGCATTCGCCCCATGGACGCCACTCGACGAGAGGTCAACAGACCCCTTCGCCGTGGCCGACCACGCGGATCACAAGGAAAAGATGGATCAAGTCCTGGAATGGATTGACAAGAGACATCAGAAGGAGTTCCAAGCATGGTACGACAACTACAAGACCAAATCTAGAAGTGACCCGACGGCAGAGGCGAGACCAGCTTGCCCAGACTACAGGGCACTCGATCTAGAGTACCAGATAACGGACAAAGCTTGTGACGGCGCATCAGGCGCTTTCATCTACAGGGCGAGCAGAGCGGTCTGCTCACTCATCGTCCAACTGAGAACAAACCACCTGGGTCGATTCGGTGTCCCTCCCCCCTGCAAGTGCGGTGAGGAACTGTCTCGACATCATGTCCTGAGGGAATGCCGGATGAGAGCAGCAGCAAGGGTCGATCTGGCCAAGGCTGTTGACAGCCTCACCGACAAATTTCTCCTAGGCACAAGTGAAGGGCTCAAAGCACTTGTCCGGTTTCTTAACACCCCGCTCGCGAGGTAGTTAAGGACCAAAACTTATTTTGGAAATGTTGGAGGAGGATAGGAGACTGGGGTAAAACCACCCCCAAGGAGGGGGGCTGTTCGTTTGGGGTTATTTGGGGACTTTTTGTTCACTACCCTCATCCTGAGAACGTACATTCGGGGCAGCGGCACTTTTCTTTCCAGCGACACACACGAGTATAATAACTATGTTGGCGATCCCGGCGCAAAGACACCGGTAGCCTTCTTGCGAACTACAGTCGCTGCCGTACTGAGGTTAAATAGACTGAATTTAATAAATGATTTTAAAAAAAAAAAAAAAGAACAACAGCAATAGAGCAAGATAAAGGTCTGAGGAAAAAGTCGTGTGATCACGTGACCACGTTAGAAATCATATCTGTATCACCCCCTTGCCTTTCTTTTATTTCTGTCTAATTATCTTCCCCCTCCGTTTTCCAGGGTTAGGGTTGATCTGACGATGGTTTGAAATATTTCTGGGGAGACATTTTGATACACTTTGCATACATCTTTTGAAGCCGTTTTCCGAACATGTTGAGGGCCAAACTGAGGCCTGTTTTCAGCAGGCCGTTGCTGTGGAGACGCTCCTTGCACTCCTCGAGCTCATTGGACGCTGAAAATCGGAGGATTTGGACCAAGTCGGGTTTGACGAGGAGTGAGAGAAGTGAAGGGAATGACAAATTTCCGCAAAATGAGAAAAAATCAAATTTTGCCAGAAATGAGAGAAATTTGAATTCTGGAGGAGCGCGCTCGGACACTCGAAGGAATTCTATCGGCATGAGAATTTCTGGGAATTCTGAACAGAATTTCGGAAAATTTGGAAAATCTGGAAAATCTGGAAAATTCGAAAAAAATCAGAAAACCTCTTTCCAGACCAAGCGTTCCTCTACCCCTCTCCCTAGAGTGCGGATTCAGTCCGAGGAAGTCAAGCTGAATCGTGTCAGAGAGGACGCCTCACAAGCTCATGGACTGCTGATTCGCTACTTGCGATCTCAATATAGCACTTCTGGGCGAGGTATGAGGTTTGAGACGCCTGTTGACGCTACTGAGGCTCTGGAAAACGAAAACACCCGCAGAATTCGAACCGGTGATGCCTATATGGGACCCAACGGAGCTGTGATTCAGTCTGACGAAACAACTCGTGAGAGTTACCTGCATGAGTACTACGAACGGTCACGTGACCTCAGACTGGATCAGGACGGACAAGAGCGGTTGTTTTGTCCGTTGCTGAAGGTGAAAGAAGTTGATCTCGAGGAGACCCTTCAGATGAGTTCTGAGTCTGCCGATGAAACAACTTTCACTCGAGAGACTACTCTTACTTACGGCTCAGTTGGGTCACGTGACCGACCTTTGGTGTCACGTGACCATGTTTTCACCATGTCAGGAGTGTATCCTGTGGTTTCACGAGGTTTTCATTCTATGTCACGTGATACTGGTGTTAGGTCACGTGCCCTCCTTAAGTCGCGTGACACATTTGTTTCGTCACCTGGCCACTCCTTCCACACCTCTTCTTCCCTCAACCAAGACTATTTCATCAATGAGGAATACTTGAAGCCAGAGCGCAAGCCCGAGTCAAAGCCCAAGCCCAAGCCCGAGTCAAAGCCCAAGCCCAAGCCCAAGCCAAAACCTCAGACTTCAAAAGTCAAGGGCAAAAAACCGAGAACGAAGAAGGAGAAGAAGTCGGTGAGACCTGTGCAGCCTGCGAAACGTCCCAAGGGTGTAGGGTTGAAAACGGTGAAACTGGCCCATGAACCTGAAAAGAAGATAGAGAAGAAGATAGAGGAGAAGAGGAGGAATCAGATAGCCATTGAGACGAAGATGGTTGGTGAGACAAAGTGGATTGCTGTTTGTACTAATCCTCCTCCTGATGACAATGGAGAAATGTTCAAGAAGCGGTTGGACCAGAAGCTGGACCAAGTGTACTTTCCCGTTGGTCCTGAGTGGGAAAACCATCCCAAGGCCTTAGCACCTATCACCCTACCTGACGAGCTCCACAGTACGTACCGTTCGATTGAGAAGAATGCCGATACTTATGTCGAGCTGCTTCGTCTTCTTGTCGAACGTCCTGCCATTGCTCGGCAAGGTCTGGAGGGTCATACTGCCCCGTATTCCGGAGTCCGCAAGCACATTTTCCATAACCTGGCTCGTTTGGGGTACAAGGTCAAAACTCTGAAAGTCGTGCCTCCAAACCCCAAGTACCTTGAGCTTGCTTTGCCGTTCATGCTGGTTCAGTCTAAAACCCCGGACTACCAGAAACCGACTGTCTTGGTCTACATGTCTTACGACACTGTGCATGCTCACCAGGAAGGATTTACTCAGTATCCGTACGCTCTGGGCCGGAAAGACGGGCTTCTGACTGGCCGAGGAACTACCGCCAAGGCTCCTGCTTCTGTGTGGATGTCAGCTCTGCATGCTCTCAAGCAGTGCGGAATTGAACCCACAGTCAACCTCAAGTTTTGTTTCGATCCTTTTGGACAGATTGGAAATCCGGTTCTGGAAGAGGTCCTCAACGGCGAAGAAGCGCAGTTTTTCGACAACATCCACGCCTGTGTGGTTTCTGAGGGCCAGTGGATGACAAACTCGCAGCCAAACATTATCTATGGACAGAGAGGAGTGCACAACTTTAGAGTCAAGCTGGAAAATGGTGAAAGACGAGTTGATGCTGGAAGGTACGCAGGAAGTGTGCCTGAACCGTTGACTGAACTCACGCAACTTCTCTCCAAACTCACTAACGTGGAAGGTCAGCTTTTGCCTGAAACGGAAACAAAAATCGACTTTGGAGTCGCTGACGTCAACGAAGAGGAAACCAGACAGATTGGAGAGCTTGCCCTGACCGAGGAGAAGCTGAAGGAGCTGCTACTGGTCTCCAATCTCAGACATGACACTTTTACCAAGAACATGCAGCACATCTGGAGAGAACCAGCCTTGACCATCCACACCATCACCAACTCTGTTGACCTGGAAAAGACCTACCCCATTACCATCCCCGAATCTGCCCAGGCCGAGTTTTCCATCCGAACAGTGCCCAACATGGACGCCACCTCGGTCAACTACATTGTGGAGGAGTACTTGCGTCAGCACCATGCAAAGACCAAGAGCAAGTTGAAACTGACAGTCGACTGCAAATCGTCTACACCTTGGTGGCTGGCATCACGTGACCACTGGAATTACCGGTCGGTCGCACGTGCCATCAAGTCTGTGTGGAAGGTTGATCCTGAATACACCCGTGAAGGCGGCACTTCTGGAGTAGCTGCGTTGTTGGAGCAACGGACTCGGGCTAATGTTGTTGTGATGCCTCTGGGTAAGCCGAGTGACGCAGTTCGAACCGCCCAAGAGAACGTTGACGAGGTGAATTTCATCAACGGGATCAAGACTGTGGCCACGTATCTTTTCCATGCGGGCAAAATCCAAAAGGGGTCTGATGATTTCATCACTGTGACTCCCAAGGAGAAGAAGGAAAAGGAGCATGTTAGTAAGCTTGGAGATCTGATTCCTGTCAAGAAAAAGGAGGTGGAGGTGGAGGAGAAGCCCAAGAGGGCGGTGAAGAATCCTCAGGTTTTGTCGTCTCTGTTTGTGGACAGAAAGGTGGAAAAACGGAAGCAGCTGTATGGTATGAAGAGGGTGGTGATTGTGGGAGGAAAAGGGGAGGAAAAGAAGGAGGTGGACGAGTTTCGGGATGCGGATCTAGACGAGTTGATTGAGAAAAAGGAGGAGAAGAAGGAGCAGAAGAAGGAGGAAAAGAAGGAGGACAAGAGACCTAAGAATAAGGAAAGAAGATGAATTGTACATAGTAAAATAGCCAATTGAATGATTGATGATTAAGGGAGTTGAGAGAAAATGAAACAGATAAATCGAGTGGTTGATGCTACAGTCGTTAAAGTGGAATTGACAAATCAGGCTAAACCTTTAGTTGGGAAATAGTTAGCAAGAAAAGACAGCTGGGGGTTAATTTTCGGGGTTCCAAGGGTGGTAGAGATTTGAAAGAAGTTTCATCTGATAGCTGGAGCTACGAAGAGAATATCTACTACACAAAAACACACCCTCATTTATCAAATAGCAGAGATATGATCGATATTCTCTATCACCACCCCTCCCAATTTGTTAAGCTTTAGTTGAGGAAGTATGACCACCCTCAAACTGAGTCAGAGCACACTTTTATCACCCCTCTGCCACGATGACGTTAAGTGAAGTACAGTGTGTGTAGGGTTACTCAGGGTTACTCAGTGTTAAAAATGCAAGAATTGTGTCCTATAGTTCTCAGGAGCCCAATTTTGTGGTTTTAGAAAAAAACATTTGAAACACCCAGAGTATCTCTGTCGTCCACATCACACGTCAAATCACTCTTGTTAAACTTTTGTATATCTAACAATGTTCGTATCTACTGTCATAACTAAACACTTGGTAACTGCTAATAGAGCTAAAAAGTCAACTAAGTTTGTTACTCTCGGTCCATCTTCTACTGTAGTCACGTTGACCTATAAATAAGCAATAAATAATCATCCTCTCCAGGCAAACAGCTCGAGAGTCTCTTTAGTCCAGGGACCGTTCTCTGAGATGGACACTTTTGAGGAAGGGATAGAACTGGTGGATATCTGTCTGCTGGCAGTTCTAGGGGCAGCTGGCTCGGAAAATGAGCCGGGTTTGGCAAAAGGGACAGTAAATGGTTTGTCCAGGTAGCTGTTGGTTTTTGATGCGCGAGTAGGGCCACTTGAAGAAGACAGACTGATGGTTTCCTTATTACCAACAGGAACGGAAGCAGCAGAAGTAGGAGCAGCACTTTTACCCCTCTCAAGTGCCACACTCTCCTTGATCTCAGCATCACTCTCATCACTCGAGTTATCGTTGATAATTTCAAGGGGTTCATGCTGGTCGATTTTTTCAGGTTGAACGGTTTTCGGAGGCTCAACGGTTTTCTTAGGTTCAGTCGTTTTCGTAGTTGGTCCCTCCTCATCACTCTCCACCCTCGTTGTATCATTAGCTGAAGAGAGAAAGATAGGTGAGTGAGAACCTCGAACTGGTGAAGAATCACATCTGATAGGACTTCGAATTGGGCTGTGATCAAGGCTCTGAACAGGACTTCGACTCTGAACGGGACTCTCAGAATGCTTCAGAATATCATTTCTCACGGCACTCTTTGGACTCTGAGTACCTCTGATAGGACTTCTAATAGGGCTGTAAAGAGGACTTCCAGTGTCACTCTGAACAGGACTCCTAATTGGACTATGAGTCTGTGAACCGTTCCCAATAGGGCTCCTAATAGGACTGTGTTCATGGCTCTCAGTCTGAGTACCATACCTTACAGGACTTCTCACTGGACTGTGGATAGGACTGTGAATTGGACTGTTGTCCAAACTTCTCAAAGGACTCCGAACAGAACTTTTATCCAAACTTCTCACAGGAGAACTCAAGTCAGACGACACAGAACTCTTTCTAAACGGAGATCCAAGCGCATTCACCTCCTTTTCCTCCTCCTCCTCATCACTAACCAAATCAACCACCTCATTAGTCCTTGCAAACGAATCCATGCCTGCATCTCCGTCGGAGTCGTCAATCGTAATATGCATTTGTGAGAGAATATCGATATCCGCATCAAACGAGAATTTAGGCGACTGGGGTTCGTCTTTAACGATGAAGGTAGGAGACAAAGGTTCAGGTTTGACATATTCACCCAAGTCACTTAGATCACTGAAGTCAAGATCATCAACTGAATTTCGTCTATCCTGCCTCTCTGGAATCAACTCAGGATAATCCTCCAGATCAGCATACTCATCTCTTGGTTCCAGTTCCCTCCTTTCAGCTTCTATAGCTGAACACGTGAGTACCTCTCTCACGGACAAGTGCTCATCGTTATCAGGAACAGCCAAACCAGGTCTTTTCGCACGCACAGTCACGGACTCGATCGGAGAAGCAGGCTCGATTCCAGCCAGTGAGTCACGTGAGGGTTGGTAGGGGCGTCTAAAGGGAGCTAGAGGGTTTGGGGCGCAGGAGACGATGGTGTTTGACGGTTTGTCACGTGCTACCCTGATTTGGTCACGTGCCCTCGTTTCCTCACGTGATCTCATGTGTTCAGGGGACAGCACAGGAGTAGTTTCCACCACTCTTCCGTCGTCTTCAAAAGTGTAGCATCGAGTGGGTGTAATAGGTGACGAGTTTCTGAGTGAAGTTTGTGGTCTCTGAATAGGTGTTTGAACAGGTGTTTGTGTAACTCTGGTACTCGTTGTCGGCGCCCTAAAAGGAACCTGTGAGACCTGTTCAAGAACTAATCTAGTAGGTCCTAACGTACCTTTACTAGAAGTAGTTGACGTCTTAACGGGAGTGGCTAGTGACAATTTCAGCCGTTTAGAGACGTTACTGAGCTCCCTGGTTGCTTCCGGAACAGCCACAGGCACAGTTTCGTACAGCACCCTAGGAGTAACAGGAGCATTACTTCCCAGTCCTGAAGATCTGTCTTCTCTGGTATGAATAGCAGAAATGTCTCTAGTTGTGGATCTGGTCAATTCCTCGAGACTCACGAGATGGTTGTCAATCTGCAGCTCTTCTCCGAGCTCCAGGACCTGTCCACGTCTCAGAAACGTCGAATCTATCTTGTGGTTAGAGTCGTCATAGAGGACCAGAAGATTGTTGAAATGGTGGAACTTTGCGCTTCCGTCGTGCCATTTTTTCTGCTTCTGGCGGACCTGCGGTGTGTACAGAACGACATACTCGTCCACAGTTCCCGTGAGGGACATGGTGACGAAGTTAGGAGAGGTGTGTTGTAGAGGTGTAGATGGTGAACACGATTATGTCGCGAAGGTAATTAGGGTACGCGTGGAAAAAGTTAAATTGAGATTTTTGAGAGTTGTAGTAGGAGCTGAGAGATGGGGATGAGGATGGTGAATGGTGGTATTTAGGGCTCTAGATTGATACAGTTTTGGTGGTTTATTATCAACTTTTGCGGTTTTTAAATGGATTCTGGTTTGTAGTTTAGGTTGTGAGTATGGAGGAAGATGGAGAAGGTCTATAAAATGAAAATTTATGGAGCAATAGAGAAGAAAGTTGTTTGGTACTACTTTATAGAGCGTTTTAATTCTTTCCATAAAACTTTTGTACTTTTTCTGCCTTTCTACCGGCTCATATTGACCCCTATATTCCTGTACTGGGTTTACCTAAAGTTCGCCACCATGATCTCAACTGAAAGCTAAGTAATGTAAAAGCTGAGTAATTGTTTTAGATCTGAAATACTCGGGATTTTACTACTGCAGCGTAATGGGCTGAGCATTTGTGATTAATACCCTCTATTTAAGGCCCAATCTCTGACTATTTATAACTCCCCAGCTACTCTCCAACCCTGAAAACTCACCCCCAGCTGACTTTTCAGCTAAACTAAAAGCTAAGTAATTTATGATTCGAAGCGTAATCTATAGAAGTGTCAATTGCTCGAGATTTTGATAGAAGCGAATGCACTAAAAGCACTCGAATCTACTAAACCAGCCCTGAATTATCATTTCCACCTACTCCCATCTCTCCACCACCTCGGGATCATTCTATTAACCGAGCTACTTGGCTTTGTACAAGAATGACTCAAGAGATACTACCATAACTACACCAGGTATAGTCTCAATGAGACACCAAACTGATAAATACTGTCAGCTTTTCTGTAGAATACCCACTTCATCCCCATTTTTTATCAATTTTCTCCATTTTTTATCAATTTCTAAAAAATCCCACTTTCAGTGGCAAATCACACCTCATACATCTTGCAGATACCCAACGTCTTCTATGATTCGGTGGCAAAGTGGCAAATCTGAATGTAAGGAAAGAAGCACTCTTGATTGGTTCCATATTCCACAATCCCCGCTCTTCTCAATTGAATCTCTAACAAGTTATTCTATAGTTCCCCCTCATGCTTAGTCAGCTCGATTGCTGTATACCCAACAGTTGGCAGTGCATGAAGTAGTTTGAGCAATTGTCTATACAGAAAAAAGACAATTCATGAGAAGCAGATTAAGCAGTTAACTTGACACTCAACTGACATGCTCAATTGACCAAGAAACAGTTTCAACTAGTACCTTTCAATCTCAGTATCATCCTCACTCAGTCTTTTAGTTACACCCTGATCTCTACCAATAAAGTTCATGCATGATTGATCACAAACCACATACATCAGTTCACCTCTCTCCTACTCTCTCCTACTCTCCTACACACTCTCACCCATGCTACATCTTCAAAACCGAGCTGCGCGACACACGGCGCGAGTCGCCCACACGGCGCTGCGGCACTCATCACGCCTCTCCTTCTTCCAGCAGAAACAGCTGCCGATGAACACGGTGGTGCGTTTTGTGCCCCAACAGCAGGCCTGGATCGTGGAGCGAATGGGCAAGTTCAACCGGATCCTGGACCCCGGTCTCGCCATTCTCATTCCCTTCCTCGACAAAATCCAGTACGTCCAGAGCCTCAAGGAGACGGCGGTGGAGGTGGGTTCCCAGAGCGCCATCACCAGCGATAACGTGACGCTGGAGATGGATGGTGTTCTGTACATCCGCGTGTACGATGCGTACAAGGCGTCGTACGGCGTGGAGGACGCGGAGTACGCCATCACGCAGCTGGCGCAGACGACGATGCGGTCGGAAATCGGCCAGATGACGCTGGACCACGTGCTGCGGGAACGCCAGTCGCTCAACACCAACATCACCACCGCCATCAACGAGGCCGCCAAGGACTGGGGCGTCACGTGTCTGCGGTACGAGATCCGTGATATCCACCCGCCCAAGACGGTGCTCGACGCCATGCACAAACAGGTGTCGGCCGAGCGGACCAAACGGGCCGAGATCCTCGAGTCCGAGGGAAAGCGCCAGGAGCAGATCAACCGGGCCGAGGGAGAGTCCGAGGCGATCCGAATGCGAGCCCAGGCAACCGCTGACGGTATCCGGTTTGTGGCCGAGGCCATCAACAACACCAAGGGCGGTGCGGACGCCGTTTCGCTGTCTGTGGCCGAGAAGTACGTTGATGCGTTCGGCAAGCTCGCCAAGGAGAGCAACACGGTTGTGGTGCCGGCGCAGCTGTCGGACATGGGCGGTTTCATCGCCTCCGGAATGGGCATCTACAACCAGGTGACCAAGCAGGGACTGCAGGGCAAGAAGGAGCAGCAGCGGGAGGCCGAGAAGGAGGCCGAGGAGGCAAAGGACAAGCAGACCGTGCAGGTTTAGATATGTATATACAATGACTACTGAAGACGAGCCAGAGGAACGAAGTGACTCTGGTGAGTGTAGACCAGAGGAACGTAGTGATTCTGGTGAGGGTGGATCAGACGCTAGGAGTCTGGTGAATGCGTAGCTGTAGGCTGTTGAAGAATAGTAGTTGGTGGTGTTGCTTCATTTGACTGTTTGAGGCGTTGAATGGGTGTATGGTCTATACATGTACACATTGTAGTTCGTCATTGTTGCGCGTCAGGCATATTGAGATTTTGCGATTACGTAAGTTTTTACTCCGAGTCCCTCAGAATTCGCAGAAAGTGCAATTACTGTCATTTCCACTCTATATAGTTGATTGATACGATCTGCATGACTTTTGTCTTGGTGAGACAGCTTCCAATGACATTCTATTCTCAGTAGACTTGATACTAATCGCACTATTGGGCTCAAATACGGCTTGGTTTGAAACAGAGAAGTCAGCTTGAGGCTCTGGCTATACCCCATAAAAGCGGTTTAACTTCATCATTGATCATTTATATCTCCTCTGAGAGTAGCTACTTGCTTTTCAACACATTGTTACAGTAGCCGTAGACGATGGCCTAAGGGAAAGTTCACGACGTTGTTCTGAAATAGACGAGGTCTTTATCGAGCTAAACAAACTAGTTGATTTTTGAAGCTTTTGTATGAGTAACCTTAAATATTCTGCCATAAACTACCGGTAGCGGACTTAAGCCGTTTTGCCATAAAGTAGCGGATTTAAGGGTGGAAAAGCGGAAATAAGGCAGAAAGTGGCGGAGATAAGAAGCAACTGACACAAAGACAAAAGGTGGACTTGAGAGAATGTCGTGAAGCATTCTAAACAGGTGTATGCAGAGAGTCGATGAGATAAGAACCTTGTTGGAAGTCAAAAAACTGCTGAGTGATGAATGTAATCGAAGGGGTTTGTTCTGTTGGCTCAAGACAGTACCACTGCCTCAGTTCATGGATGAACACCTACCCCCAGCCGTGCGGCTCGGAAATTGCCTATAGCTTAATTTGGTGTAGTGATATTTTCGGTCAGATATCGTGACTCAGAAGAGATGGAAGTTTGAGAGCTATACTGTTGTATTTATCGAGATTTTAGGGCCACAGTGATACCAACAACGCCTTGTTTTAGTAATTTCGAAACTTACCGGTGTGGAGCTCATCTATGCTGAAGTGATATGAAGCAACGATCAGGTACCAGTAGTTGTTTCCTGGTTATAACAAGATGCAAAGGCTTCAAGAGAATAGTTAGTGGTGGAAGTACTCTGTTTTGTCTCATATCTGAAATGCCAGATTTCATATCTGTTTTATTTGTTCCAGTGGGTTTCTCAGTAAACCGACTCTACAAAGTTGAACATGACGATAAACACCATAGACATACAAGAGGTGCTAGAAGACTTCTATGAAGCTCCTGTAGACTTTCAAGCCTGTGAATTACATGTAGTTTTTGCTTAAGGTACTGTATGTAACAGCTATCTAATAGCTGAATTGAGATTGAGGAATTCTCCATTAGCCACAAGAGTGATTCATTTAATTGGTACTTTCCGAAGTATTGTTCGTTACATGTGCTGCAAGACCTTCAACTTGACGTCAAAAATATCATTTTCACATCCACGAATCCACCAAGTCTCTGTGAAGATGCAGCCAGTTCTCGTTGCTCTCTAGCACGCTATCCACCACTCTCATGAACTCCGGGTTGTGTCTATCTTCACAGACCTTGTCCAGGTACTCTCTGGTGTACTTCCAAACACCCAGTTTGCCCTCAGACAAACCCACCAGACAAACGTCTGTATGACCGAGGAAGTGCGAGATTTCGCGCTTTTGAAGATCAATCACGTGGGCGAGATTCAAATCCATCTTATTGTACACCAATCCGTACCTGGGGTACCTCAGATCGTGACAAATAACGTAGGCAGCTTCTGGAGTCATGGTGGTTGGGCTTCCCATCTCTCGAGTCACGTGAGAAACCTGAAGCTCCACACTTTCGTCGATAACGGCTTTGTAGACATGTCCATTGAACATGAGTAGTCCTTCCTGCGGAACTGGACAGTAGTTGAAGTTCAGACGAGTCAGCGTTCCTCCTGGAGCTAGATAGTAGGTGGTCGGGGCGTCCATACCAGACACAAAGACAAAAGCAACATTATCGATGAGCTGCAAGTGGTGCAGGTTCATTCCCCTTTTTCTGTCAACCACAGTCGTGTGAATTTCTCCATCACTGAACATGGTGTATAGAGTGACGGCGTCTGTGTCTGTGTGCCACTCGAGGAGAGCTTCGGCTTCCGAATTGAACTTGTACCCGACCTCAAACTGGTCAGTGAACAGACGGCGCTTGTAGGCGGTGTTGAGTGCTGGAGTCTTAGTCACCGGATTTGTGTTTTTCGTCAAATCCAAAACCTCGGCTTCTCCTCCATCTTGTCGCCCTCCTACGATTCCATCATCGCAGAAATTCCATTCAGAATTCCACTGACGGTTCAGATCGCCTTGGAGAGCCTGGAAGTCGTCAGGAAGCGGTTGGTTCACGTGTTTGACGATTTCCACGTGAGAAAAGAGGTCTTCTGATACGGAAGGGTCATAGTTGTCTGCAAAGACACTCCAATCGGTCCATTGACTCAGAGTCAGTCGAGCATACGGGCTCTTGATGAACAAGTTGCGTAAAGCAGACAGAGCTTTCACGTTGTCTCTGCATGTCTCAGCCAGAGCTACGGTATCTTCCTTGGATAAGTGAGAACACACCTCGAGGAGGAGTTCTTGGGGTAACATGATGGAGTGACAAAGAAGAGTCACAAAGAAGAGTTATCTACAGATGTTCATGTACGGCAGTGATGACTCAGAATACGAGCTCTTGGCATTGAAGCGGCTGAGTGTGTGGAGATATCGTGAGTTCGATTTGGAGGTGTGAAGAAAATATTGGAAAATATCTGAATAAATTCCACATGAATTGAGATCTAACAAACAAGTTTCAACAGCATCAAGTGGTGACTATCTGTAACACACAAACATCGCATAGCAATTATTTCTCAAGCTGACCACGTCAAGTGACTAATGCTGCTTCTACAAGAGTCACACTGTAGCCTTCACTGAGTACAATATACTGCTGATTCCAACTAGTTCTCTCAGTACTGAAAACGTCTACCAACTAATGTCTCAACTAACAGAGGTAAAAACTCCAGAGCATTGTTAAACCCTCTACAGTCTGTTCCAAAAACAAGACACTACGCACCTAATCTTCTCTCATCCAGTTAGTCTATTTTTCCTCCCGTTTGCTATTCAAACCCATGCTGCTCTGCTTACTCTCTCGCCTTCTTCCACCGGTAGTACTCGGACAGCCGCTTTTCGGCGTACTCGGCGTAGTCAAAGTCAATGTCCGAAATGGTGGCCTGAATGATGGCCCAGATGCCCCAGTAGAAGCCGGGCATGCCCCACCAGGTGGCGATTTCCGTGATGAGCGAGTCGACGGCTGCTTCGGTCACCTTGGACGGCTCGGACTTGCCCTCAAAGTACGCCAGGGACTCGAGGTACTGAGTCGCCCACGTGCGCATCACGGGGTTGGACGTGGACGGCTCGGGAATGAGCTCAACCACGCAGTCAAAGCCCTGCCACTCCATGAAATGGTTGGCGAGATCGAACGCTCGGGGCGTGGGAATCGAGTACTCGTAGTCAATGAAGGAGGTGAGAGTGGACGGAGAAAAGCCATCAGCAGAGGGGGGAGGTTGGGTGGTGAGTTTTTCGGACTGTTTTCCGATTTTTTCACTCGACACCTTACTGTTGTCCTGGAACGCAGCCTGAGACCCGGTCAACGGCTTCTGATGACTCTTGCCTTTGCCTTTCAGCTCAGGAGTCCAGTTTTCAGGCACAATGATGTTTCCACTGAGAAGATCACAATGACCAACGACAATAGGCCCTCCTTGGTCGGCAATCGTGTTTTTGATCCACTCCAGTTCCTGCTTGACGTCGGAAATGCGCTTCTTCTGAGTCTCGGTCTGAGAGGGCAGAACATTGATCCACTCTTCTAGAAGCTCGTAAATGTCACGTGACGACGTGGACTCCTGCTCTCTCTTCTCCAGTGCCTTGAGTCGACTCATCTCCTCTTCGATCGCCTTCTTGTCCAGTTTATGATGCCACTCTGCCAGACGACTGGCGACTCCGCTCATAATCTCTGGACGGCTGAGATCCGTGTATTCCACGGCCTTTCCGGGAATGTACTCGTAGATGAGGGCGTTGGACAGTCTGGCATACAGGGTAGGGGCCAGTCCATGAGAGTGGAGATGAAGATGGGTGGCCAGCTCTCGATCTCGGTCGATGATGGTAGAAGTGCCGTTTCCGTACGCTCGCACGAGCACGTGATCTCGCTGTCCGTCCTTGCCAGGGTTAGGGTAGCTCACGAGCAGCAGCATGTTTGTGATTCCTCCCTTGAGCTGAGCGATTTCGACCCGGGGGTCGTTGGCGGAGGACACGCACTGCGGGAAGATTTTGTGGATGATGCGGCGGACGTCCACAAAGTCACGTGGGTTGACCGTGTCCTCGTTCATCACGTGATGAGACAGTCCCACTTTCTCGTCTTCCAGCGACGTGGCTGAAGATGGCACGTTGGACGACGTCGACAGGTCCTCTTCGTTGTCGCTGTCGCTGCGAATCTCCAGCGACTCGTCCGGAAGAAAAATGGGGTAGGTGGGTAAGTGGGTGTGAGTTTGTGTCATAGGAAGAGGGGTAAAGGTGGGTGGTGTGATGGACAAATGGGGCTTGGTGTACTTGGGGGTGTTGTGGGTGATGGGGGTGGTGATGTACTTAGAAGTTAAGACTTGTGTCAGTTGTGACTAGATGGTGTTGACGGTGTTTGTGTTGCTTGTGTCTGTGTCTGTGTCGCTTCTGTTTGCGTCTGTATCGCTTATCTTCCGTCACTCGTTCACCAATATCGTCTCCTGGAAAGCTCAAGAGAAGTGATGATGTTGATGAATGTTAAGAGTGCGCAAGTTTCACGTCAGAGTTTAAGTGTTTAGGTGGGGGATGATAGGGGAAGAATATAGCTGTTTTTAAGGCGTTTTCTGGGTAAACCGATCTCTGTCGTTACAATGCTGCTTTCAGAATCCTCAAATTCCACCTCCTTCATCTACAACTCCACCCCATCCGCCATCCCCTACTCATAAAGTTAGGTTTAGACAAGTCACTTAGTTACCTTTAGTTGATATGATATGGCAATATGAATGATGAGGAGGTGATTATACAAAACTGATTTATATGAATGCAATTATTCCGTCTTTATGGCTTTGTGTAACCAAATACCCCCCCTCCCAAGTTATATAAACCCCCAAACTCCCCTCCAAAATCTCTCTTGTTCCAACCAATAAAGACCTGGGTGCATATGATAACGATTGGCGAAGTTTACCGAGCCATAGCATAGCCCGGATTTGAGGTAATCGGGGAAGAGAATGAGGCCGAATGGGGGCCGAAATTTCCGATGACTAAGCGTCACGTGACCCAAATGGGGCAGTCACGTGACCTGCCCCAACCCCCCCTGTCAGCCCAACAGGCGCGACCCCGCACTTTCCCGGTTCTGACGTTTTCCTCAAGTCCAACGCACGCCACGCGACCAGTCCAAATTTGGAAGGTAGGGTAACCTAGGATGACTAAGCGGTAGGGTAAGCTGATTAGTAAGCTGCCGAGACAAGTGGTTGAACAGAGTGGATCTGGATTGTAAGGTGAATAACGGAAAGCGTTGTTGGTGGATAAAGAAGTTCTATAACGTCTATAGTTGACTAAATTAGTCTATAAATGAAGACGTTGTTTTAGTATCACGCTGAAGGATAGCACAGATTAAATGGTAGAAAGTTGGAATAATTGTTGGTGCTCATTCATTGAAACAGCTCATGAAGTTCATTGGAACTCACTCGAAACTCTGGTCTTTATAGAATATCTTTTGCTCGGTGTTCATTCAGTATAGTATACACTTGAAGATAATACCTTCTCCTCCTTATGTCTACAGTAAACAACACCCCACAACTGTTGAATGGGAATATAATAATGAACTTCCTTATATCAGTATGGTGATTCTGAGCTTGGGAGTTTTTTTCTGTTTTTTTTCGTAGATTTCTCTGAAAATGAGAGGTTTAATGTTCCATAGAATGTCGTTGAGCTTAGTAAGCTTGATTAGTAAGCCTATTGGGAGGTCAATAACCTTATTTCAGAGCATGTCGGAGTTGTAACCTTATTTTGGAGAGTGATTAGTAAGCGGGTTAGTAAAACCTTATTTATATGTGCTTAGTAGGCGTGCCAGTGCAGTTCCTAACCTTATTTGAACTGATTAGTCAGCTGAGCCCCAAAATCTGATGACTAATCAGTCGTAGTAATCTTAAGCACCTAAGACCACCGTCCAACTATGTACCGCCAAAATAGACCTCCACACCCGCTCCACGGCTCATTGCTTTTCCTGTCTCAGTCAACAATGCGCGTCTTATCTGGCTAAGATCTGTTGAGCTTATGTTGAATTATGGGCTATCAGAAGAGGTGGGGAAGGGGTTGGGAATTTATGTGGAGAGGATTTTTGGTCACGTGATTGGTTGGTAATGCGGGGAAATGGCGAAAATAGCTTGTAGTCGCTTCATTATCCTCTTTCAGACCTTTCTCGGGTATATGTCTTTCTTTGGATGACTTAGTTTAGAGGTGAATTTGATAAAAGTGTTTGGATGACGTCACGTGACCTATATTGGCTATTCTACTCGTCAGTTTGTGCACTTCTGAGCAGCAAAGATCTCGTTTACGTCTCATTTCCTTGTTCGTTATTTCATCTCATCTTGAGAGCGCATGTGAGGTGTCCAAAAAAAAGATCAGTGTTTCAGGATGAAAAAAAAAAGTTTGAGGTGAAGTGGAGGTGTTGAAAAGGAGATGATGGGGAAATGGTATTGGGGTGAAATTTGGTGACGATGCTGGTTGGCCTATTAGCAGCCTTTTGTCAAATTTTCAGCCTTGCCCTTTCTAAAATGCGTCTTCTGGAGACAAATTCCAATACTCTACTCACTCCAATGAAAGACCATCTGATAAGACGGAACAAGAACGAGTACGGAGTATTGTACACAAGTTAGCAAGAGGTGGTAAAAAGAGCAAAATAAACTGACAAGATGTACAACAAGTGTGCGAATCTCTTTTTTTTCTACCGTTTTTCCCATTTTTTCCGATTCTTTTTCTCCACACTATCCTCAGTGCAAATAAAGTTGAGTGGAAAATGATGAAATCAACATCCTGATCTGTATCTCTCCACCAGTCTTTCCCACCGTTTCCATGTCCGCTGAAGACCTCAAAAACCAAGGCAACAAGGCGCTGCTGTCGGGCCACTACAACGACGCCGTGGACTTGTACACAAAGGCGATCGAGCTAGACCCCAAGTCGGCCGTCTACTACGCCAACCGAGCCCAGGCCCATATCAAAAACGAGGCCTATGGACTGGCTATCGAGGACTCTTCCCGGGCCATCGAGCTCGATCCCAGCTACATCAAGGCGTATTTCCGACGGGCTGTGTCGAACACGGCGATCATCAAGCACAAAGACGCGCTTGTGGACTTCAAAAAGGTGGTCCAGCTGGCTCCCAACGATAATGCTGCAAAAGTGCGTCTCAACGAGTGCCAGAAACTCGTCCGAAAGGCCGCTTTTGCGCTCGCTATTGCTGTCGAGGAGGGCCCGGCTCTGTCCGAGCAGATTGATCTTGATATCCTCAAGATTGACGACTCGTACGACGGAGTCAAGATTGACGACGGATACGACGAAAACGAGAAACCCGTCTTCACGGTGACGCAGGAGTTTGTCGACGATCTCGTCCAGCGGTTCAAAAACGGCAAGCTGCTGCATCTGCGGTACGTCTACGCCATTGTCGTCGGAGCCATCAAGCTCTTCAAGGAAGAACCCACCATGGTCGAGACTCCTGTTCCCGAGGGAACCACCACCACTGTCTGTGGAGATACCCACGGCCAGTTCTTTGACCTGCTGGAGATCTTCAAGCTCAACGGATGGCCCTCCAAGACCCACAGGTACGTTTTCAACGGCGATTTCGTCGACCGAGGCTCGTGGTCGGCTGAAATTGCCATCCTTCTGTATGCCCTCAAGCTGTTGAACCCCGAGTCCATCTACCTGAACCGAGGCAACCACGAGACGGACGACATGAACGCGGTTTACGGGTTCGAGGGCGAAATCAAGCATAAATACAACGAGCGGACCTTCAAGCTCTTCTCGGAGTCCTTCTCTGCTCTCCCCCTCGCCCATCTCATTGGAGGAGCGTACTTTGTCGTCCACGGAGGTCTCTTTTCCAAGGACGGCGTCACTCTCGACGACATTCGCGCATACTCGCGGTTCTCACGAAAACAGCCCGGAAACTCGGGTC
Source organism: Yarrowia keelungensis (assembly GCA_001600195.1). Lineage (NCBI taxonomy): Eukaryota > Fungi > Ascomycota > Dipodascomycetes > Dipodascales > Yarrowia > Yarrowia keelungensis. The sequence continues at coordinate 1,008,934 of BCJD01000007.1, read as the reverse complement.
TCATGATGGAAATGCTGTGGACCGATCCTCAGCCAGAGAACGGAAGATCGCCGTCGCAACGAGGAGTCGGAATCCGGTTTGGACCTGACGTGACTGAGGCGTTCTGCAAGGAGAACGGACTCAAGGGAGTCCTGCGGTCCCATGAGGTCCGAATGGGCGGTTACGAGGTCGAACATAACGGAAAACTGGTGACCGTCTTCTCAGCCCCCAACTACTGCGACTCCCAGGGCAACAAGGGAGCGTACATCAACATTGGCCATGATCTGGAGCTCCAGTTCAACGTCTTTGACGCCCAGCCTCATCCGGACGTGAAACCCATGGCCTACAGCAACAGACTCATGGGTTGAAGAGCGGAGCTTCGTCAAGTAAAATAATGTATTTGTAGAATAGACAGTGGTGGTGGTGGAATGCGATACAACAATGTATTTCCAGGAGCCGTTCAAAACGGTAGATTGTTCATATGGTGAGAGTGTTGAGGTATGGGAGTGTTTGTACTTGTAGCCATGGTTCTATAGTTATAGCCATCCATCTCACCTGTCTTCTTCAAACTACACCCTACCGGTACACATCACAATACCTCTACACCCACCCCTTTGTCAATAAATAACCCCATCGTTAATATATAAATAAGTGTGTTCCCTTGAGACTCAGGTGTTCACATGTCGTTTAATGTCGAGATCGTAGGTCGGACTTTGAGTCTTCAGGTCTGTCTCTTTGTTCATCTCTCCTGTCAGAACTTCTCCTTTCAGAGCTCCTCCTGTCAGAGCTCCTTCTGTCAGAGTTTCTTCTGTCAGAGCTCCTTTTTTCTTCCCTTCTTCCTTCATCTCTTCTTTCACTCCCCGTTCTTGACCTGTCACCCCTCCTATCCCTCCTCCTCCTGTCCTCTCTCTCACTCTCACTATCACTCTCTCTCCTGACATCCACTCTCCTCCTCTTCTTGCGTCTCTTTGTCACCGACGTTTTATCGTAGTCCTCCTCCTCATCGTACCCCATTCCGACCTGTTCTGCACCTGACAGCCCAGAAATAGGCAACCCAGACCCTGACTCCTTTTGAGGCTCGTTGTAGATGGACGTCAAGGCGTAGATTTTGTTTCTGGCATCAGCTTGCTCCTTGTGGTGTCTCACAATCTTGTCAACCACAGACGAGAATTTCACGTTGGACGAAGAACTCGGTTGTATCTCCTGTAACTTGTCTTCAGGTCGTTTATCGAACCGAGTGACTCTAGTACTTGTGCTCGAACTAGACACACTCGAAGACCTCACAAATCCATTTGACCCAATGCTAGAGCTTCTGACGTTTGACCTCACATTGGAAGACTCAGATCTCATGTTTGGCCTCACATTTGAAGACCTATCATATCCACCAGATCTCATGTTTGGAGACATGTCAGATCTCGTATTTGTCTCACCCTCCCTCTCCCTCTCCAACTCCTCTTTGATAAACCTGTCGAGAATCTCAAACTTGCGAGACGCGCGTTCTCTTTCCTGCCGTATCAAATGCCCATTGTGGGAGTCAACTCCAGCCACTACCCGGGTCAAAAAGTGGTTGTTGGGTCTGTTGCGAGGTCCGCTGCGACTACTGGGCCGCGTAGCCCCGCTGGCTTCTCTCAAGAGAGCCTCTCGAATCTCTTGGTCGCTCATCAGTCGTACAATATCGGGACATTAAGTGGTGAACATGAAGATATTAGGTGAGGTAATCTTAGACAAAACACAAGTAGGAATAAATACAATAATAACAACCAGTAATAAAACTAAATATACCACAAAAACCGCAAAAATCAGCTCTAGAAATTGATACCAATATCATCCAACTTCCACCCGGTATTTTGATAAAACCTCACCTTCTCACCCTCCCTATTCCCAACTCTAACTCACCCATAACCCATATCTTGGAGAGATGATACATAAACTAGAGAACCGTATAAGTCGATGGATAGTCGGCCAAAAATGAAATAAAAATATCCACCGAGCTCACAAAAGCGCGCTCTTTAAAATGACGTCCTTCACTCCCTCGCTAGTCTTCATTCTCATTTTCTACTTGGCCATTCTCGTCTTCATTTACCGGCGTTGTGACCAGGAAACGGTCCGAAGAGGAGAACTTCTCAGAGGCGACAAGACGACCACACAAGTTCCGCGGTGTTTCCGAGGGGGGAGTTGTGTGTTGAGGGGAGGGTTTTCTTAACTAAAATTGTGGAAATCCAAAATTTCGACAATTTCAGAAACCGTCCTACTGGACAGATTATGAGCTCACAGGTTATGACTCGGGTGAGAAAAATTGCTTACTAATCGCCACTTTTTGGAGTGCATTTTACAACTTACTCACTGGCAGACTTCCCTGCTTGTATTCTCAGCAATGGAAGGCTCTAAATTTCCGCCCTACTTTATTCTGACTAATCGAGACACGTGTTTTAGGGTAGGCCAGATCGGGATATGTACGGCATAGCCACCTTGTTTCTATGATTCAGATCGTGACATAGGTATTTTGCTGTGTCAAGTTTGATTGAATGAATAAAATTGGTAAACAAAACGATGAATATGACGCCACTACTTAGTAATCACTGTCACCCCGTATTTGAGGTTACAGTACAATTCATGTAGCATCGTTAGTCTGCTTTTTAGGTGTCGATAAGTCAGTCTTGACAAACAACGGTTTTGGACGACTAACCAGTTGGTAATGAAGTTTAAAGTGGGAGGAAGATGTTAGAAGGAGAGTAAGGCGGTGTCTTAGGAGAGGGAAACAGACAGCAAATTGCCGTTTTGAGAACATTTCTGGGCTAATTGAAGACGATTGAGTCAGCTGAACGGTTTGTTTTGCAAAAAAATCGTCATTTTCACCTCATTTGACTGCCTCTAGTATCCCCCCTCATTGCCATGGTGCATCCTGGACGCATAGTAATTCTTGACTCTGCACTCTTGCGCAACCATCGAGTTTAAACCCCAGGCGGTGGTAAGTATATAAGAGGGTGTCCATCAGCACTTTAGCCTTCCTTCTTCCACACACCACACTAACCACCACACAACACACACAAACACAACACAATGACCACCCCCAAGATTGCAATTGTCTACTACTCCATGTACGGCCACATTCGACAGCTGGCCGTGGCCATGCAGAAGGCCATCATCGACGCTGGAGGACACGCCGACCTCTTCCAGGTCCCTGAGACTCTGCCCGAGGAGGTGCTCGCCAAGATGGGTGCTCCTCCCAAGTCGGACGACCCCGTGGCCTCTACCGCTACCCTCGAGGAGTACGACGCCTTCCTGTTTGGTATCCCCACCCGATTCGGCAACTTCCCCGCCCAGTGGAAGGCCTTCTGGGACCGAACTGGCGGTCTGTGGGCCAAGGGCGCTCTGCAGGGCAAGTACGCCGGCGTGTTTGTGTCCACCGGCACTCCCGGCGGAGGACAGGAGGTGACCGCCCTCAACTCGCTGTCCACCCTGGCCCACCACGGCATCATCTACGTGCCTCTGGGCTACAAGAACACCTTTGCCCAGGTGACCAACCTCGAGGAGGTGCACGGAGGCTCTCCCTGGGGAGCTGGCACCTTCGCTGGACCTGATGGATCCCGACAGCCCACTCCCCTGGAGCTCGAGGTTGCCCAGATCCAGGGCAAGGAGTTCTACCTGACCGTCAAGAAGGCCTTCCACTAGGACGGTGCTAAGCTGTAGAGATAACAAGTACAGTGAATGATTTATTGCCAAGAGCGTTTAAACAAGAGAAAGGTGTAGATGAGATTGTATTGTAGACGTTGGTCACGCCACTGTTGTCTCGGACTCAATTGGGTCATGGTGCTGTAGTGACGTGATTCTTTTGGCACGGTACATGGAAGCAAGAATAGTCAATTGAACTACCGGTACAGTTCATATTGATAGTCAGATAGGTGATACTGTTCAAGGTCATACTGTAGTCAATGAGTAGGATCCTATAGTCTTGTTCAGTTATCATGCTCAATTCATAGTAATGGTTCTATGAAGTCTTATGAATCCACTGGTACAAGCAGTCATGTTCAGTTAGTTGTATACATCAATTGGTAGACATACTCAATCAATAGTCATCACTTGTAGCAGTCATTGTTCATCTTAGTCAGTTGGTAGTCATGTTCGTTGGAGATTATAGTCTGGATAGCCTCATAGATCTATTACCATTCTGATGTCAAACCATAGCCATTAAATGTGACTCCTATGTCTTCAAAATTGATAGTCTCATGAATCGAATTACTCAATTCGTCTCAGTCTCACCCAGAACTCGTACTGATCTTCATGAGACCCCTTCTTAGTGTTCAGATCAGTCACCTCTTGGTCATCAATTATAGTCTCTTTAGCGCAACTATAGCCTTACCATTAATGCTATAATAGACCGTTCTGAAGAATGTTCCAATCTTTGGAATGCTCTAAACACCGAAATGTTCCCCTCTTCTCTAGCGTCACATCTCAAATCTCAATTTTTCACCATCATCTCTCTGACACATTTCAGTGCCTTATCGATGCATCAGTTAGTCGTGTGCCAAAAAGCGGTGAATTATGTCAGTCCAAAAAAAGGGGAAATTCATTTAAAACCATTCTAAAGAAGATTATTGACCATTTCTACGGTGTATACAGATCGTCGTGTATTGTGCAAGTCACAGTATGACCACTGTGAAGAGGTCACTGTAATCTCGGACTATTACGTAATCCACTCATACACACCCTATACGTCGGGTCACATTCCCCCTGTCTCATTTTCAATCCACTTCACATAACCCATCTTCCTCATTCTGTCAAATTCGTCATCTTCACCCCTTCCAGGTTAGATTTAATAAACGCCGTTGAGCTGCAGATTATCTCGTATTCGCTTGTCCGAGAAAATACAACAAGATGACAAGATACGAGAAGCCATAGAACACACACAAACACACAAAATACCCCGTGTTTTTCTTAAGACACAAACCCACCCGCTGACCAATCACGTGACCAATCTACTCCTCCCCACCTCTCCCATGACCCTGTAAGATTCATTCCAAATCTTACCCTCTAAATCTTACCATGTAAATCTTACACCTTGTTAGAACTCCATCAAGACTTACCCACTGTTTACCAATCCACATTTCCAATGTCAGCTGCATGCTACGTGTTTGCGATCCTGGCGCCGGTGTTTGTGCTGCTCAACGGCTTTTCGCTCCATGAAGCCGTCAGACATCCCACTTTTGGCGTCTACTCAGCTACCACCCCCCTTCTGCTCTCGGTTGCGTTATTTGCCACGCTTCCAGAACTCACACGAAGTGCCCAACCAACCTCGGCTCCCGTCTCCTCGGTGCTCCTGCCGCTCTGTTACCTGGGCCTCGCTCTCAACTTGGCAGCTACTCTCACGTGGACTTATAGACACTACCAGCTGAGACAGATCATTGTGCGTAACCAGTACGACGCGCACTACGACCGAGTCATTGAAAGATGCGGAAAAAGCACTGGACAGGTGGCGTTTGTGCACAGCTGCGAGGACGGCATTGCCAAGATCAGATCGCCGAGACTGGGCGTGCTAGGATGGCCTCACGTGACGCTGGTCGGGTATCTGGTGATTGGCGTGATTTACCTGTCAACGGCGCACATGGCGAGTGCTTCTGTGAGCGGGCTGGAGTAGGAGCGTGTTGGTCACGTGATTATCACGTGACACAGAGTGATTGTCATGTGACCTCACATCAGAAAAACCATTGTTGACAAGACAACTGAGCCATTAACAGAAGAAGAAAGGGTTATAGGACATTGTCCCTCTAGAGTGAAGAGTCACGTGACGTCACGTGAGGTATACTAGAGTCATATGGTCACATGAAAAATTTGAACAAAAAGACAGTGACAAGAAATAGCAAATGCATACTAACAGTTGAAGGAGGTAGGGAGGGCTGATTGTAGAAGAGTATCGGTTGATAACTGTGCAAGAATGCTCAGTTGTAAGTAAGAGGAATGTATTTACATCAAAGTGAGAAGACTGTGTAGTCTGAACTTCATTGCTAGATCAATATTGATCTTACCTCACCTTCCTAAGGCTTCATTACAAGCATCAATGCCTATAAAAGTAGAGGACTATATTCAGTTGTTATCAAGTAGCGGTAATAACCTACACCACGCGATTCTGACGGTACCACTTTCAACACCCCATCTCTCCTTTTATTCCATTTCTCAATGATCATTCTCTAATTAACTATTTCGGCTCCCTCTATTTCCGTCAATAAATCATCCTCTATGCAAAACCGTGGCGAGGTAGCCTGCCAGTGAAATGAGGCGGCATTACGACCTCTTGTACCTGAGTCATGTGACTCCAGAATGGTGGAAGAGTGAGGCTGAGGGAGGTATGAGGGCTTATGGGTGTGAATAGGAGCCAGGTTGAGCCCTCGCAATCACCCTTCAAGCCCAAACACTGAGTCTGAAGAGTTCCTTTGAAGCCCTCTTTAGCTCACTGAAGCTCATGGAGCCCTCAGAACACTCAAACCCATGGGAGCTGTTTAGGCATTAAATGAGCCCAATCCAACTCCCCTCAACAGTGGGAGCTCTGTTTGAGCCTGTTTTTGCCCTGTATGAGCCCTGACCCTGACTCCCTCCTTCACCCCCCTTAACCTTCACTAACCCTCCCCTACCTCCTACTAACAACCACCTTGTAGGGAAACGGACTAGTTTCCACTGTTGTGATTGGCGGAATATGGTCCTTGTTCCCATTCACGTCAGCTGCCATGGCCATGAGAATGCTCTGCAGCTGCTGCTGGACCAGTCCGCGCATCTTTTCCGTCTCCACATCGCTCCTACACGTGACAGCTCTGATCTTGACCCTCCATTGCTCCCACAACTTGTCGTCATTTTTGCCAAACCACGTGCTTTTTTTCGTCCGTTTTTCGAAAAACTGCACCGTCATGTCGCTCTCGCCCACCACCACGCCCGGAACAGCTCCCACGGGCTGAACCTCGGTCTGTTTGGCTCTGGGAAGCTCTGAGGGAGACGAAGGCAGCTCCAGGTCGGTTTTTTCGCCGTTTTCCAGCGACTTTGACACCAACGATGCATTCTCGTCCAGCAGCTGGGCCAGCTCCTGGTTCTCACGAGCCGTACCTAACAATGGATGAGGATATGTGATGTTGAGAAGCTCTCTTGAGTCTGGAGTCACAGACCCAAATAACCGGTGGAAAAGAATCGAAGAGAGAAGAGCTGGGTTAATAAAAAAGTTGTGGGCGTGTTTGTGGCACCTGCTTGTGTGAACTCACCCTCAGCCAGCGGCTTGAGCAGCTTTTTGTCGGCCACTATCGAGTACTGGAATTCCATTCTGTGTATAGTGTGGCGTGGAGGACAGCTGCATGGTAGACGCATGACTTAATATAGACGGTTGAGGTGAGGGAGGAGAGGTCACGTGTGCTGTCAGACGAAACGAGTTATTGAAAGGGTCATTTGTCAGGGGTAACGGTCACGTGACTTTGTTTGTGGTGGTTTTTTACGTCATTTTATTTCTCACTTGGTTACTGTTGAGTGCTATATTACTATCACCAACATGTTGGGAAGCGTGAATATTACGTAAATTACAGTAAAACGGCGAAATTAAAAAATAACTACAATTAATTTGTTATCAATCGGTGTATTAGTAAGCAGACTGCTGATGATAACAAAAATACGACATTGGTTCTATACTCACATGATGCCCTCATCACCTTGGTATCTCCTGATATCACCAGACCAATGTTACATTGAATTGGCACTAGAGATGGACTAATGAGGCGGGTTGGATAGTGGGGRGGGGGKGGAGCAGGAGGGGKGGGGGGTAGTTGAGTGAATTGGGGTGGGTTAGTTGAGTGTTTTGAACGTTTTCTGGGAAGATTTGGCGAAATTTGAGCGTCTCAGAAGAGTATCAATTTTGTTGGACCCCTACAAGTAATGTAGTGGGCATGGAGTCAGTATAGTCTAAGTAAATATAACACCCTCTGGCAAGGGAAGGAATAGTTCTGGACGTTCAAAAAGTGTTTGGGTGGTTTTCTAGTGGTGTCTTGAGCGTTCTTTTGGATTCTTAGAAGAATTTGGAGCAATTTGAGCATTTTAGGACGGTATCAAAATTGTTGGCTTGATCCAAGTAACTTAGTTGACCTGGAAATGGAATAACCTAAGTACAACTGCACTCTCCGGAGGGGTAATGAATAGCTATAGACGCACAAAAAGTAGCTAGATGAGTTTTTACAGCTTTTTTAAACATACTGTAAGCTTTTCAGAAAAAAATTGGCACTCGTTGAGCACTTTTGAGAAGTGCTGGTTTAGTTACACTCTCCCAAGTAACTCAGTTGACATGCAGACGGCAGAAGTCAAGTAAACAGAGCACCCTCTCAAGTTGCCAAATTGGTCCCAAATGAACGGGGAAAAAAGTAGATACATTTTGAATCCGTCTTTACACCGGCTCTGCTAATTTCCATTCACTTCTGTCAACTCCTCGGCTCAGGGTAACAGGTCTTCACTTCCACCCTTCCACTTTTTCAAACTCTAATCCGTCTACTTCACTGCACTCCACCATCGACAGCTCTTTCTTCACGACACCATGAGCGAGAAAAAAGGTCGACGAGTGATTGCGGATTCCGACGAGGACGACGACGACGTGGGGGTGCCGCAGCCTTCGACGTTGGCCGATGATGTTTTTGGGGATGAAGATAAGAGCGATGATGAGGGTGGAAAAAAGGCTGACAACAATGATGACGAAGAAGATGAGGAAAAAGACAACAAATCTGACGATGATCAACCACCCAAACCTCCCGTTGATGACTCAGAGTCAGACCTCTCCGATATCGAGAACGACAATCTCTTTGGAGACGCTCCTGACACTCGATCTACGGCCGAACGTCTTGCTGACGAAAACGAGGACGATTTCGAGGAGATTGAGCAGCAGGAGCTGGAAATCGCGTTGCCCCGGTTTCCGCCGGCCATCAAGCCCAGCGAGAAGCTGTTTCTGAGCCGAGTTCCGGCGTTTCTGCAGATTGATCCGCATCCGTTTGACTCGTCCGAGTTCCTCAAGTCTGCCGAGGAGGGTAACAAGGACGCCGACACCTCCAAGTCTCTGAGACTCAAAACCCAGACCGAAAACACTCTGCGGTGGAAGTACGGCAAGGGAGGAGATGGAGCTACGGTGACCAAAGAGTCCAATGCTCGGTTTGTCAAGTGGAGTGACGGATCCTTGTCTCTTCAGCTAGGCGAGGAGTTGTTTGATGTGATCCGAAAGCCGGTGGAAGACACGTCTCTGGCTCTGTCTCATCCCGAGCAGGAGGTTCTTCAGACGGCGGGAGTTTTGTCCGAGAACTTCTCCTATGTTCCTACGTCCACCAAGTCTCTGACCCACAAGCGGCTGACAGAAGAGCTTGCCAAGAGAACGCTCAAATCTGCGGCTGTTTCGTCGTGGGACACCACCGACGACCCCGACAAGGTGCAGCGAGAGGCGGAGAAGGCCGAAAATATGGCCAATGCTGCTCGTCGAAAACTGGAGAGCAAGAGACGGCAGGCCGAGGAGGATTTCGGAAAGACTGCCGCTGACGCCATGGCTGAGGACGAGGAGATGGAACAGAACTACGAGTCGCGAAACGCGTACGAGGAGGACGACTTTGTGGTCGATGATGACGAGGAGGAGGACGATGAGGAGGAAGAGAGGGCTAAGCGACTGCAGAAGCTCAAGTCGGATGGTGCAAAGCTGTACAAGAACAGACGCGATGAAGAGGACGATGAGGAGGACGAAGAGGAGGTGGGGGTGAAGAAGAGGAGGGTGATTGATAGCGATGATGATGAGTAAGACTAAGAAGTGGAGTGGTTAGTCAGTGGTATGGTTGTCTTGAACAAGATGACTTGTGTGGAACTTCAAATGTTAAACTAATGTTCAGCTAGACGTTCAACTGACCTCAACTGATGAACTACCAGACTTCCACTGGCTGACTAAGGAACTGGATGGGTGGATGTAAATTAATGATATTGTATGTATAGCTAATTGGTGTTGGCTTAGAAGTGGTAGTTGGGTATCTGGTGTCATTACTTGTAGCTACCTTGTATAACATACCGTATAAATATAAGGCGTCTCATCCGTACATACCGGTACGAGCACATCTGTAGCTCGAAACTGCAAGAGAGGACACGAATCAACTCTCTGCTGTTAAGATGACGCAAAAACGACATGATTAATACGTCTAGAGGTCTAACGGTGTATATCTGCTCACAGCCTTCTACTGGTAAGGTGGAGACAATTATCAAGTCTGAAATTGGATAGCTTGGTGGGTGTAAGGAATAATCTCGTACTCGTAATCATGTCTGAGCTTGTCTGAGTTGGGCTGGTACCTTTTGGGTAATTGACTGAAAGAGGGTGTGGTTAAGAGTACGGTCTATAATTATTCAGGCTATTGGCACATGTGTTCGTGATTGAAATAGCGTCTGTGAAATTGTCTGTCTAGATAATATGTCTGTCCAATATGGTCTGGTATTATCGCCTAATTACTCGTAGTTCAAGACATACAGGCATGTAGAGTGGTACAGCCTTATCTGGTTGTAATATCTCTGGTAATATTGTATAAATAGGTCACTGAATAATAACACACAACTTTCGTATAGAAGACATACTTCTTGTAGTTATTATTACCGTATTGATTGGACATGGACATGGTAAGACTTCATTAACCATCACACAAGTCGGAGTCCTAAGTGATCACCATGCCCACTCCCAAGAGCTATGACAATCCGCCATAGACCGTAGATGGACAACATTACGAACCCCAACGCAAATACAAGTATCACAGCCACACGCCCACTCAGCTGTTACAGTGTTGCAGGGGATGATACGGGTGAGACAGCCCGAAGCGGTGGTGTAGTGAAGTATGCGAGACTAGTACCAGGTAGACTGGTATGTACAGAATGGTGTGACGTCATAGAAGAGTGCACAGTGGTAAAAGAACAGAAAGGCATACATCCACTTGAGTCTCATAATGTCCAACACGTTTCACCTTGTAACACTTGGCACATATCTCCACTCCCTTTGACTTGAAACGATATACCCATCCTCCTCTCCAACCGCTCAGCCTCCAATCCAACTCTCCTGGATTATCGCACCTTATCCAACACTCTATCCAACGGTCTGGCATGGCCCACCCTCTGTAGGTTGACGTGACGGAGAGTGGCAGAGAGTGGAGGATCTGAGATAACGGTAGCCAGTGAGAGAGGAGGGCGGGTAAGTTGATCAATAATCCACGCGTTTATTGACAAACAATTTGATCCCTTATTTTCTGTTATCCCTCACTTGCTACTGTCTTGCTGCTTGAGCAATTGCTCTTCTATACTTTCTTTACTTTTGATGATTAGGTGAAACATTTGCGGAACATGGACGGACATTACGGAAACACGGTCTTCGGATCTGAAAGAGAGAGGAATTTGACCTTTTTGACCCACTTGTTGACCTTTTTTCCGGACCAAGATAAGAGTAACATTAGAGTGAAGAGCATGGGACAACAGCATGGGACTGGACAATGACATGAGACCAAGAAATGAATATACCGTACGTACACACTTGGATAAGACCAATATCACACCTAGTTCTTTTTTTTTTTTTTTCACACTGTCTCATTCTCTTTCGTTTTGTGATTTTCTTTTTATTTTTCAAGCAATTTCTGAGACAGCATTCCGGATATGGTCCGTGAGCGTTTGTCACAGCTCTCTTTAGGAACATCTGCAGGGACTCGTCTGCAAGGGGTGGATGAGACATTAACGGTAGAGGAGGAGGGGTATGTGAATGTGATAGCAGCATGGATACTAGCGGTGGTTTTGTGGACGTACAAGAGTTGTTTTTGGTGAATTGTGGTGGTTTTCCCGTAAATCAATTTGTTCTTATCCACCTCATTGATCCCATTCCCCCTTTAGCTCCCTTTACACTCCCGCTGATATCATGCATTTGGCTATTATTCCCAACACTGTTTATTGACATGACGTCAGCTTGAAGACGTTGAGGTCAGTGGCGTATGAGATGTAAGAGAAGGAGAGAAGGAGAAGGGAGAGATAGCGCTACGTGGCGTTTCTATGGAGCACTTTCAGCTTGGTAGCCAGCAAAACCGCCACATCACAATACTTGAACTTCTATAATATTGTAGATGCCTTACTTGTACCCACCTATTTCTCTCACTCTATGTTCAGATCGCAAGCAGCAAGACCTCACCATCAACTTTCTGACGGACACTTTTGGCCCTTGTCACCATGTGCTTACGTTTGCTAAAGGTAAACCGTATGATTCGGCTATCAGATAACAGGTAGGGGTGTTTCCGCAGCCACGGGAGAAAGGCGGCTCAGGAAACGAGAGAAAGAGTCTTTTTTCGAAGAAAGAGCAGGTGCCCACTTTTGGCCGTTATAGCTATACGGGCAAAGTGTACGTCTGCAAAACCGTTGGACCACGGAAACTAGCACGAAAACACAACTACAGAAGCAAATACAAGCACTGTAGTCAGGAACGAACCTCCTCAGACACTACCACCAACCTCTGATCCAAGACATTGCCTTGCTACGGCAAAAAAGCACATTTGGTCCGATATGATTTGGGCCAAAAGTGTACGCCACCCTGAATAAGGACAAAAATGTACGTCACCCAAACTCACGTCCAATATGCCTCTAATACTGCATCTCCAAACCCTGGGTTGGAAATCATGACGTCACAAACCGTAGCTGTATCGTTGGCGAGCCATGTTCCGCTCAGTATATAAACCCGGGCGAATCCGTCCTCCAGTCTCCATCATCCCCTACATCAAACACAAACACACAATGACCTCTCTCGATTTCACCCTCAACAACGGCAAGACCATCCCTGCCATTGGTCTTGGAACCTGGAAGTCCACCACCGAGGAGGTGGCTGGAGCCGTGGAGTGCGCTCTCACCGAGGGCGGCTACCGACACATTGACACCGCCTTCAACTACCGAAACGAGGACGCCGTTGGTCTTGGTATCAAGCGGGCCATGGAGAAGGGCGTCAAGCGTGAGGACATTTTTGTCACCACCAAGATCTGGGTCACCTACCACGACCGAGTTGAGGAGAACCTCAACATGTCCCTCGAGCGACTTGGCCTCGACTACGTTGACATGCTGCTCATCCACTGGCCCGTTCCCCTGAACCCCAACGGTAACGATCCCGTCTACCCTCTGCGACCCGACGGATCTCGAGACATTGACGAGTCCGGCTCCCAGCCCAAGACCTGGAAGCAGATGGAGGCTGTTCTGAAGACCGGCAAGACCAAGTCCATCGGAGTCTCCAACTTCTCCATCCCCTACCTCGAGGAGCTGCTCAAGGAGGCCGAGGTTGTCCCTGCCGTCAACCAGGTCGAGCTGCACCCCCTGCTGCCCCAGCTCGAGCTCATGGAGTTCTGCAAGAAGAACAACATTGTCATGACCGCCTTCTCTCCTTTCGGATCTGTCGGAGGCCCTCTGCTCAAGAACGAGCTCGTTGTCTCCCTTGCTGACAAGTACAACACCACTCCCGGTGGAATCCTGACCTCCTACCACATTGGCAACGGCACCGTCGTCATCCCCAAGTCCGTCACCAACTCCCGAATCATCGAGAACGGAAAGTCTGCCGTGACTCTCTCCCAGGAGGACCTCAAGGCTCTGAACGACTTGCACAAGACCGAGGGCATCCACCGAACCTCCAAGCCCAAGTGGGGTGTGGATCTCGGATTCCCCGACTTTGACTTCTGCTAAATCAGAGGCCAACAAATATTTATAGACATAGACATAGAGAGTTGAATACATGACACAAAAGAACACAATCAATTGTAGAAACAACAGATCAGACGTTAGCTATTGGTTCACAGAGTGCTGAAAATCAATTTCCAGTCTTTTACCTCTACTAATTGGGCTAAGATCAGCCTAAGTCCTTCCATTGAAGAGACTGATTGACTAAAAGCTTCATTTTGGCCAAAATCCAGAACAATGGCCAGAAACCCCTATCAGACGTCTCCCGTCAATGTGCCCAGTAGTAACCAACGCCTCCGTTTTTCAAATGAGGTTTTTTTTCACCCTTTTTCCTCACTTCCCAGAAATACCTAAATTGGCCAAAATAGGCACCTCCTATCGATAAGAGTATTTAAGGTTACGGCTACTCTATTTTTAGCACGCTAAATTGTAGATAGAGAGACTTTCCGAAACATGTCAGAAATTAGTGGCAAATTCGATGTCCTTCTGTGACAACCGCATTTGAAGACGGAGTGGTGTTGGAGTTCTTCCGAGACGGTTTGCCACATGGTAGTGTTTGGGTGGATTAAGTTTGATTTTCGGGAAATTAAATTATAAATAGAAAAAAACAGTAAAAATAGTGAAATAAAACTGGGAAGACTCGTAAGTCAGTTTTTGCCCTTCTCAGCTCACTCCATAATCTTTTCTTTGATGCTATACCTCAGTTTGTACCTATCAAACTCCTCCACTTCGCTCCCTTTCCCTGTCTCTGAGAGTCCCCTGTCAACTTCATCTCGGCATCTCTATCAGCTGCTCAACGTGCTTGAAAAATCTTGGCTGATCTGACAGTTGCAGGTGTCATTGGCACTATCAATGTTGGCATTAGAGGCTTGTCCGGACATACCACTTGGAAGGCAGCTAGGCTGCAAATAGCGATATTGTCTTCAAGAGATATTTCTCGGTGCTCAGTAGTTATTCGCTTTTTGTACTTTATGCTATCCTTCCTTCCCCTCAGAAGTTCCAGTCTTCTACTACTATATGATGATTAAGCTCCCATCAACATCTAATTAAGTGGCCTTCAATAACTTGTAAACGAGAAGCAGAGAGGGTAAAGATGTTTTCTTAGGCCTGCATTTGTTTTTCTTGACAGGTTGATGACTAATTGATGACTAAGCGTGTCTGTGATACATGATAAAAGAGGCGGAAATACAGCCCACTCGCTGACGCTCGTAGGCTGGGGTAAAAAAAGATTGCAGCACTCAGGATTCTCGTATGGTCTCCCACTACAATACTAACTGAGCTCTCTGGTGCTTGACTATGGCTGATCGGACGGGAAGCCGTATTTTCACCAGGATATGGCCGCAACCAAATGAGTGCCTTCGACCAGATTTGAACTGATGATCTCAGCATTACTAGTGCTGCGCCTTACCACTTGGCCACGAAGGCAATTCGTTGAAAAAACGGAAAACGTGGCCTCTGCTATGTGAAAAACGTCGAAAAAAACCGGCGAATTTTGGCGTAAAAAGGCGATTCCTGAGTAAATATAGGAGACTAGAGGCCGGTTTTTGGGTCAAATATGGTCATGTCGCCCTCCTTCATCGGCCAAACGACACTAGATGTTTCTTGGTCACGTGTCAAGACCTCCAGAGACGCGTTTTGCGGTTGAAGACAACTGCAAAGGTGTATGAAAGACGCGTCTGGTATGCAGAATCAAGAGAGTTTGAAAAAAGGTTATTTCAGAAAGAGAGACATGTGTAAGTCGTTTAGCAAGTCTATGAGTGGTGGTGGTTGGGTGTGGTTATTCAGTGCTTGACTGGTCCGAAATTTCTCGAAGAGATGATATCGAGTCACGTCATGTCACCATGCTGCCTGACAGAGCCCCATGTGCTTTGCAGGACGTAGAATTACCATGTTCTTTGAGGTGCCTTTGTTAAGGTGTTCCAAGTAGCGCCAACTAAGTCCCAATTCACGGAAGGGAGGAAACACCCATTCAATAATAACACTTGACTTGGCTAACAAATAGAGAGCATTCCCAACAAACAGGCCATTTGTACTACACCATGACTGCCAACTGACTAGGAAAATGGAGCCACACAGAGAGGCGAAGACACGAGCAGACGAAGGCTCACATACATCGCTGATACAAGAGCCAGTGTCAAGAGCCATGAACAAGCTTCTACG
The DNA here is from genome assembly GCA_001600195.1 of Yarrowia keelungensis. NCBI lineage: Eukaryota > Fungi > Ascomycota > Dipodascomycetes > Dipodascales > Yarrowia > Yarrowia keelungensis. The sequence continues at coordinate 993,091 of BCJD01000007.1, read as the reverse complement.
TATGTTCTTCCTTACACCCCCCTCAAGATTACACCTGGACCTTTGTTTAGTTACAACCAAGGCACTGGTACACTAGAAGCCACTCTACGACCACTTCATCGCACAGAACACCTACCCTTCACCCCCCTCACACCTCATACAATAAACATGTTAGATCTATATCCATCGTCCTAGTGGCACATCACCTACTCAGACTCATCGTCCTGGTCCTCGGAGTCTTCCTCGGACTCGGGCTTTCCCTCAGACTCGGCGTCGGACTCGTTGACAAACTCCTCGGAGTCAGACTCCTCCTCCATGGTCTCTTTTTCGTCAGCAGTTCGCTTGATTTCCATTTTGGGGAGAGAAGTGTCGGAGTCGGAGTCGGAGTCGGAGTCGTCAGAGTCGTCGGAGTCGGAGTCGTCATCAGAGTCCTCCTTAGTCTCCTCCTTCTCATCATCATCAGAGTCCTCATCATCGTCTGAGTCCTCCTCCTCCTCATCGTCCTCAGCCTCATCTTTCTTGGCCTTCTTAGGAGCCTTCTCCAGGAACTCATCATCTTCCTCTTCTCCCTTCTCCTCATCAGCACCAGCCTCTCGCTTCTTCTTGCTCTTCTTGGTCGTGGCCACCTGCTCGGCCCGCTCCAGATCCACGTCCAGCTCGCCGTTCTTGATCTTCTCGGCAAACTCGGCCCGGAACTTTTCTCGCTGCTTGGACGACTCGGCAGTCTCATCCACAGCTCCATTGGGATACAGAGAAATGTACTTGATGTCGTTGGGGAAATGAATGGTGTAGGCCAGATCGGCCATGTACTTGGTGACCAGGGCCTCAGCGTCCTTCTTCTTGGCGTCGGAGTCTGCAGTCTCCACCAGCTTGCGGGCCTGCTTGACCTTTCGAGACGCCTTCTGCCGCTCGAAAAACCGGATCATCCGGTACTTTTCGACGTTCTTTTTGTTCGTCCGGTTGTTGATCAGATCCTCAAACTCGATCTTGTGTGCAGCGACGGCTCGTTCCAGCTCGATTCGCTTCTGTTCGTCCATGGGCACTGGTCGGGCCAGAACCCGCTCCAGGTCTCTGATTCGCTTCTTGATTCGCGAAAGACCGTCGCCAGTCTTGGTTCCGCCGACCTCTCGAGGCCCCCGTCGCTTTTTACCCTGAAATCGTCTTTGTGAAGGGTGTGCCATGGTGTGCTGTTCTGTGTTTTGGTACAGCCTTTTGTCGATGTTCAATTATTCAGGTGCATGCAAATATTTTAAGGTTTGGGACCAATGGAGATAACGGACGTAGCGTCCATATCGGGACGACACTAGGGGAAGGTGGAATATGCGATTATCAGACGGACTATAGAAAAGCCTCGAAGACTCAGGGGTGCATTAACGATGTGAGCGTGTGCAATAGTGGCAATCAGTGGCAACGGAGTGGCAAATGAACATCAATTATTACGTCATGGTAGATTGCTCAGTTGGCTCTTAAAACTAGCATTCTGGATACCTCTTCATCACCAAGTCATACCATAGACCCCTAGATCCACCCGCTTAGTCATAAACTCTCATTAGAGTGGAAATAGACATGGGCTAGAGAATAGAGGAGAGACATAAGAAGGAGGTGAATCCAATGGAGAGGAGTAAAGGCCACTCATATTAAATGGTCACGTGACACAAGGCACGTGCCGCCCCTAATATCACTCCCCCTATCCCGTCATCACCCCATAAACCCAAATATGTCTCCCCTTTAACACCTCCCCCAAGGTTACCCTACCGCTGGATCACGTACCTCCAAGTGTACATATCTGTAAGCTGCTCCTAACACGACATCTCTCATTTCATACCTCTTCTTCAACACCACAAACACACACAAAAACATGTCTTGGCAAGGTGAGTAGTACCAATCGAGAGCTGGGATTGCGCTGAACATGGCCATACCACCCTCCTCCCTCAATTACTAACACAGCTTACGTTGACAACCTGGTTGGATCTGGCAAGGTCGATAAGGCCGCCATTTTCTCCCGAGCCGGAGACTCTGTCTGGTGCACCACCTCCGGCTTCTCCGTGGCTCCCGCCGAGGTCCTGGAGCTGGCCAAGGGCTTCGACGACCCTTCTCCTCTGCAGGCGTCGGGTCTGCACATTGCTGGCCAGAAGTACTTTCTGTTGCGGGCCGACGACCGATCCATCTACGGAAAGCACGAGCAGAGCGGCATCATTGCCGTGCGAACCGGCCAGGCCATCATTGTCGGCCACTACCCCGAGGGCGTGCAGCCCGGCGAGGCCACCAAGGTCGTCGAGGCTCTGGGCGACTATCTCATCAAGGCTAACTATTAGTGAATGAATTGAATGATATCTGAGAGAGGGCAAGAGGTGGGTGGTTGCAATTGAACGTCACCAGTGGGGTAATGAGGTTTTTGTGGCTTCTCCTGCCTGGTGTTCAAGTTCCACGTCATCTGTATGGTGTGATCTGGTGTGGGGTGGTGGTGCGAATATGACCAGTACAATTGTAGTCATTGTAGTCATTGTAGTGTGGCCATCTCATCGTAGTTGGGTTTCACATATCCTGTTGCCCACTTGTATCTGTCACTGCTTCTTCATCCACCTATAATTAACTCATCGAGATCAGCAAGGATATCAGGAGTATAATTAATACGAATTAATAGCCAGAAAACACGCCATAATAAGAGCGTGGTAATTAGAGGAGATGAGAGGTAGAGGTGGCAAAGCAGCAGATGAATCAACAACCGAATCGACAGCAAAATGTACTCATCGGTTCTATGAGTCTTCGTCATATGCTCTACAAGTACAGTACATCATACTGTACACTCTACTTGTACTTGGACTGGGTGTTATCATTAGGAACACTCTACCCCATGTACTTGTACGCCATACTTGTACAAACGTACACTATGTTGTACCATACACTCTATCATCAAACAACCTACAGATCATGAACTCCACCAGTGTATCGTAACCACTGTACAAGTACACCCACCTAGACACTCTACCATACACCCTACCACTGCCACTCTACCATCACTCAAACACTCCATACTGTACACATACTCATCTATATCTATGCAACTACCGTAGTGATCCGTCAACTTAGCTGCCCACTTAAACGGGAAGAATTCGCACTCCAGCAAGTCTGTCAATGACGGGAGCCACGGCTGGGTGACTAAGCAGAGGTCCGATAACTGGCATGGACCGCAGAAACGCGACAATGACGGCAAAAAAGTCGCCGAAAAGCGCCAGAATGCCGACCAGCTCGATCGCAAAGCCAATGAAGGGCCGCTTGATGAGAATCAGGAAAATGCCCAGCGCAAAGGCTATCGAGCCTCGCAGCTTCTGCCGTCTAGCAAAGAACGCCAGGGTTTTCTGGGGTCCAATGAGAAGGGTGATTCCAATGAGGAAGAGGATCTGGGTTAGTTACGAGCGTAGCGAGTAGCTAACTAGAAGGTATGAGCGAAGCGAATGGCTTCGGCAGATGCTCTAGCTGAGAGATGCTCTAGCTGAGAGATGCTCTAGCTGAGAGATGCTCTAGCTGAGAGATGCTCTAGCTGAGAGATGCTCTAGCTGA